>JAHREE010000097.1:2559434-2649642 GCA_033628505.1 Tringa tobata
TTTAAAAAAAAAAAGTTAAGGTTTTCATACACAGAGTATTTATAGTGCATGGAGTCATTTATATACATTTGCAGTTTGGCAGCATGTTGCCAAATTAGAGGGGTACTGTTTTATATCCACTTTTGTTAGTTTAAGTGACTTCACAAATTGGAAGGCAACAGTGGAACCAGACCTTTAGCTGCTATGCTTGTTAAGCTTGGTTTTGCTACATTTGGTTTGTTTCATCTTTAACTTAAAAATGTCACTCTAGCAAAGAAGACCAATTGAAGTGTATACTAAGAAATAAACACATATTTTGGGCTGTTTAAATTAGTTCAGCCCTCGTGCCATGTGTCCCCCCAAATCGCAACCCTTTAGTAGCGTGTTGCTTCGAAGACTTTCTGTAATTTCCTTGCAGCGACAGAAAACACTGCTATGGTCAGAGTTGACATAGAAATGAAGTTGGTTTTTGTAGCAAATTACTGGCTACTGTGGACTTACCCAACAGGCTGTTGAAAGATGGCGATGACCGTTAGAAATGGGTAGCAAAGAGGACATTGAGTTATGATCTTGACCTTTCTGCTTGGGGAGAAATACTGGTTACGTCTGTTTCCCCAAATATGGAATGGGCTTAATATAAACCCTTCCATCTAGTATTGAGTTCTGAGAAGGAATGCTGACTTCTCATCTCTAAACAGAGAAACTTGGTGTTAATGTAAAACTTCTATTTCTAAATTTTATTTTTATTTTTTAACATATCAGTTCCTAGACCAGTTCAACCTGGTGATGGTCCGCTTGGTCCCTGACTCAGACAGTAACTTTTACCATTATCCTGTTTCCATAAGTGGCCAAGCCATAATTTTTGGAAAGAACAAGAAACAGGGGAACGTGTATGTTGTTTCTCTGTAAAGCTTTTCCAGTTTCTCAGTATTTGCAACTCCAGGAGTCCAGGAGAACTAATAAGATAGCCTACCAGAAAAGTGGATTCTCCTGCTGAGTTTGTGTTGTCCTGTGCCAGCCTGTGCTTTGTCTGCCCTGTCTATAGCAGAGGAGAATTGGTACATGAAGTATTTCTTGCAAGTTACCCGTCACATCCATGGAAGACAGTGGTGTTGCTTTTCGGGGTGTGCTTGGCCTCTTCTCAAAGGCATCCCAGTTGGACTTCATCTTCCTCTTTCACACTAGGGAATCACAGCTGCCATGCCCTTTCTGTTCCCCATGCTCATCTCAAAGTAACTGAAGTGTTCCAAGGAAATACTAAGTAACAGCCATTTTGCTCATGTGTTGAGCCTGAGTTTTCCCCACAGAAAGTGCACCTACTTTTTCAGTTCCCTTGCTCCAGGCAGGGTCTGTACGTACAGAAGAGGAGTGTTCTTCTCTACAGGTTCCCTTTGTTTCATCTCTCTTGAACTAGAACAAACCAATATATGCTGCATCCTCCAGAGAATAAGGCTTGTTACCTGTATTAGTGATTTGCACTAATTGCTCCCCAGAGATTTAATTTCTACAGGAAATTCTCCTGCTGAGCCAGGAACACAAAGAAACATGGAGCTATCTTTATTACATCTGTCACATCTCAATATATCTGACTAGATCTGTAATTTGCATGCTTGGAAAACTTCTCACCTGAACACCAAATGAATTCTTACTTCTGTTCTTCTTTCCACCCTGCACCATGTAAAAATGCCATTAATCGTTTGTATACAACAGATTGTTACTTACTTTAAAGTTGTCACTTTCTCCCCAAAGTTTTCATATTGGTGTTTGTTTTTATTATGGTTTAAATCCTGGGGAGGTAGTTGATGCTACATTAAGACATCTTAGTACAGTTTTCGATTTAGAACGACCAACTTTATTTTCACAGATTATTACAACTTTTTATGGCAAACATAACTTCAGACTTGTAATGCAAACTGCTTATTTAGTTTAAAAAAATAATGTTACTAGTCTGCAGTAACGTTTCCCATACTAGTATAAAACTTTTCATTCTACGGGATTCCAGCCTACTTTAGTAGTTACATAAATAATGTGTATAAAGTTGCTTTTATGTGTAAAATACACATAGTAAGTTGAGTCTGAATTTTTCGAAGGAACCCTTGTCTGCATAAATTCATATATCAGTGACTTTAAGGATTTACTGCTTTGGTCCAAGGATTCCTCATTAGGAACAGGCTTCAGGACTAAAGTCATAGTACAGATATTCTTTTTTGTTGTTTGTTTAATTTAATAAGGGGGGAAGAGTCATCTTTTTTTTTTGAGCCTGCACAATATTCTTTTACAGTTTGAATGGCGCCCAATCTTCATATGCTGATTTAACAAGGCTACTCGAGTAAGCAAAGTTGTACCTATTTATATATATTTTCATGATTGAATGCTGTCCATGCAGTGGGAGTTAATCATAGTCTGAGAAACAGATCTACTTGGTTTTACTTTCTAGAAACCTAAAAAACAAAAGGAGTAGAGCAACAGATACAAGACCTGCATTAGCATCACAATTTTTTCTTTTGAAGAGAGTTTTCCTTACCTATGTTGTTTAAAGAAATCTAGATACTTCTCAAACTTTTCATGGAATCACAGAATTGTCAGAGTTGGAAGGGACCTCTAGAGATCATCTAGTCCAACTGCCCTGCTAAAGCAGGACTGCCTAGAGCACATTACTCAGGACTGCATCAAGGCAGTCCCTTTGTAAAGTAGGAGTTCACACAGAGATCATGTTCATGCACATAGTATATGTTCGTGCCCATAGTACAATGGTTTATTGGAGCACTGGTTATGCAAAGAGTTCATGAAACAGTTGTCTTCATTTGAGAGAGCCTAGGAGCAATTCTTTGATCTTTTGTGGCGAGGTTGGATGGTTGGAAGCCTGTACACCTGTGAGGAGTATTATTGTTGCTGCAGAGGCGAAAGCACTGCTGTAAATGTATCACAAATTTTAAAAGGAAAAAAAAAAAAGAGGGAAGGAAGTTGGGCAAGTAATTGTGATAGACTTGGTTTGTTGAGGAGATAAATACTCTTCTTCTGCATACTTCAGTAAGAAGCAATATGTATTGCAGCGGAGTGATAGATCTGCTCTATGCAGTTGTATGCTTTTCTTGTGTCTGTGTGCGTGTGGCTGGGAACTGCTGATAGTGGGGATATGTGCTTTTCTGGGAACCTTCAACTTTTTCAAAAGTTAGCCAAAGATTAGGGATCCAACCAGACACGTTAACTCCCGGCTCACAGTTCTAGACCTTCGAGCCATAGAAGGCATGTTGAAATGAATGTTTGTGCCATAACAAGTTCAGCATTTGGTTAACTGGCAACTGATGTCATATAGTAATAAAGGAATAATTCTTTTACCTCTTGAATGGAAAATACAGCTCAGCAGACTAGAGTTTCACTGTATAGCAACTTTTTGAGGTGGCAAGTTAACTGGTGTATCTTGTTGAGAATACAAAAATAGTAGATGGCTTTTCAGGAAGAGTTTGAGTCTGTCTTTCTGGTCATCCACACCCTTCCTTTTTTCTTCTTTTCTGTCCTCTCCTCAAAATGCTGAAAAGGTTTTTTTCTGGTCCCTTTTCTGGAAATATGTGTACCACTGGCAACTTTTTCACACTTGTCCGATATAGTCTCAAGCAGAATTTTGTCTATAATCATACACACCTTACTGGAGCTAGCATGATCCTTAGGTGACCTTGTTGGAGCCTTTTCTTGCTTTGCAAAGTGATGAGTATTAAGTGGAATGAACTGAGGTTTAGGGAGTTTTTAAAGTTCACTACTTTGGGCTATGTTTTTTAACAAGTTAATAGTGACCATCTTCTAATTGGAGGCATTCTTTCCTCATTCAGTAAATAATTGTTCTCTCTAGATGCTGCCCTCAGCATTTCCCACCCTCATAATCGTAACCAACATATCTCCATCAGATTCTTTAAGCAATTCTCTAGCTGCCACAGCAGACTTGCTAATACCTGTGTGCATCCATGTAATTTCTTGCCCCTTTGTAAAATATTATGTTCCACTTCTTCTTAAAACAGGGTACACAGTTATTTTAATGTTTAAAAGCCTGTGCAGCTCATAGTGAGGTAATTTGCTGTGTATTTCAGAAAGATGTGATATCTCTGTTCCCCAAACAATTTTAAATTAAAGTATTCTAGGACTGAGTTTTGAGTAAGGTTGAAGGTGGATACAGACTAAGAAGTTGAAGTAAATTTCTTCGATATGGATAGCTGGTGGAGGAGAGGACCTTTGCCAAGTGATGGAATAGGTGAAAATTTACAAGCTGAGATATCTTGGATTATATCAGGGACATACAACATTTAGGTCAGGAAGTGGTCTTGATGTGTAACATTAATGTGAAGCTTTTATTAGTATTTCTGTAGTCTTGTGTGTCTTTAATACAAGGTGAAAAAAATGCACATGGGGCAGTTTGGGGAGTTGGAGTGAATTGGGGTCATAGCTGTGGCCATTGTGTACCCATGCTCATCCCACGTTCATACGTTGCCCATATGTTGCATTTCCTTTCCCAGTCTGTAGACTGAACGAACTATTGTGGTAGGGACAGCATTTGCTTACTTTTTGTTCCTAGAAAGCTCTAGGTCTATTCCCTGTCATGATACGCAACTCATATGGCGTGTGAGAGGGACCTGGGGAGAAATAGGACCAGGAAAAAACCAAAACGCCTGCAGCTGTTCCTTGGGTGATTCTGAGTGCTGTCCTGAGTAAAGAAGTGCCAGGAGGAGGCTGTAGGAAACCTTTCAGTGGTGGTAGTGGTTCCTAGCAGACTTCTTAATTGGTTAGATTTTTCCCGGGATAGTTCTGAAGTGCCTGTGGACAAGCTTGTGTGTTGCTGCCCTTGAGCAGCAAGTCCAGCTCCTCCTGACTGGGCTGTCTGTCTGTCTGTCTGCTGTACCTGGGCACCGGGTCTTGCCATATGAATGGCCCTCTGCCGTCACTGAGAAAAAGTAAGCCTGGCAGGATAGGCAATGCTGAGGTAATCTTGTTCAAAATATGATTTTTTTTTTTTTATTTCTTTTCTTTTTTAAGGCTTTCTACTGTGATATTTGAGGTGTGTGGCCTACTTTGTCAGATACTGAACTGCTCTGCTACTGCTATGTTACCTTTTTGCTAGGCTGAAGATCTGGCTACATGCAGAGGTTCACCTAATCATTTTGTGTAACAGAGTAACTACATCACACTCTTAAATATAGTCTTGAATACAAGTGTGGCAGTATTCCTAAAGAATACTTAAAGCTAAATTTCACACTTATTTTGTGTTTGATCCATTTCTGGTTTATTTCTAACCCTTTTAAGATGAAGGGTGAGGTTCATTTCCCCTTCTAAATTCTACTGTAGGAGCATCTCTCAGATATGAAGGGCTTATAGAAAAGCACAATTTTGGAGTTCTTTTGTGTCATTTCTGTTTATTCAGAGTTGAAGTCTCAATATTGCACATTCGCACACAGCTTAAATGGCAGCAGCAAAAAAATTTTGGAAGTTTTAAAACTGTAGCTGGTAAGTAGTTGCTTAGAGTAACTCTTATGATAGTGGTGATGGTTATGTCATCAGCAGGATAAAGTGCCAGTAAAAAGGAATTAAAAAGCTGGGATTTTTCTGTGCAAAAAGATTTTACACTTACGTTTAGTTTTCTCTTTTCCTATATCACTCTATTTATTCTGGAAATAAATATCTTTTTTTGGGTCTTAAACCCTTCTTAACTGGCCTGCTTGTTCCTTGGTCACATTTGCTTTTTGCTTTGCCCTAATAGTCAGAAGTTGCTTATTTATTTCTTTTTTAAAGACATAAAGACATGTGGGTGATCTACACTGTTGTTATTTCTCTCTTGGTGTTACTACATACATTGCACCAGGTAACCCCAGTTATGCTTGTAAATGTTGTATAAGCTTAACTACAATACAATAAAAATAAGAATTTCATGATTTTATTAAAATTGACTTCAAAGATAGTATGGTTATGGTAGCTATGGTAACTAACACTTACTAATTAAAATATGCTAAAATTTGCAGGGGAGTGAAAAGCAGGGAAAAAAAAATGTAAGTTAATGTTTTTGTTTTCATAATTTAACAGTAAAACATTTTTTTTTCCCCCCAGTGGATTGCCTAAGTGCCAGTCAGTTGATTATTTGCTATTATTTTAAGAAACCCTTTAAAAACAGTAGAGTCAGAACCACATTGTAATTTTTGTATGCAACCTAAAAAATGCATAAATCTGCCTACTATTTCCATAGCAAGCTCATTCGTCGAGCAGAGATGGTTGTGGAGGCTTCCTAGAGTGTTCCCTGTAGGCTGCTGCTTTATCTGCTTTATCTGCTGAATGGCTGGTAGGCGATATCTCCATGGCTTTGTGGCCTTTGTGATCATGAAATCCTAATCAGAGTTTGGTTCTAATATAATATTGCAGTATGATACAGACTGACTGGTCAGGGCAGCCAGGTTGACAAATTGTAGCTGTCATTGAGATTGATGATCTCTTTAAATGAACTTTTGAACTTTTAAAGAAAGAAATACTTTTTATTGTAAATAGATTTTTGTAAAATATTTATCATGTTCAAACTTTTGAAACATAATTCCCGTAGTTAAGTTTCATATGCAGGTACAAAGAAAAGATGTAAAAGATTTTAACATCCTACTTGTTTTCAGGGTTTTTGGGTTTGGTTTTTTTATTTTTTTAATTTAATGGCAATATTGTATGACTGTATTTGTTTCAGAAAGGATTAAGAGAGTTGTTCCATAATAGCTATAATCCTTTGTGTTCGACGTGTTCAGAGTATTGTACAAATATTAACAAATTTGCACAACACTTTAGTGGGGTAGATGGGACCAGTAAGATGGAAAGGTTTAGTTATTCAAGGTCCGTATTTAAGTAAATATTGGATCCAGGATTAAAACTGTCCCCAGTCTTGTAAAGAGCATGATTTCCTGTTTCTCAGCTTAGTTTCTTGTCTTTACTTATCTTCCAGCTCTATCAGTTTCTACTGCAGACAAACACTCTTCTAATACTGGTAAAAGTTAAACGGAAGGGAGAGTTTTGCTGACAAAGAATAAAAGAATAATAATTATTTCTAGCAAAGTTTTAGTTTTGAACCGTGTTGCTTTTGGTTAATTATTTTTAAAGACACTTTGTATTAACTTTTGAGTTAAGAAATAGATGACTTATGGATGATAAGAAGATATATTTAAGTTTTTCTTGCAGTCTGACTTATATCTGGACTGATCTGAACACTGATATATGAGCATGTGCAAAAGGAGAATGTTAGAAAATATTTAAATGTCTTTATGTGCATTAGAAATTTGTCTACAAATGGGGGTCTTTATCAAAAACTCTTCACTCCTAGCAGTATTGAACTAAATATCTCTGTTGCTCTCCTAGAGAAAAAAGTGTGCATTCAGACCTCATCTTTTGTTCCTTCAGTAGTTGGCATGGTAGATTTTGTGTTTTGTGAGAGCAGCAGCAAGTCCATGCTCTGTGAATTTACTTGTATTATTGTATTGAATATTCTTGTATTGAATAAGGGAGAGCCAGTCTTGATGTAGGACTTCAGCCAGAGCTCAGAGATAGAAGTTGTTTATATAATCTGTCCTCCACTTTTCTAGGACTTTGGCTCCTTAGTCTTTTTCTTCATTCTTAGTGCCTTTGTACAAAACAGGTGTGGCTTCTTCTCTGTGATCAGGGGATAGTTGTGATTCAGGCTTCTGGCATATCATAGAATCGTACAATGGTTTGTGTTGGAAGGGACCTTAAAGACCATCTAGTTCCAATCCCCCTGCCATGGGCAGGGACACCTCCCACCAGACCAGGTTGCTCAAAGCCCCATCCAGCCTGGCCTTGAACACCTCCAGGGATGGGGCATCCACAACTTCTCTGGGCAACCTGTTCCAGTGTCTCACCACCCTCATAGCGAAGAATTTCTTCCTGATATCTAATCTAGATCTGCCTGCTTTCAGTTTAAAACCATTACCCCTTTTTCCTATCTCTCCAGTCCTTGATATAGAGTCCCTCCCCATCTCTTCTGTTGGCCCCCTTTAGGTATTGGAAGGTTGTGATAAGGTCTCCCTGGAGCCTTCTCTTCTCCAGGGTGAACAACCCCAACTTCTTTAACTATCATCTCTAAACCTGTCAAATGGTAGTTTAGGACCTTTCTATCTTGCCTTTTCCCAATTTGATTAATAATTATTTTCACTCTGTTTCCAGTTCTTTACACTTAATTGAAATTCACTCCACAAGATTGAACAGCCTTTTTGGCCACTTCCTTAAGAGCATGGCTTCACTGTAGCATGTTTATTGGCCCTGCCTCTCACAATGCTGCTTGATATATTGTTCTTCTCTGACTTCTTTGCTCGCTCTTCTTTTTTGTTCTGAAAACATTCTTCTGGTCACTGCTTGCATGTTTATTGTCACCTTCTCTTCCTGAGGAAGTGCTGCAGGGCTATTTAAGTTCTTTAGTTCAAGACGAGGTTGGATGGGGCTTGGAGCAACCTGGTCTAGTGAGAGGTGTCCCTGCCCGTGGTGGGGGGTTGGAATGAGATGAACCTTTAAGGTCCCTTCCAACTCAAACCATTCTGTGATTCTATGATTAAATTTTGGGGGTGAAAGTAGCCCAGATGATGGTAACTCTCAGCTCTACCTTTTCATTCCTAACTTTTCTCACATAAATTTGTTGTCAGCTTCCATTTCTGATATTCTTATGCACAAATCTTTCTTTCAGCTTATGTTTAGGATGGCCCAACATATTTTCCCACCGTTTTTGTCTGTTTCTCTTGATTTTAGATTGGGGAGGGGAAATGATCTTTTCTGTCGTTCCCAACCCAAAGTCTTGCTGGCTTGTATTCTTCTTCATCTGCTTTGTTGCTTACACCCAGCTTTACCTTTCTGTCCAACTAAATACACTTCACGTAGTGTTTTCACTGTGCCCTTTGCTTGTTTCTGTAATCTCTTTTTCTTTGTTCTTCCAACAAAGCTCTCCTAGTCTGAAAAAAAAAAAAAAGGGCAAAACAGTATAGTACATTATACCATCTAAATCCTGAATTGACTGTGTGAGCACTCAGTTGAACCCTCTTTTGTACTCAACCCCTCCTTTTTAGCTGCATCAAGTTCGATAGCACCTGTCCTCTTCAAATAACTTTTGCATTTCTATGACTGTCCATTTTCTGTGTTGTCTGTTACTGTCATTCTGAGTTTCTTCTTCTTTGGTAGTGCTCTTAACCTCAGTGTACTACCAGCTGAGAGATGTTTTTTATGAGGTGAGTTTTTCTTCTTCTGTATCCTGAATATCTTCTAAGCCAGCAGGATCATTATGTTTTCTGAAGTCTCTTCTGTTCTTCCTGTTTAAGTCCTCCTTTAATGTTTGCATTAAATTAGCTAAGAAAGTAATTTATAATTCTTTTTTTCCACTTTCAAATAAACCAGGTGGTGCTTTTTTTCCTTTAATTTTTTTTTTTTTAATATCATGCTGTTTTCCTTCTCAGTCACAGCAATATTGATTATTGTTTATTTGTGCTTAAGTGGCACATAGGAATCCATGCCCTGTTGTGCTTGGTGTGTGTATTTGCTTTGAAGCACCAAATATACCTTTGGTTGTGGGTTTTTTTGCTTTGGTTTTTAAGTGTCATGTACTTTATGAACTGCAACCCATGCACAAGCTGCGGAGGCAGGTGACTTTCTCTGCTGTGTAGAAGCAGCCTGACTAAATCGGTAGCAAAGCAGTTCAATGCAGCAGTGTGGGGGGAATTTTGTACAGGTGTTGCCCATATGTGTTGGGTATATGCCTGGAAATAGGAAGGGTGATGGTAAATTTTTTCATCTGTCAGTATATCATTTTTCACAAGGGGTGGAATTTTTTTGAAGGCTTAGTGGAAGGACAAATTTTGCTCAAGGTTCTTTCATTTTATTATTGTAAGATTTATAGCATCGCCAAGCCCTTTATTTGGACTGATCCCAGACCTGCCATCCCTTATCCATTTGGAGTGCAGAGCTCTCTTCCTCTATTTTTCCAGCTTTTACTCCAGAGGTGGAAAAAAAATCAGCATTTGAACTATTTTTTGAAGGGATTAGTTTGTTCAGACCTTACTTCTAAATTAGAAAGTAAGGAATGTTTTAAGGAGACTTTGAGATTTCCATAGTTTTATTCTACATCCCATGATAGGGTTTTCAATTTTAGAGCACTAACATATTTTCACTTGAATTTAACCAACTCACTTCCTGCCCTGTCAAAGTCGCTTTGTCTGCCTCAGTTCTCTGCCGCTCTAGATTTAAAGCTATTACCTTTTGGCCTGGATCCACCCATCCCGACACTGAAATGAAGGCCTGACTGAAGAAAACATTCCAGGAACAGTTTATCCTTTGCTGGTTGATACAGATTCTCTAGCGCAGGATTGCTTTTTTGGCTGTTCTTGCAGCACTACTGAGGCCAAATGTCTTCCCAGCCACTCTGAAATTTCTCAGTGGTTCACTTTCTTCTTAACTACCCGAACAACTTTGGTAGGTGGTCCCATTGCGTGGATGGGGAGAGGTGCTGTCACGTGAGCTGGCTCTTGAGCCCTGAACTTCAGTGCCTTGTGGAGTTGACTGGTGAGGTCTCTCCAAGTCTGAGCTTTTCCTGGAGTACAGTTATTCCAGCATTCTTTATTCTGTTTATCAAATCACAGAATACAGTTTTCTCTGGCGTTATGGCTATGTGCACAAAAGCAATTTTTCATAATTTACATATGTCTTCCAGAATGTCCCTTCTTAAAGGGCAGAGGGCATCAATGTTACCCATTCTTGTATCGCGCCTCTACCCTGTGTATTTTGTTCCAAGCACTTAATCAGCTGTGTTAAGTGCTAGTTCTCAGTAGCAGGTATCACTGAACCACTTAGCCATGTATAGGAAAAACAATAGACACAATTTTACCAGGATCTGATTATGACCACCTAAGGGAAGGTATAATTTTAACTTGTAGCAAGGTTTAAATGACTGTGGACAAATTCGGGTCATTGCAGAATGAGCCTCTGAGCTACAAGTCTACCCTTCTCTCTCTTAGCATGTTCTGTAGCTTCAGGCACTGAATTGCAGCTTGTCCAGCCATTTGGTTCATATACTGGTTTTCTTCTGGCTCAAAATTGTGTGTGTTTTGCTTTTTGCTGCATTCTTCTTTTGTACCTGTCTTTTGTAGGCTGGCACAACAACAGACGGAGCGTCCTTAGAAGAGCTGCTCTAAATGCACGTTTGTGTTTCTCCTACCACTCCCCCTGCTCTCCTCTCGCTCCCTTCAACCCCGTCCCAAATTCCATTAATATTTACAGAACAAGAGCCAGTACTCCAGCATTAGGCTCAAATTCAGAATGAGATTTTTCTGGCTCTGTCTGCAGCTAATGTAGAAAACAACAGAGGTTAGAAATGCACTTTAAAAAAAAAAAAAAAAAAAAAAAAAGAAAAACAAAAGGATTTTTCATATCCAACACACTGGATGAATTGTTGTTAGGTATAAATAGGCCTACAAAGACCAGAGCATATGTAAGAAAATATTACACGTATTGTTGTTGTAAGGCACAGGAACATAAAATTATTTGTTCATTGAATAATTTAAAAATTCCTCAGCTTTAACTTATATGAACTCATTTTCACCATTGTCTCTTCAAATTTTGTGTGGGGAGAAAAGATTTCCTTTCTTCAGCTTACTGATTCATTTACAGCATAAGCAGTAAAATCGAAAAGTCAAATGAAAAGATTTACCAAATGTGAAAGAGAACCATGTTGATAGTTACACACCAAGAATGTATAAACTAAGCATTTTTAAGGAGCATTATATAAATAAACTTTTACCTTCGGTCCACCATTGAAGTTTTGCAAACATAGATTTCGTAGGAGGGGAGTAGAGAGAATGAAGAATTCATCTAATTTGCATTATTTTATTTGACCCCAGATTATTTTCTTTCGTTTCTCTTGTTCAGTGCACAAGATGTATTCATAACCTTTATAAATGGACTTAATAATAAAAAGCCAAAATCGGAAGATAAATATTTCTGTTCTTCCAAATTGTTTTTGTTTTAATGTTGTTTTATTTGTCAGAAAGCATTTGCTGACTTCCACTGTAGTCTGCACATGCTTTTGCTCCTCTGTGACCCCTTTTCATGAGTGTTTCAAGACTTGCTTTTCCCTGGCCCTGGGAAGGATGGCTGGTGTCCGTTTCCAGTTTGCCTGGGGTTCTGGCTACTGGTGACCTCAGCTAGTTGCCAGCAGACAGGTTTTTTTTTTTTTTTTAAACTGTGTGAAGTAATTGGATTGCATCCATCTTGTTGTGAGGCCAAGGGTTATTTCAGAGCACAGAAACTGATCTGCATTCTTTAAATGTAGAAGGAGTTCATCTGCACGTTCTGTGGAAGATGATTTGGCAAAGCAGTCTAGAGAAGCTGGCTCTGCAGTCTGCATGTGCTGCCCTTCCTCTAAGGAATTGTGAGAACATATTTGAGCAAAGGATTCCTCAAAGTATCAGATCCCCCAAAATACATAGTCACAGAAAAAGTTGATTTGTTTGGTTTTTTTTCATTCAATATGGATTTATTTATTTTTAAATTTCTGTTCTTCCAAGAATATACCAATACCCATCAATCTGTCCTTTAGTCTGTAAATTTGTATTATTTTTTTTGCTTAGGAGGGGCTCTCTTATTTTTTCCTCTGCTCTCTCACAGTAGAATTGGGTTATCTCACTTTTCTGATGAACCTACATTTTCCAGATAAATGAAAACGTAGGGGTTTATTTTTCAAAACTGAAACAGTTGGATTGCCTTTTTGTTTTACTGGGATAAGCATCCATGATGCTCTGGGGAATGGAGAATGATCTAAAATAAGCCTAGCTGGTTTTTGTTGATTATCTGTTTCTTTTTGCATCTGTCTTAGTATTTATTGCTACCATCTGCATTTCATTTCAGGTTGTCTAATGTCTTATTCTGCATGTTCTGTGCCTATTCTCTTTACATAGCCTTGGGCTGCAACATCACCATTTGCCGACTTGAGATCCATTTCTATCTGTAACAAAATGAATTGCATTCATCTGTGTAATTCATTTCTAATGAATGCCTTGCTCCTCATTAAACAGTGATTTACCTTTGTTTCCCTTTTCTACACTGTCAACACTAACCATTTTGAAGTCCTGTGGAGAGATGCTAATTTGAGAAAGCAAAAGTCAATGCAACTAAGCACTCACAAATGCCATCCTCGTTGGCACTTTCAAAAATATTCATGGGACACTTTGTGAAATAGACACTTTGCAGGTGGATAAGAAGATTCAAAATGTTTTCTTATTCCTAAGCTTTCAGTGTACAAAGACAACACTTCAGAGTTTAAATGCATTTCTCCTTGTCAATGTCTTGAACAGGTGGCCAAACTTGTGAATCTTTTAAGACCTTGTCTGCTCTGCAAGAATTTTGTGGATCACACACTCTTGATTCACTATCCCCTTTGCACATTTTCAGGAATATTAAAATATTTTAAACTTATTTTCAGAATAATGTTTTGAAATACTTAATTTTAAGATTTGTCAGAATGTTTCAGACCTGAAAATATTTTACATCAGTTTTTTTATGGGATTCAAAGATTAATACAATCATTTATTGGCATTGTATATCTGAAGGAAAAGGATTAGTACCATTAATTAATGAAATAGGGGTCATACAGTAATTTTGTTATGGATTTGGTCCATATGCAACTTCTCTGTAATGCCTTTTCAACCCGTCCTGCAGCATCCCCTTTTCCAGCCCTGCAGTTTGCAGAACAGGAGAATCTGCTGTGTGTGCAAATAGATCTGTACTGGTGACAGATGATGGTTAGAGTACAGGATGAGTTACCAAGCTTATTTTGACTTTAAATCTAAGCAGATTTTCAACTGCATCAACGGATTATGAATATGAAAATACTGCTGGTAAACATAACTTAAAGCAATACAGATGTTGTTGTACAGAAGTGGTTTTATTTACAGCATCTTTAATTCTTATTTTAGTGATAGTACAAGCTACTCACTGGTGCTTTGATCACTCACGTGAATTTAGCTTGGCATTTTACAGTATTTACTCTTGTGTTTGGCCAGATTGATCCCCTGTTGAAACTCTAGAATTGTCAGTGAGCATCAGTTGAGTTACACCATGGGTTAATTTGATCATAGTATTATGAGGGGACTGAAGCACGGGAGGTTTTCTTTTTAATGGTCTTGACTAAGTCATGGAGTATTTGGAAGTAAGAACACTGATTAATGTAACAAAATTTTATTTTTAATATACGTTTTAGAGGACAAAACTGACCTTGAGAACAGTGTGATGCAGAAGAAAATTAAAATCCCCAAACTCTCTCTCAATCACGTAGAAGAAGCTGGGGAGGTTACAGATTATGGGGAAGAAGATGTGGAGCTTAGACACAGTAAGGTACTGAAGTCTTTCCTTTTTTTTTTTTTCCTTTTTTCCTTTTTTTTTTTCTTCCTTTTTTCTTTTTTCTTTCTTCCTTTTTTTTTTCTTCTTCTTTGTTTTTGGAAGTGCTTGGGGCATATTCAGATGTCATAGCTTAAGAATTCCAGGCCTGCTTTTGATCCCCTTAAAACACTGTGTTTGGTGAAATTGGGTCAAATTGTGTGTGGGGGGTGGGGTACGGGTTTTCAAAACCTGATTTATGTGCAATTGAACATTTTCCTGTTTATACCGTCTGCCTAGTTTAATTGCCATTTGAGATTTTTGGAACAATGCTCTTCCACTTTGGCCCAGAATGCTTTAAAAGTCACCAGTTACATGAATGTTGAGCAGCTGTTCTTGGTGGCACTTATGACCTATTGCGTGTTGCTTGTCTGGAATTGGAAGGGGTGCTCTGAGAATTACCAACTACAGCAGTGGGTGAGAAGACAAATTGACAGGGCTGCATCCCTCCAGCGTAACTGCCAGTTGCCTTTTTAGGACCAGATGTCAGAAAACCACTATGTAAATGTATTTATTTTTTGATATCAATGATTTCTTTAAAAGTCTGCCAACCTTCAGAATAAAATACTACTCTGTGGCTTCATATGTTTTGCAGCTGCAGGAATGATACTAGTACATTTCTTTATGGTGGGCCAACATATTTTTTTATTATTTTTTTTTTTTATAACATGCGTGGAACAGGCATAACATCAAATAATCTTATTTTCTGCCACATTACTCATGGATATTGTGGTATGGGAATTGATAGTGTCAGCTTCTTGTCTCTAACCTATGAGATACATTTGCTTTCCTTGCAGTTGCTTGGAAGTTCAAATGCTTTTTTCCAGATTCGGCCAATAAAACTTCGTGACTTTTTACCTGCACTGTCACATTTTAATGCCACTATCTAGGCCCCAGAAAAGAGGTGTTCTTTAATTTGTAGGGTTTCTGGAGGTGACTGAAGGTAAATTTCTGCTGAGAGTTCAAAGGACGTGAAGGCTCTGCAATGCAGTACTAACATAGGAAGAATCAGTTAATGAGGAAGATGAGACTCGATGAAATATTCTGTCTCCAGCTTCTGTGTTTTCAGTTCCCTTTCAGTGTTTGCTGATAGTGTTAACTCAGTCACTTGCATCAGGCAGTTGGGTGAAGGTGCTAGAGGAATCAGTCAGAGGAGGTTTTGTCTCCCGAAGTGTGGGAAAGACAAGCCCTCTCTTCACAGACCAGCTTTGGATGGTATGCTGCTTTCCTCTCGGATGCTGTTGCAGGTGACAAACATAGCAAGTAGTTGATTCTTTCTCTTACTTATCAGAAAATCAATTGCTGTCGGAAACCTAAATGTTAGGGGTAAGCTTTAAAGGAAAAGAGAATCAGATCCAATTTTTTTAAAAAAAGAAAGTAATTATCTTTGTATACGGAATCAAGTGACCTATATACACTCAGCTTGCAAGTGTTGCAAAACTGCAGAAAGAAAGGCCTCAGAAATTTGTATATGCATTTAGCTGAATTATGCGTGCATGATAGTTATGATGTATCTTCACAAGAATCTGTTAGGCAAAACATTTTTGCAGGCAGACTGTGTCTTGCTTTTTTTGGAAAACAAGAATATTAACAGCTCCCAAGCCTGTAGAATTGTAATTTGTGTTACATCTTGCTGCTCTCCTAATTTATTTATTTTTTATTGTAACATGCAGAGACAAGATGGGAGGAAACAAAGTGAAGGTACACACAAAAGCATTGAAGCAGTTGTTGCTCGGCTTGAAAAACAGAATGGGATGAGTCTCAGTAATACTTCCAGCCCTGAGGAGGCTTTTATGGAGACTTCAGAAAGCATGAACAACATGGACGATGCTGTAGTTCCTCGGATTCTGTATGAAGAATTGCTGAGGAGTTACCAACAGCAACAAGAAGAAATGAGACACATTCAACAGGAGCTTGAGAGAACGCGGAGACAGCTTGTGCAACAGGCAAAGAAGCTAAAGGAGTATGGGGCACTCGTGTCAGAAATGAAAGAGCTCAGAGACTTGAACAGGAGGCTCCAGGATGTACTGCTTCTAAGACTAGGTAGTGGTAAGTGCCGGACTTAAATGGGACTAGTTTTAATGAATTTTGCAAGTGTGATCAATAGTAATGGAAACGTATTTGAAGAATAGCAGTGGTTGTTAAACTGGACATTGAATGTTAAAAGGGTTTTCTGCTATGGCTGTACAATATGTGTCAAATTTGTATGCTATGTACGTCTGGGGTTTTCTTTAATGATAGTAGAGGTCTTTGTGCTGGTATAGTTGAATCAGAGTTCCATTTTAAGCAGCTGTATTTTAAAGAGTCTCTGACCTTCCAGTATATGCTGAAAAAGATAATAAAGCGTCATCTGCAAAATATACCTATATGTTCCAGTTTAAGAAGAAAGAAAAGGCAGTGGAATTAAGATTTGGGCTAAAACCATTTTATTCTTTTCAGTTAGGGATTTTGTTCATTGTTATGTAAGTGACTGTGTTGCCTTCTGTTTTCTGCCCCCTCCTCCCATTAGCAGCTCGTTAGAATGTGGTTTGTTCCTGAAATTCTTAGCAGTGGCTTTAAACAGCCATGCTAGTTGAAAAATAATGGATTGTTAAAAAATAACTCAAACTTTTTATATTAGTGTCCCGTCTATCAACGCTTGTTACAAAATGCAGGTTTGTGTAATTTGGATTTAAATTTTAAGTATCTCGAGTCAATTGCTCAGTTGTTTTGGTTTATAACAATTATTTAACCGTTATGTTGGAATAAAAGGGAAAAAAGACAAAATAAAAAGTTCATCCTTTTCATTGAAGATGGTACCCTTGGAATACCTTCAAATATTTTACTAATTTATTTGCTATTAGAATGTGGTACTGCGGTGTTGAAGATTTGCTCGGTGACTGAAACTTCATTCAAATTTGTGCATCCAAACTTAGCATGCTGTTCCTTATGTCTGCCTTTGTGTATCTGGAAACTTAATTTTTGCATGTAAATTGGATATTGGCTCTTCTACTTGACTTGAAGGAGTGCATGCAATTTGCATGTGGGTCTGAGTTCCATTCACGTACAAACCCGAGCGAGCATGTGCCTGTGCTGTAGCATGTGTTAAGGTGTGCTGGCAGGTTTTGGAGCCAGGTTCTCGAAGTAGCACCTGACAATTTAAACTGGGTGTTTGACTGTGAATGCTCATCGTTGTTATGCTGTGCATAATTAAAATGTCATTACTTATTATAAACATTCTAGTGAACTTTTTAAATAAAACTAAATAGGCGAGGTTTCCACAGTCTGAAAAACGCGATGTGGTTGGCAGTAGATTTCACTGAGCCTTCTAAAATTTTCCTTGGATGGAAAGATGTTTCTTCATCTGCAAGTAGTTAGCTGGAATTTATGTGAATGGAACACCAGCCAGATGTTAGTAGGCAATGGGGCTGAACGGCGTAAAATACCAATTTAGTTGGTAGACTTGACAGCAGTTTGAGTGGTGAGACCAGCAATGAAATGAAGACAGCTTCTGAATTCTGTCTCGTTTCTTTCACTTTAAGAAAGAAGGGATGCATTTTTTACTTGAGCCGAATCAAGAAAGCTTAGAAGAAAAAGAAAAAAAAAAAAAAGAAAAAACCAAAACCCAAATCCTCTTGGAAAAAATGCTGAATCTTCTCTAAATACTTGAATTTCCATTGTATCAATCTGGCATCTGCTTCACAACTGAAAATAAATCTTGATTACATTGAAGACAAGTTCTTTTAATTTAAACACATACCTGGACAAATATGAATCATAGGGAACTTGCAAAAAATTCCCTTGTTCTTATTGCGTGTACGGAACTTTTCACAGATGTCCAAGGTAGAATTTGGCCCTACGGGCTGTGTCCTGCACAGGGTGCGTGTTTCCGAAGACTCAGTGTATTAATGGCTGATACCTCTATTGACTTCCCTTATAGCTTTATTCACAGTAGAGAAACAACCGGATTCTAGAAAGATCAGTACAAAATTCATGAATGATTGGAAAGGGAGACATCTTTCACAAATTACGCATTAGGGAGACAGTATGAAAAAGTGCTACTTTTAATCAAGAAACAGATATGTTAAGACTTCTTTAGTCTTCCTTACTTTTCCAGCTTATAAATGAGGTATGTTTGGGTATGTGAATAATCTGTGGAAATTGTTCAGAAAATAGATTACATCCTAAATTCACCTTCAGTTGTTGCAGCAATCTTCTAAACCTAGAGTTTCAAATTACATGTAATTTATGTTACACTGCACTTCTAGCAGGCTGGACTTAATGCAAACTAATTGCATTTCTGTTTCACCTAGAGACTTCTGATTTCTTTGCATGAGATGACAGCTGTTTTGTGCTGATGAATTGCAGCTGTGGGAAACGCGTGCCTGTTGCCATTTTAAACTTGCAGATCAAATATAGAACAGCCTCTTGAGCTAACATTCAGTCAAGTATTCAGTCTTCTAATTTCCCATCAATATGTTGATTTCAGTGAGAAGCAAGAAGTCAATGTATTCTGTTTCAGACCTAGGCCTTCATCTCTGCTACTAAACTTGAGCCGCTCTTGTGGGAAGAGTGAGGTTCTTAATCTTTCATATGGTGACACTGAATTGCTCTTTGTTTTAAAAGAGCCTCGAAAGCAGATGTGGCAAATAACAGTAGTGAAATCAGTACTGATCCATGGGGATATACTGAAGCTTCTTTATGATATTGATACGCTGTTACCCAACAGATCCCTTCCTGGAGGAGGCAGGCAATTGACCAGGGCTCTAGGGACCAAGGAGTGGGTGAACACGATGACTGTCGTGGAAGAGGTTATGGTATCTCTCATCTGAGCACCCTGAAGAATGTGTGCAGCCAAAGCCTCTTTTCCCTTCCCTGCTTTGGGATCAGGAAGCCCTGCGATTGCAGGATTTTGCAGGTTTATCTTTAGTGTGTTTCCAGGTACAACAGAAAAACTTGCCCTGTTTTTATCAATAGAGAGTAAGGTGATTTAGAGAATTAAATCACTGACTCTTCCCTGTAGGGCTAACTTTAAATAGTTCTTGGATTGCAAAAGATAAAAATTTCAATAACTTTTGAAAAAGTAGTTGTCTCCAGGGTAAGATCTGTGCAGTTTGCTGTGGCTGTATATGGCCAGAAGTAGTGAAGTTGTATCGGGGATAATGTTTGAGTGTTGTTCGGTCCCTGATAAATACTGTATTTTCGTGTTGTATTGCTAAGAATTAGCGTTACTCTGAAGTCAGGGAATATATTTACCCTCATTCATTCATTCACATTCATTCATCAACACACACACAGCCCCCCAAGTGGTTATTTTTAATCCCAGTTTAATTTTGGTGATCCAGTTTACAGTGTCTTGGGACTGACACCAGGATAGGGAGAATGAAACAGCATTTGTGTCATACCACATGTAAGGCACTGCTGTTATTCAGCTTTTCTAGATTTGTTTGGCTTTTTGATGTTAAAAAAAAAAAAAAAGGCCAAGCTTTCTATCAAGTCTGGGGAGTACCATGCATATAATGTTTCCCCTTCTCAAACTCCTCTTGTTTTCATTCAAATTCTGGTAGGTCATGTGGAAAACTGCTTACAGATGGACCACTTTATCAGTTAATTTATTATGGCTTATTTACTAATTTTTGAGTAGTGCGTAGCCTAAGATCCGTTTTTGAGGAAAAGGGAGAAGGGAAGAGGAAGGGAAGCCTTCTACTGCTTCATCCTGCATTTGAAGTTGCTCTCCTCTCAGATATTATGGAAACTCTACAATCAGAAGAAGGAAGATTTTGCAATAAAACATCCTTTTTCAGTTTTGAAGAATTGTCTTTTTTTTCTTTTTTTTTTTTTTTTATGATCCTTATTTCATAAGTGCTATCATTGTTAAGCCTTTAGGTAGTGGCATTTTTTTTTTATGTCTCATTCATGATCTTTAAAATAAGATGCAGAGCATGAGAGGTCTAGAGCATGAGAGGTCTAGAGAGGGGAAACTGGTCAAGTGCGGTGCGTGGTAAATCAGGCACACAACTCCTCTTAGCAGTAGGACAATAATGGGGGTTGCATGTCTAATTCACAACACGCTGGGCTGAAAATGCAGCGTTTAGTAGCTGGTGAAAGTAGCTGCGAGGACTACCTAGTTAGAGGCAGATTTCTCTTTGGGAAGGAAAAACGAGGAGAATATAAAAGGTGATGATAAAAGTTTTAAAGGCTTTCTGTTGGGTGACTTCTAAGCAAGCAGCAAAGCATAAATTGCAATAGAGGGTTTTTTGACCTGTTAGAGCTATTGTTATTGTGGAATTCAATCAGCTGTTTTTCTTGGGGAACTCTGGAAACCAAATCCCATCTGTGTCGATATATGACCATAAACAAAACAGTAAAAGACTTCTAAAGAGCAACTAGTAAAAGTGTTTAAACTGAGATAACTATTTCCTTCCAGGAAGAAGGTGGTTGTTTCCCTCAGGAAGTGTTTCCCTCAAAGTGACTTTCTAAGTATACGAAAACTTAAAATAGCACTTTGTTGAAGAATGTGCTCTTAAAGTAACAGCTAGAAGATTGCTTCTTAAGTTCACACTGGCAATTATATCACTGCATGTGCTCGTTTAGATGTGCCAACACTGAGATATGTGTGTAAGCTTTGGGTGGTTTAATCAAGCCAGGTCTTTCCCTCAATCTAAATCAGTTTAGCTCTCAAGTTTAGAACTCTTAGTTTTTCTTGGCCATACCGTTGTATATCCATGATAATAGAGTTGCTTATTAAGATTACTATGAAGCTATAATGCAAATGGTATGTTTCTTGTGATTTCTCTGTGCCATGCATACAGCTCTTAAAACGCTGAGTTGGTGGCACTGCAGTATAGGTTTATCTGAGTTACTAAGATGACTATTAGCTGCCAAGTGTCAAGTGGCAATCAGCTGAGAACATTTAGCTAGCTATGGAGGTGGAGAATAAGCTATAGGACAAATGTCAGATGCGGACAATGGAGGAAATGCTGATATCACTGTATAATAATCGGTAAATGAAGCATCGCAAAGGAGGAGGACGAATGAATACTTTACTTGTTCTGGGTACAGGAACTATTTAAGATACGTGACTCAAGACATAAGCTGTGGTGCCAGCTTGACTTGCAGAGTTAGATCAATTCAGGGCTGGATTTATGTGCGCAAACACCGAGGGGAGATGCTGAACCGTGACGGTGACCTGATTATTAAATTGTCATTTGTTGAAGATGTCAAGGTTGGGCTACAGAGAGCTGCAGCACTCTCAGCTCCAATCTGGTGCAATGTAGTTCTTACGAGTGGGTGAGTTTGTCCTTATAGTTCTTGGAAGTGGCTGATTACCATGGTGTCCAGGGTCTGAGCTGGCAACCTTGCTGTGTTAACAAACCACCGTCCCTGCCTGGAACTTCAGTGACTGCTGGAGCTTCTTGTGAGCCCAGAGACAGACATCAAGAGACAAGGATAGGCTGGGGGCCGTAGCCTCTTCCTAGACTTCTGCTCTAACTGCTGCAATGAATGGAATATGAAATCCAGTTCATCAATTATTTTATTTTGTTTTTCTGTCTTTATAGGAATGCTTTATAAATTTGGTCTGGAAAAGAACAGTTGATGACTGACAAAATAATTATCCTCCTTTGAAGCCTCAAACATATGCTTAGTAGTATTCTGTTGTTTAATCTGTGTTTAATTTTTGTTGATTGCATTAAAAATAAAAACCAGCGTGTTGGATGGATTGGACAATCAAAATTCTAATTTATGTGCGTTTTTTTAAACTTGGATACTCTTTCTCTGCATGATACTTTAGCATAAGTAACCTAAGCCTGTTTCCTTTATAGCGTTTCTGTAGATCCTCGCTATTTTGAATATATCTCTGTTATATCTAAAAAGATTTCAAATTTCTAGAAAATTTGTAATTCTATATGGATAATTTATGTAATTATCGCAGTAAATTACACAGGTTTCTCTGCAACTATATAGTAATTCTTATTTGAAGAGTTACTATTGTTGCTTTTGGTTTATAGTTTCAGTGTCATTTTAACCTGATTTCTGTAGTGTGCATTGAAGCATTCTTACCCATACCTGTAATTGTCCATATGCTTTAAGAATAAAATTAAATGTTTAAATTAAAATTAAACATTTTAATGTTTATAAAGCAGAGTTACTTATCCTGCTTTTATTTACTGGTGTTCAGAAGTAGGATTTTGGTTTAGACTTTCTAACTTTAAAATGAACATGACTAATGTGTTACTTTGTGCTAACCGTGGGTGATGAAATGATTGATTTCATGTTCTCTGGGATAGCAGACAGCTCTCTTTTCTTAACTGTCTAGGACCTGCCATTGAGCTTGAAAAAGTAAAACCAGAAACAATTGAGCCTGAACCTGAGGTACAGAAGACCTTCAGTGAGGAAGCAAATACATCAACGTACTATCCTGCCCCTGTTCCAGTAATGGACAAGTATATTCTCGAGAATGGAAAGGTATTTTAAATTAAATATAGCATGAGTAATTTGTAAATGCCCATCAGGTGATTTTCTTGTGGAATTTTCATGATCTTGGGGGTTTTGCATGGTAGCGGCTTATACAAGCTTCCTCAGTTTTTATAAAGGCATGCTGTTATGCTGAGGATAACTATGAAATTATACAAATATGAGCAGTATAGAAAGTTATCCTCAGTGATGAGAGCATTGAATGCTGTGCAATATAAGGAGTATAATTATTAAATGTGCATGCATATGCACATTGGCATAGTCTTCAATTGGTGGCATATTACCGAATATAGACCAAAGTCAGGAACTGACATTATTAATAAATGTTAGTCTGTTTAAAAGAAATACTTTTCCCTAAAATGTCTTAAATGTCATAATGTGCTGTAGTCCTATTGCAGAAAAACTTTCATATTTTGGTCGAATTGGAGTGAAGTAGATAATTATGAACCCTGAAATGAAAATTGGCTCACTTGAATCCGGTAATAGTGTTGCCACTGAATTGAGCTGATGGAGTGCTACTTTGCAGATACTTTTACAAAGTTGGTGAAATACCATCCAGCTACAGATTGCCTGAACCTGACTGATAGTTTTTCAGACTTCAGGGTGTTTAACACATTGTCCGCTCATCTACCAAGGCCTGCTTTTATAGCTGCTGCCATTATCATTAAATTAACATTGTATGTCTTTTAAAGAAAAATATCCTTCCAAATTGCCTGTGCAGATCCTGTTTCTTAAGATATATATGCATTCGGTAGCATAAGCTGAGAACCTTTTAGGAGGAAATGTCCATTTCAGCTTTGGCATACAGTGGAATTACTGATGGAGTAGCATGAAATATAACATTTTGAGATGTACATTACAAGATTGACTCCACAAGTGTCTGTCATTCCTGAAGTTGAATTCGACTTAATTGTTGAGGAAAAAATGTATGTGAAAAATAGTATAATCTAGCAGTTTGAGAAATATTTGGTTCAGATAGCTTTTCTTGCCTAATAGATTTAACATATGTCATTTGCTTGTATATTTTGTGTATATTTGTGCAACGAAAACTTAGCATATATTACTATGAGAGTTCAGTTTACCTTCTTTTTTTCCACTTAAGGTCTGTGGGATAGGGCACATCCTTTAGTATTTGTATGCAGCTTTTCTTGCACCTTTATTTCATCTGCCAGCTCCTTGGCACTTCCATTACTGAAGTTTTCTCTGTCTGTACAGATGTTAATATCTCTTTTACTTCCTTTTTGTAATTTTGGTCTGTCTTTAAGTTTACCTATTTATTGGGGCTTCAACCAGCTCAGATTCCACTAATAACGTATTTACAGTGTTGGAGGGTATATTGTTCAATTTTTCTTATATATGCCTTTTTTCAATACTTCTTTATTGACAAGCACCACAAGAGTAGTTGAAATACTTTTTTAGAAATCTTGCCCTTTGTGGCGTCAGATTTGATCTTAGTAGGATTCTTTCAAAGCAGATAAATCTCTCCCCTCCAGAGGGAGAACAGAGTTACTGAAAAAGAGCCTTTGGCATTCATTTAAAGAAAAGAACTAAAAAAAAAAAAAAAAGAAAGAAAAAAGAGTCCATCTTCTGAGATACATTTTCGATATATTGCACATGTTAGCAGAGTTACGGTGGTGAGCATTGCTTTGAATTTGCTGTTGTTTCTGTTACGTTGTGCTTGAAGGTTGATCCTGCGTTTGCTGAAACTGGGGGTAAAGTTCCCATTGATTTCATCAAGCCAAGGGTCTGGCCCATGGGGCAGCTCTTCCAGCAAGAAGGAAATGGCTTCTGAATCTGGAGCAGAGTAAGCTTCCCGTGGGTTTGGGAGTAATAGGAAACGGTACTGAGCCTGTTTTACAGAGAGGTAAACTGAGACGTGGACAGATCAAATTCCTTGCCGTAACAGTGCTAGAAATAGAAAAAGGGAGACATAAGATTTCTGTGTCTGTGGCTGTCTGTCACGTAGTTGCTCTTACCATAGGTGTTTCATAGCAGTGATAACTTATTTTAATAAATGAAGTATGTTCAAAGAAGACATGATCTGTCTGAAACATAAATATTAAAAATATTTGCTGTAACTTGTTTTCTTTCAAATAACTTCAAGCTAATGAATAATGTAGTAGCTTAAGAGACTAAAAAGTCTTTAGCAAAGACAAACTCTAATTTTGGCAGAGCGGAATCAGATTTTTGATCAAATACAGCACTCTCTGCAACTAATGTAATACAGATATCCAAAATTTGGCATGTCATAACATTTCTAATCTTAGTTATTTTCTAAGTGACTTATACTCATTTTTACAGATAACCTTTTCAAGATCAAAACAGAAATAAATGAATTATAACTGTAACATGATTGTTTTCTGAGCCCAGACTGCTCCATCTGATTGAAATTGTCTTACAAATATGTAGAGAGCACCAGAAGAGTGTGATTTTTTTTTTTAAAGCAATTATGAAGAGGCTCAACAAAAGAGAAGGAAGGAGAAAAGGGGTGTTCATGTTCTTATTACTAGTTTCATTTGCGTCCATTACAAGATCTAAATACCATGTGGGCTCGTGAAAAGCTTCTTAGAATCCCTTTAATGTCAAAGATTCTGCAGGAGAGGCGGCTTTCTTCATGGTTTTATACTTTGAGGAAGACTTTTCATTTGTTTTTTATAAGGTAGCTGGTAGCCAAGCCATTCATATTTTTCTATTTAAGTTTTTAAACAAAGTTGTTGCTTTTGAAGGATGTTGTTGTAATAAAAAAGTTCTTCAGGTTATAGTCCTCATTAATAATTAAAGCAGGTTTCCATTTAAAGGCAAAATGGGTTTTGGTTGAATACAGGCAGTAAAATTACAGGTATATAAAATTTTACAGTAGCTTTGTCCAGTTTTCATTGCATTTAATAGGACTTATGCAATACTGTTCAGATCTGTATGGGTAGCAGGCACAGTTTATGTAATGCCACCTGAAAGGAGTAAAACCATGAAAAAACTAAAAGAAAAACAGTTAAGGCAAACAGGTCTCCTAAAATAGTTTTGCCATAGAATTTTGTTCACAGGATTTTTTTTTTAATCGCAAGGAGGCAGTAAGTTTTTATGACAGTTGTTAGTGTTACAGAAAGAACATCCATTTGATCAGATTTTATGAGATCTAGATTTTGGATATAACAACCCAATTGATATGCATTGTTGGTATTTTACACTTTTACAGAATTATCTTCTTCCTTTCCAGAGCAGTGAGCTCTTATCAGTAGTTAGAATAGCTGGGTCATGCCTGAGCTGATCGTGGATGATGAACAAGTGTGGGTCCAAGCGAATGAAGTTCATCACCACATGGGCAAAGCTTTTTGTGTGCAGAGGCAGTTCAGGTGCCTGCACTGTGCTGCAGGAATTAGGAGCATAGACATACAAGGTACAAAGTATTCTCTGTGGTTCTACACGGGGCCAGCGTTTGCGTCCTGGTTGCACTCATGTCATACCCGTGCTAGTGGAGTTGTTTTCCTTGCTGTTGCTTGACGTCATCCTGGTTATTAGGACTATCAGCTCAGACATACATAGTGCCAGGCTAAGGATGGTACTCAGATTCTCATCCTGCATTCATCTTAAGTCTGGAGCACTGGGAAGTTTGGTGTAGAGGTATGGGGTAGCTCTCTGGGGGTCAAGCCAGCATAGTCAATGCTGAGCAAAACTAATAAGCACAACTAGACTCAAGCAGCTTCCTTTTGGAGACTCTACAATGGCTTCACACTGCATTTCCCAGTACCCGTATTATTCTGCTTTACTACTTCAGTGAAGTATCTCTGCTCCCCATTGTCTGCATAATGGAAAGTTTATGATGTTTCAGCAATGGGTCATTGCTTTACCACAAAACAGTGTTCGCCTGGATAGACTGATCGTACGTGATAGGCAAACTTCATTATAGAATTGGAAGTTTATGAAACTTCCTAACGCTCTTGCCTTATATTGAAATTGTAGCTCTCAATCCCTTCTCCCCTTCTAGTTAGTTTAAACGATCAGGCTGAATTTTACCAACAGGTACAGGATATGACTCAGGAAGTATTTCCCTCTTTACTGCCTCCGAAATATGCTTTCGGTTAAGTCTCTTTTGGCTTTCACGAAGCTTTCATGCTGAAGACAATATTTCATCTTACCCCTGAATTAGGCTGGTGCAACTGCTTGGTTTATATGCTGTGCATACCTTTATAATACTGAATGTGTTTACTGTTTTCCTTCTTCTGTCGCTGTTCCTGAATATAGTCTTTCAGGTGATAGGCTTTGTGGGGCCGAAAAAGTAGAGAGTAAGAAGAATTGAGAACAAAAAGGAAGAGGAACTATATTATGTAAGAGGTTGACTTGAACTCCCTGACCCACAAAGTTGGAGAAGTTTCAGAATTAGGCAAAATTGATTTGTTCAGCCCTAATCACTGTTATTATAGTACCTAATATTAATGTTCCTACAGCACTTGGATACTGTTGTGTGCTACATACCATAGATAAGTTGTTATTATTACTACCTTCTAGGTCCATCTTGGCAGTGGAATTTGGGTAGATGAGGAGAAATGGCACCAGCTGCAAGTAACACAAGGAGATTCAAAGTATACAAAAAATCTAGCGGTTATGATTTGGGGAACAGATGTTCTCAAGAACAGAAGTGTCACAGGAGTTGCAACCAAAAAAAAGAAAGATGCCGTTCCCAAGCCACCTCTCTCACCTCACAAATTAAGCATTGTCAGAGGTAGGTTATTTGAAAACTTTTGCTTCCTGCTTTGGAGTTTAACTATTAATCATTGAGTTGAAAGATGCTTCTTTTCAGCTCATATAAAATTAACTGATTAAGAACTGTAATTCAAATTGCTATTGCATTGTGAAGCGCATACGTATTCAGGAAAAGTAAAGCACATTGCAATAGCTGTGCGCAGTGCAGGCCTTCACAGCTGAAGAGTCGTACTTCAGCAAGGTTCAAGAAGACGATCACTTTGAACCACTTGCAGGACAGGACACTGAGCCTGGAGAACAACACGTTGCTCTGGAATTAATTTATAACACAGTGATTTTTTTAAAAAAATGCATATATTCCTTTTAACAAGCCTGAGAGTAGCTTTGCCGCATTCTTCCATCCAGAATAACCAACTCTGGCATGAGGCACAGAAACCATTATAGCTGTGACTATAAAAATACGCATTCCTTCAAAGGCGAGAAAGAATAGTGTTACACTTTTAAGTGGAGAAAATGGAAATAGTAAAAATTAATTGTTGCACTTGAACTGGAATTTGAAGAGGAAGTGTAAATCTCTGATCTGTCTGGCAGGAAAAATTGCAATGACACTTTCAGTTACTATAAGCCTGAGTCCATATATATAGTGCTTTGAGAGAGAGGCCACCTCCTTTATTTAAAATGAATAGTGAATTTCAGTCCCTTTGTATCATCCTGCTTGTGTTTTGCATTCATTTCTGTCTCTCTTGGTATTTCAGGCTTTTTTTTTTAAAGTCAGAACTGAGTTGGTTCCTCATGGAATACATACTGAAATTGGATTTTTAGGTTTTGTGTTTGTATTAAATTGCAGTAGGGCTGAAAGAAAACTCCCGATTTAGCTTCATTAGTCTGTAATTCCTGTTCTTAGTTGCTATGTGCTCTTAACTATGAACTTTCTAAGAGCTGTTGTAATCTGCCTTGCAAGTACCATGTTTTGGAAGTAAGAAATGTGATTCCTGTTTGAGTGTGTGTGTGTGTCTGTGTTGTGTGGGGAAAAGCTGGAAACCTATCTTCGTACTATCATCTTTCTTAGTTTGTAAGAAAAGAGTAAAAGATATGGTGTTTGTTTTGGTTTTTTTTTTTTACTAATCTGTTTTAAGAATATATGTGGAAGTGCAAGCTGTTCCATACTGATTTTTCTAGTTCTGGCTGGGACCTTTTGGTGCAATCCTAAAACATGCAGTAATGATGTGCTGGCCATGTAAGGAATCCACTCTGTGGTGGTGGCTACCCTTGTCAGCTCCTAATGGGAAGCAGAATTGGTTACCCAGATGCGCACTTACAAACACACAGTTAAAAAGGGGTTATTTTTCACTGGCCCATTGCAAAGAGTTTTCTAGTTTCCCTGCTGAAGGCTGTTGCTCCTCAGTGCTGCTGGCAAGGTTGCCTGTGTGAGAATTTCCTCTTCTGCTTTGGTCAGGGGCGGTCTGTGTTGCTCGAGCCATTTAAATGATAGATTTCTTCTAACTCCCCTTGTTTTGACTACTGTGAGTTCGGGAGTACACTCCAACAGGTACACGGTGAGAGGCAGCTGGGGCCCTTCCCTTTCTTCTCTTACGTACCTTCACACTTTCCAGCAACTCAGCTCTTCCCTGTTTCCTTGTTTTCCTGTGTTTTCTGTCATACTTTTGCTTCCAGCCTCAACCCTCATTTGAATTCTACTGTTCCACACCCTGGTTTTCCATGTTGCTCTTTCCAGTGTTGATTTCACCTTGTCTTTGACTGCCTTTTTGTTAGACTCAAGACTGTACAATCTCCTCTTGAAGCATTTAAACTGCATGGCCAATGTTTTAGGCAGCAACAGACAGACCTCCTGTATCAGTGGTAACTGGGTAGCACGTAACCATGATTTTCCATGTTGTTGTGTCCTTTGCATTTGCGTCAATGTTAGCAGGTCTTGCCCCATCATGCCAGCAGTGTTTCCCGGAAAGCTGGAAGTAATCACATAAGAGGTTATGGAGAAATGGAGAAGAAAATAAAAAAAAAATTAGTAGCAAGTGGATAAATGGTGATACATGAGGAAGTTAGACTTTACGTGGCCAATGACTTGGATCAGGCATCAGAGATAGAAATAAAGCCCCTTGTCTTTGAGGTCTAGTTGAATTTTTGGTCCAGGCAGAATTACCAAGGTGTAAAGCTCTTAAGCCAAAAGACAAAACCCCCAAATCATTCTTTGGAGCCCCTCAGCCAGCATCCTTATGTGATGACTACACTACTGTTTCTACAGCCCTTCATAGAAATGGAAGTGAAAAAACTGTGATGGTCATGGACCTGTGTGGGTCACGCTGACTTTAAGAATCACAGCTGATGTATGAGTTCTGTCAAGTGATTCTTTCCTTGACATTGTGGCTAAAACTAATAACACAGCCTGTATTTTACTGGAAGTTCATCTTATTAGGTGTATCTGCCGAAACCTGGGATATTCTTTGAGATTATTGTAGTACAAGTTTGTCCTGCAATCATACTGTGTGTTTTCAGGTTCTCATTACATGCCTCTCCTTAGGTATTGTATTTCAAATCGTAGTTTACTGATGATCAGCATTTCAGCTGTCAGGCTGCCTGCTGATTAATTTTATTTATTTTACATTCAGTGCATCTTACAACATAAAATTTGCATTGTTTTAGATGTTCTCATCATTCTGTTGACACAGACTAACTTATTTACAACAGATTTTTGAACGACAGCATTAGCACTTAATGTGTCTGATACCTCTAGCTTCCTAAAAATCCCTGCTGTGGGGTATGTAATAAAGAAATTATAAAAAGTATGATGCATGAGCACTGTTATAAACCTTGTTAATGCAAAATAACCTTTTATAAAACTTCTGAGGGCTTTCAAAATGAACTAAAAAGCATGCATAGTACTTAATTTTCATAACTTTTTAATATGACGCATTAGAAATGTTATAAACCATGTTAATTAAGCAATAATCTCTATGATTTTCTCTATATGAAGTAATAAATGGCTACTGGAATAGATTTCTAGGCAAAGCAGAACAGAGTTTGTTTAATCAATCTGGGAAGCCTACACAGCAAAATACGTTGTTCTGGTTATGAAAATAAGAAAAACCCAAACCTGCCTGTCACTAAGGAGTTGGGCGTGTTGCATCACCTCTGATTTCAGTAACCTCTGCAGGATCCTGGCACTGAACTATTGACTCTGTGGAGCAGAATTGTCTCAACTTTCATTGCTTTTGCAGTTAGTACTATTGCTTGCTTTTGGTATTCCAGTGAAGTTCACAAGGCGTGTTGTGCAAACGTGCGAGAAGATGGCTCTCCCTCTGAATAATCGACTAATAAAAGTGAAATGCACCCAGGGACAGGGTGTCCATGAAGATCCAGGCATTAATGTATGTTGAACGGATTTAAACAATAAAATAGATCAGTTAAAGTCTTCTCCTACTGGCTACTGCTTCTCTTCCTAACCATTATCATTCACTTACTGTCTTGAAGGTGTGATGGTAGGAGAGACTCACAGGGAACTCTAGGTAACAACAGTTCTAGTGAGACCGTTCACCTGGGAAAAGATTCTAAATCTGCTGTGGAGATACGGACAAATACAAGAGTTAGGCAGGCAAGGTTGGTACTGTAAAAGGTTGTATTTAGCTTTGCTTCTGTATAGGAAGCCTATTAATGTAGTCACAGCATAACTGGAAGTTGGCCATGCCAAAGATTCAAGCCTGGTGAAAAATCTTGTCTTTAACAAGATAGCCAGTGGATCAATGAAAACTTCTGTTGTCTTGCAACAAATATACACAGTGCTTACTCAGTGCTGTCTCTTGAGTAGTTAGCCCAACATAGGGCTATATTCTTTTCTAAAAATGTACTAATGGCTCTTTCCTTTTTTTTTTTTTTCTCCCCAGAATGTTTGTATGATAGAATAGCACAAGAAACTGTGGATGAAACTGAAATTGCACAGAGACTCTCCAAAGTCAACAAGTACATCTGTGAAAAAATCATGGATATCAATAAGTCATGTAAAAATGAAGAAAGGAGGGAAAGTGCAAAGTACAATTTGCAATAAATTTTGGATTTTTAATAAAGTCTTAGTGTTTTACTTAAGTGTTGGTTTTTTTTTATTTGTGTGGTGTTTTTGCCGGCGGGAGAAGCTGACTTGAAGCATCACTCTCCTCCTATAACTGATTCATTTTTTGAGCGGTTCTGTCAAAAGCCTTTCTATGGTGTAACCTGCTTTTAAATAATGTAAGATATATTGTAAGTCCACTCACAATGAAAGAGTGAATTTTCAAAGGTTTTTTGCGATGAATTGCAGTATGTTACCTGCAATTCTGTATATAGGTTGTAATTCTGGGAACACTAACCCATTTTGCCTACGTTTTGTTTTACTGGAGTTAGTGGATCTAGGCTGCGTTAAACATCTGCTTAGAAGGAAGAACTGTACAAAATCCACTTTGCTATTGAAAAGGGTTTTATTGTATTTTACAAAGTGTTTTCTGAACTGAAATTTTAATCGTTTGTTTTTATAAACCTTTGTTTTGATCTTGAACAATATATTTGGTCAAAAACACACAAAGATGCTTCTTTTTCACTTATTGTCTTGTAGTTGGATCACCATGGCTGTCATAGTTTACAAAAAAACCACCCAAACAACAAAGAACCCAGAGCTGTAAGTTGTAAAATCATGATGATTTATTTTTTAAAAATATAAAATTGAAAATAGCTCTTTTTCAGGCAACAAGGCACTTTTCAAATTTCTGGTTATGGTACAAAGCTCTTCAGTATGTCCATATTACTGTTCTTTTATTTTTAGTGTATTTGTATTTTCAATCAATTAAAGATTGCCACACACTGTTAAGATTATGTATGATAGAAAGTTAAGTACCATTTCATCTGAGTCCATAATTTAACAATGGACACTTTTAGCACAAATTTAAATCAAAAATAAAAATAATTTTCTACAATGAAGTTAGATTTATGATGCAAAGTTATAAGGAACAATTTGTTGTGGGTCTGAATTATACCTGACTGTCTGTAAGTGAAAGAAAATAGCCTTAAGTCTTGTTTCATGAAGAGTTTTGAGAGTAAGGTTTGTAGAGGCCTGGGCTGATTAATTTTGAGGCTTTGTTACATTAGTGATCTTAGTTCACCTTCCGTTTATTTTATGCACACAGATGTGATTATCTGCCTCTCAGGGCGGCTGTTCCTGAGTGTCAGCGTTTGTTCCTTTTCTGCCACTGAAGTTCTGCTTCCTGTAGTTTTGAAAGACTTACCATTTCTTACCCTCTTCCTGTAGCACTGGTGTGGCCTGACGTTAAACCCATCTCAGTGTCCTGGACTCAGAAATAATCTGAGAGGAGCAAAGCAAGGGTTCCTCAGGGGGCTGGGGTGGATGGAGGGAAGAGGGGAAAGGAGAGGAGAACTGCAGTGCCTGTTTTAGAAGAGATGGAGAGAAAAACAACGTTGTCTCTTCCGTAACCCATACCTGCTTAAATGATGGTTTAATTCAGGATATAAGTATTTTTTCATATGCTTTCTAAAGTGCAATGTCATGGTTGGCTTGTGCCAATCCCAGGTATGCCCTCCGTCCCGCTTTCGCTGCTCGTGTCTCCTCGTTCCTAGTCCTTCCCTTAAAACTGGCACTTGTGGTTGCGCAGATGGGTCAGATCTCACTGATTTCCAAGGTTCATTTCCTAAGGGCTGGTGCCAGTAGAATGGAGCCAGGGAACCTTCATGCCGATGCATGAGTGGAGAAATAGAGGAGTGGTTTGGGGTTTCTTTTATGGCGGCTTATGTGTATTCTGAAATTGCGTCTAACAGCCTAGCTTGTCTGCTCTTAATCTCAAAGTGTTCTTAGGTAGTGTTTAATGAAGTGCATAAATGTTTATGCTTCCTAATTTGGGATGCTAAATAGAAAATTAGTGTTTATAATGTCAGCGCATGTATCCTTTTATTAATTAAAGAACAAAATAGAGATAACATTGAAGAAACACTTAAACAGCAAGTTCCCACTTTTCAAGCAGATTTGTGAATATGTGATTTATTTTTTTCCAAGTGATTTTAGGGCAATCTACTAGTCTGGGGGAGAATGCCCACAATTTCCTCAGTCTTTTATGGCTTTTGTACTAATGTGTTTTCATTTTAACAGATTCTTTAATGAGAAGGTAATGCTGCACTTCTTAGAAGATAAGTCTATTTGAGACATCATTTTATGAAACCTGGGAAAAGCAGATTACAATTTAATTAGAATTAGGACTCCTGGCCCCCAAAATCAGAGATTCTAAGTCTTTCCACAAAACCAGCATCACCTTTCTAAGACTTCTTGACAGACTTGTCCCATCAGATGTTACTGTTACTGCTACTGCTGTTATTGCTGAAGAATTTGAATAGTCTTCCTTCTTGAGGAAGGTGTCTTGGAAGTCTTCATTCATTTCTTCCTGGATTTTCCCTCAGCCCAGGTGATTTTTAGCAGAGTTCAACAGGAGGATTTGGCTGGCACAAAAAGGTTCACTTCCCTTTGAAGTGTAGCGTTGTGTGGGGTGCTAATGCTGGGTCCTTTGGGCTGGGCAACTGGCATTTAATGTAAGCGTCACCTGAAGCATTTTTGAGTTATGGTAAAGGAATAGGACGTGTTAAAGATAATATACCTCTTTATCGTATTATAACTTGGACTAAAGCTTTGAATTTCTGGAAGTAGTTTTTTTGCTAACAATGAGCTAGTTTTACATGCTGTAGTTGTAAGGCAATGTGTGGAGGGCTCTACAGTGGGAATCGCGTGTGTATAAATAATATATATAATTCCCCTCCCCATGAACCCATATGAAGACTCTACGTACAAAGTCTTTCCCAGTGTGTCTGTTCCAAGGAGGGAAATGGGCTGCAGTTGTCCCATGTTCCAGCATTACCCAAGGGAAAATACAAAGTTTAATGGGGTGTGCTTTTCCATGTTGAAATACTGATGTATAAATTAACTGTGAATTTAATTTCACTTTGTTATACTGCATTTATGGCCAGTGCTGTTCTTGTTGCTACATTAATTCTTCTGTAGTTTTGCCTGCCCTTACGTCGTTTTGCTTTGTTCATAATGCATCTGCCATGAATCTACCGTAGGAAACGTTATGCAAAAATAGTGCCTGCTAACTTCTTCCTGCTCTCACTTAGCTTCATACCTGTACATCATGTGAAACAGGAGAGAATTCTGACAGAAAATGAAGTAGGTTTTATTAGGCCCTGTCATACTCCTCGTTCATCATTCTAAGGTTTGTGCTGTGCCGTTACTCCACACTGTAAACCTGGATTTGTAAGTATCAGAAAAACAAATTTAGGAGGAACTGACATTTTGTCCTGAGAGATCGATGCATACTGTTTACTTCTTTTTTTTTTTTATCAAAAAAGGAAGGAAGGTATTACTGTTACACGAATAATCTGATCCTTTGTTGCCACACAGTGCTACTGTAATTTTGTGATATTCACGACCTGATCCATATTAAAGTGCCTCTGGCACACTTGCAAGGAAGCAAGATTAGAGTGAACAAAAAGGGCTTTATTTTCTATTAATGATTTTATAAAGGAAATGAGCTTTTATATTAAAGGAAAGAATCCTACCAGAGATTTTAATACCTTAGTCAAGATGCCTAGCCACTCAATCAAAGAAAGCTAGTATTTGCTAGAGAGAAAAAAAATGTTAGGTTCTGCTGTTACAGAATTTTTGGATGTAGTGATGCTTTATAGAAATGGGAGATTTTTATTTTTTTTTTTTAATACAGCTAGACTAAAATACTTATTTAGTCATGTCAAAGTTGAACTATGAGCAGAAGGAATTTAGGGTTGTGTTTGATTCGCTATTGAGCATGACTGTCAAAAGAAGGTACAATCTCCCTGTGGGAGGTCACTTGTTTGCACCCTACCTTTGATGCTGTATCCAATAGATTACAAAGATGTCTTAAGCTTAGATTATTATGGAATTTTTAAGTAGCAAGTAGATCTTCTTTGGATTTAGTGAAATTGTAAAGATATTTCAACTTCATATTTCCAGAATCTGTAGACTTTTAAAAAATAAAGTGCAGGTTACTGTTAAAATAATAGTGTCTTGATGCAAATGAGAATGTTTTGAATGAGGAACATCTTGTGTTAGCTGTAGTCTCACTGTGTGTCAGCTGCATTCCTAACTCTTGAGAAACCCGAATTTTGCTGTTTTCTGAAAGGGAAAGTGAGGTTGTGTCACATGGAGCTGTGCTGAGGATTATTTCAGCATTCCATCTTTCAGTGTGAGAATGGCCACTCTCCAGAAAGATACAAAGATGGAACTTGTGCTTCTTCAGATTGAGGTGGTAGTTTTCTCAGTATTCTTTAAAATATTTGTCATTCTGTGCATGCCTTTAGTCTCGGATTGATGAAGTCATAACATCAATTGCTTAGACTTTATTGGTGTTATTTTTTTCATCGTAACAGTGTGGAACTGTGAAGTGATTCATACAACACTGAGGCAATAAAAATGTTATGAAGTGCAATCATTGCATGTTTCATGCTCAGTAGCTAATTTTTAATTTCACCATCTTGGACACTTTTTCATCCCCTCAGGCTTCCTAAATGGGAAAAGAGAATCACTGGGACTTGGAAGACAGGAATAGTGATTCAAAATGGAATTAATTTACTTGGCTATTTATTTGCTTTACTTTTGCAATTATTTCTGCTGTTTATGTTTGAACAATAACTTTCATTCTGTGCCTTGGATACCTACTCATTCAGTCCTGCAGTGAAATCACAGACCTGTGGTTGTGACATCATTTGTTGACCATAAAGAGGAAAATACCTCAACTCTGACATTGGGCAAGTTGCATTATGTCTGGGTCAGAACAGAGGTGAATCTGGGGAGGAGAGAAAGAAGCTGAGCCTAAAGGATTTTTTTCTGTGATGCCTTCTGACTAGAAGGCATCTTCCTATGGAGGAAATTATTTCCTCCACATTTAGCAGAATAGCAACTTTGTGTTTCTTCTTTATTGATAGTAAAACCTTAACGGAACTAAACTCTTTATTAGTATATAAGTTTAATGCATTGGGCTACCTACTTTCATATTAAATTTTAGTCTTGAGTGATCCGGAGTCACAGGAAACTTACAGAATACCCAAGGGAGGGGGAGGCTGGGGAGTGACAGCTTTTATTGCTGTATAACAATTGCTAGAAGTCCTGTGAAATATAAGATAAGAAATGATGCCTGTTGTTGCTTGTGTATCCTTTATAGTTAGAATGAGCTTTCATGCCTTTGGAGTGGAGAAAGATGTAGGTTTCATGGGATTGGCTGCTTATCAGAAGAATTGGCTCTGAACACCCTTTGGTGTTCACCCTCCAGAAAGCGAAGGATGTACTGGGGCAGCAGCAGAGGGAACGTGTCTTGGTAGTGCTGTATCACACTGGTACCAGCCTCTTCCACGTGAGACTCAGATGAATGAAGAAGCTTACGTGGGAGAGTTTCATATTCTGTCTTTCATACTCAAATATATCTTTAAAGTCTTCCGGAATGTTTATGTACATTAGTTTAGTTAAAAAATAATAACATATTTTCATGTGTTTTCCATTTTTCTTTTATTAGCAGAATAGAAGCTTAATGGGAGACATCCCATGTTTAAGTTGGGATATCAGCCCACTGATACATTTGGGCTTTTTGTGTCTGTGAGGCAGATGCACCACAGTCTTCCCTTCCTGTATAGAGTCCTCTGCAGTATTTATGGAAGTGCCTTTAAAGAATAATTCTCAACATAAGCAAGATTGGAGGTGGATGGGACAAAGCACCTGTCTCCCAAGTTAATGTTTTGTGTTTTCATTTCTTGATGACTCTTAGATTATGAAAAGCTAAAACTCCTGAAAGTAGGATTTTACTTTTTTCTCTTGTATTGTGTATTAAAATGCTTTGACACTTGCTGGTTTCTTTGTGGTTGCAAGGACACTTTCATCCTTCTGGGACCAATGTACACTGTGCAAGTTCTGCATTTCACTGTATTTCCTTACAGGAATAAGCGACTGAGGATGTTAAACCCGGGGCTAAGCAGAGGTGAAGGTGATAGGGTAGCATCACTTCTCCTTTGGAGCACAGTGCAAGGAACCACTCTCCTGGGTAGGGTAAGGTAGGACAACCTAGAGGGTGTCTTTTCTTTAGGGATAGTCCCCTAAAGGCAACTCATCCAACAAATGTTGTTTATTGCCACATTGGCAAATATGTGCAACTTCCACTCTGTGGCTTTCCTGAGCTCAAAAAAGTAACTGAGATCCACTCGACAGCAGCCAAATGCGTGGGAGGACCCTATGTCTAGTGGTACAGGGAGCCAAGGAACAGGTTGTGGAGGTGTCACATAGGCCTTTTCACCTTCCCACAGAGACTTAATACACGCAATTTAGATTAAGTCAGCAGCCAAATAACAAAATCTCAAGCAGTTTGACTGGCATTTAAGGTTTCAATCAGTGAGAAGTTTTATTAATTAAAAAAAGTCCAATCACTCTTACGTGCCAAGAATTTAACCTTTAACAAGTAGAATAATCAGCGTTTTCTTGTGCAGCCCAGGGACCTCTATCTAGTGCAGTTACACAGCTGTGTGTTTACAGATTTAATGTACTGTTATTCTGTATAAATCTGCCTATGCCATGTAAATCCACAAATTGATAATTTTCCTGATGTTAGCCAGCCCTATCTGTTTTCCTGGTCTTCATTTCTGTTCCTTCTGCAAGGGGGAGGCAATCTTCTGCTCTTGCCTTAAAGGTAAGGAGATGGAAGTGTTTCACAATTCCTGCCTTGCAAGTTGACAGCAGGGTTCTGAAGTGAAATACCTGCTTGTTATTCTTGGAGATAAGTGACACAAAGCTAGAACATTTCCTTAGGAGATCTGGTAGTGCTGCTGTCACCGTAAGGCAGACTTTGCAGTTCAGGAACTTCACATAGCAGCATTTTCCCTTCTTTTTTTTTTCTTTTTTTTTTTTCTTGCTGTGCCAAATCATAGATTGTAGCAGAGAAAAATTTACTTTTATTTGAAGGTCTCAAAGAGGTAAGATGGAATAAGCAGATTTTTCAGCAGTGTCTCTTAAAAATGTTCATTTCTCAAAACAGAGGATCCCCTTCTTTTTCAGAGGCTCAGTGGCCTGGAAGTTTCCCACCTAATTATGATGCCTAAGTTTGAATTGTCATTTCCATCGGATGAGCAATGGCAAGCATTAGGCACTTTGACAAATCGTACTGATTTATGACTTTAAATTGCCTTCTGGGACTCCGTTTTTCCATTTAGTGTATGAAAACCAGCCACCTGTTGATCTTGGAAAGAGCCAGCTGTTTCAAAATTATGTGATCTAAGTATACAGTTCTCGAGAAGGATGTTCTTAGCTCTCCAGTTACATTCCTAAAGGTGGGTGGAGAGTCTGCAGACTGTGGTGTGTCTGCTGGTGGGTCATTCAATGAGATGGTGTGGTCCCCTGCAGAACACGTCAGAAAGCTTTGCTTGGTTGCTCCTTTGAAGAGAAACCTTGGCTGGACCACAGCGTGTTACTTAGGAAAACAAGCAGTCTTGAAAAAGCATCGAAGTGTTAAATCCATCTTTTCCTTTAGTAGTTTATTCCAGTAGGCAACTAGCCTTGCTGCTCAACTTGTGCCTTATTTCTCTGTGAATTTTTCGGGCTTAACTTCTAATTCCTGGTTCTTGATTTGTCTTTCTTAATAGTTTCTTGCCTCAGTATTTCTTCACCTCATGGACATCTCAATAAACTGGGTGTCTTCGGTCTTCCGTTACCACGTGCTTTCTAGGTCACAACTTGGTTTTGTAACATTTTTTTTTTTAGGTCTACCAAAATTCATATTAGTTTTATGGAAATACTTTCTATAGAGGAGTTTTTGATATTCTCTTAAATGCCGTATTAGTAAATGTGATAAAATCTCATCATTTTAGGACACGTCATTTTGTGTTAGAACATCATACACAATAATTTGCCTCTGTAGAAGAAAGTTATATTTATGTGATGTCCTAGTGTGATTCTCTTTTTACTGTCCTATTAACTATAGCTCTGTCATGAAAATATTGTTCTGCAAATGAGTATTTATCTCTAATATGCTTTCCTCTTTGACTTAGTACTATAGGTGTGCCGACGACGAGACAGAGCTTGTTTTCCCTGCTTGCCAAACTGCTCATTCATGTAATCATAGCGCAGCCAGGCAGGTGGGTGATGGTGTTGAAAGAGCCGCTAAGAGCAACAGGTGAGCAGAATTTCACAGAAAATAATAATACTTAGAAGAACGGGAAGCCACAGTCATTTTACTATTGTTAAATTTTGTGCCATCTCCAAGATAGTTAGGGAGTTTTCTTGGTTGATGGCACCTGTGCGTTGCCAAAGAATGAAGAGCTGCTATCGTTATGCTGTTATACGTGCTCAGAATGAAGGGAGGGTGTCCTTAGGGAGAGACAGCATCTTTGTGGAACAATTTTGTTCTGGAGTCTCTCTGATTCTGGAGTTTCCTTTATGAAAGGGATCAGACCTGACAGGAGTAGAGCTTGCTATACATCAACCCGTGCTGGGTCTACTTTGATAAATTAAAGGTTGCTTTGGATAGGACTTGCACATATTTTGTTTGACCATCCCTGCTAAATAATTAATATTCTCAGTTAACCTCAGAGACAAGATGAGGAACTGCCAGCTTCCTCCACTGAGATGGTTTAACGAAAATTGTTCTTTGCTAGAATTTTGAAGGTCAAACCTGGCTTAAATACGTAAACAGAAATTTTATCAAGGTAAAGCAAAAAACCTTGTAATTAATCTTTTTTTAAGAAGTCCCTTCCTTTGAGAATTTCAAATAGTGTCAGACAAGGTTCTTCTAAATTTCCTTCATCATCTCTCTGAAGATTCCCTGTTAATTAACTTATTCATTTATAAATGTTATAAAATCATGTTATTGGCTTATTTCTATTTATAAAGGCACAGTACACAGGAAATTTGTGTACTGCACCTTTTCAAAAGTAATGAATGTTTCACTCTTAAATGCCTATTGATACTTTTATATTTCCTATTGATTTGAAATTAATGCCTCTGCCAATTTAAAGCTCACATGCTGGTTCATCCAAATTTCATTTGCAAATAATGCACAGGACAGCAATGTTAAACTGATCCAGTTGAAATGATGACCCTCGTTTGATGAGCTCAAGAAAAAAATAACTTGTAATGTTCTGCGTAATCCGGGCTTCCTCCCTCTCTGGGGGTGACCAAAGTTGGCGCTTTTCCACGTGATTTGGGAGGGGCTCTGTTGGTTTTAACTAACTAGAAGCTTAATGATGGGAGGGGTAAGTTCAGAGCAGTTCAAGTGCATGTTGTAATACCGGGGGCAGAAACCAGTTGATTCGCTTACGATCCCATCCCAGTGCTGCAGTATTATTAAACACTCTGGGCAAGGCCTTGATGATATTTTGCAGGGTTATGGGTGGTAAGGAAGTTCCTCTTCTGGTCTCCCTGCTTACCCATCACTTTTGGATGGGGTTCTCCTGGATGGGTACTTTGTGAGAAGTTCCTCTTAGCCCACTCCTCAGTGAACCCGCATGGCACTTGCTTCTCCTTCAACAAGGAATATACAGGCAGTTCTGCAAAATTTGGGGATCTTTTGTTGCTGGCTAACAATTAAACTCTTTCTTGATCTGGGAAATAAACTTTAGTGGAGCTTTTTTAGCAGAAGGATGTCTTGTTGGTCAGTTTTACCTCTACTGTGCATATCAGAATTACCTATTTGTACTGTCAGGTACTCCAAATGTAATTTCTGGGAGAATCACATGCAGTATGATTTAAAGGAATTCATATTTGTTATTCACAGCTTTTCTCTTTATTAAATACTTAAACAGTATTTCAGTAACAAGTGATCTCTTTTGGGAAGTGACTCATTGCATTTTAAAGGCTTTATAACCAAGTCATTCCTTCTTGTCAGAGACATGGAAGATGAATAGATGGTTTTTCCCTGCGATTTCCAGTCTCAGGGGAAGTCCCTCTTCACTGCCTGTGGTGATGCTCAGCTGCATCACCGCTTTTAATTGCCTCCAGGCTCCTGCAGGACTTTGTCTGTCCCCTCTGGCATGACCTACATCCTTGCAGAACCATGAATCCCTCGGCGCTGGTTAGTGGAGTCTGAGCTCAGGACAGAAAGTCCTGTTGTTGCTAATCCCTAGCTGTCTCCCAGTGCTGTGAGCTATATGCCAATCTCTTTCTTGTGTCCTTAAATTCATCTGGAGTTATTTTGCCTGTAGAAGGATATGAATGAATTTTCTGTATTAAAGAAGATGGTAGAAAATGTGAGGGCTGTCTTGAGCATTATGGATACGGGGTGTGTTATTACACTGAAAGCCAGGGAAAGATGTATTAAATAGAGCACAAGTACTTTATCAGATCAGGAGTTCATACATCATAATATATATGTATTTTTTTCCCTTGAAAGAGGGAATAAACCGTGAAGTAACGATTCCAGCTGTAGCTTGAATTGCATTGCTGCAGGTCAAATAAAAGACAAGTGTATCAATGTGTCAGGTAATTCAGTTTAATTTGGGAGGCTTAAATTAATGGAGGAATAAGATGATATTTAGGGTGAATTAAAGTAAATACTATGGTCTGTTACAGAAAGGCAACATTTATACAACATAAGATCAACTTGTTCATTTTGGGAAGTATAGCTTTCTTCTCCAAGAATGCCAATTCCATCGTTCTGTAGTAGTGAAGGTGTATGGACCTGCTGCTGGACTTTGTCACAGAAGATTGAATTTACTGGACCCGTACTGCCGAAGGCCTGTTGTTACACTGGTGCATCAGTTCCTATTTTGCTCTTTTTACATGTAAAGGTAAGTAAGCCTTGTTCTTCAGCACTTGATTATTTCCCTCCCCCGCCCACATGGCTTCCAGTTTGAATTAACTCATTAGCAGTGCATGTCTATTTGTTCTTGAGGAAATGTTGCTGACAAGCTTTAGCAGTTTTTTTCTGTCTCTGAAGAGTTTATGAGAGATCATCCCTGCTCTACCTTTGCTAGACCAAACTGCCTTTTAAATTTTGCTTGGGAGATGTGCTCACCTATTCATCTACTCTTATCCTAGTCAGCTTCTTCTATACTTGTCTGATCTTTCTTCATCAGTGATGCTTTGTATTGAATTTTATCTGGGGTGGTAACAGTCTGTTATACAGTGACATTATCTTTTTAGAAATGCCTTTCTCTAGAAATATCCTCTGCGCTTTCATGGCTTTGTCATGCTGAGCACTCATAATTCAGCAGTAATCAATGGCTCTGCTGAGGTTGTTATCCTTCCTTTGAGTTCCTAATGTAAACCAGACTTCCTATCAGTCTGTAGGACCTTGTATTTAGGCTGTCACACTTAATCTCACCTTCGTTATTCTTCTTCTGAAAGTCATCTTGAGGGATCTTTTCTTGCCATCTGGTATTTCTTTGCTGCTGCATCATACTGATGCTACCTTCCAGTATGGTGCTATTTGTAGGTGTCTCTAGGCCTATGCTTAACCAGTGCTTGTATGAACACTATCTTTGTTTTTATGTAGATTTGTACCTTTTCTAAAATGTAATGGAGACTCAGATTGTTGCAATGGGGCAGGTAGTTTTCCTAACAGTAGTCCCCTGTCTGTGGGTGGGTGTGGTGTTTGTGTGTGTTGGTTTGTAGGGGATTGGTTTTGATTTTTTTTTTTTGTGTGGTTGGACTCAATGATCTCAAAGGTCCCTTCCAACCATGCATATTCTGGGATTCTGTGAAATGATTGATAATGCTCAGAAACAGGGAGCTGGTGACTTATTCAGCATCATGTCTTGAGTCAGAAATGAGCACTGATGACATAATCCCAAGTCCTCTGCTCTAAAAGTCAAGTAACACTGTATGCTTTTTATCAGGAGACTATCCAAAGGCTTTTAGAAAATGTGGTATATGTCAGTGCAAACTTGAGGCTGGGATGTGGAAGGCCATCTGGCAGATAAATTTAGGGGGAACTGAGTTTTCAAAGCTCTTGGGTGGCTTTGGAAAGTGAAGTCTGGATATTTTGGCCACTGATATTTTGATGGATATGCTTTCTTGGGATACCGTATGTGTACTTTTCCTGGCTTCTGTTACAATACCAGGCTGAGCTTCAACATTGTTTTATTTACGTATTTATTACAGATGAATAACTCAGGTGACCTGATAGTACGTAGCATCACACTCATCTGTATTTGCTGTTTCCATAGCACTTATCTTGACGACTTTTGGCAAGATTCATTTGAAACTTTCCAACTCTTGAGCTGCACGTGTCTCTCTGAAAAAAAACCACACCAAATATCCACGTTTCTCCCTGATGCCCCCAATTCTCTTTGTCATTGTTGTGTTTATTGTGCAGATTAATCTCAAAGCATGAAGTGATTGTGATCTTAACTAATAATGCAGAGTGAAATCTCCAGAGTAACCAAGTTACAGGGAGTGTGTTCATGAACAACGAATATGAGGCCTTGCATCCAGCTGTGTAACATGGCACCTCCCTTGTAGTTCAGATTAGCATAATTTCCTCTGCTGCCTCAGCACCGCCTTGACTTGCTTCATTTCTCCAGAATCCAAAACATAGGTTTCCACAGAAGCTGCCACTTCTGGATTTGCACATAGCTTTACCCGTCCGTCCTCTGAAACCACCCTCCTACCTCTGAGGCAGGGAGAAAGCACTCCAATTGTAAGCATCTTCACTTAAAAGAAAAAAAAAAATTAAAAAATTGTACAAATTACCTTTTTTTCTTTGTTGTGGGTGCAGGGTAAGACTACCCCAGTGGTGTACAAAGGCTGAGTCTTTATCCCTAGGCAGGATAATCTTTTGATAACAAAGATTCAAATTTGCAATTAAATTGCTGCAGCTTGGCAATTTGTAGTTTTTCATAACTGTTTCCATATGAGACCATTTGGTCTACAGCAAGTGCAAGCTTAAACCTCTTCTCTGCAAGCCAATAAAAGTCAAACTACTTCAGGACTTTGTTGTGGAAGTGCACACACACAGAGGGTTACTGTGGCTCCTGGCACATGGTAAGAGCAGGAGTGGGCTAGGAGGATGCCCAGAGTTAGAGTGAATTATCTATTGGGATCCTACTGGAAAAAAGGTGGCTTTTTTTTACCCTTTTCCCACCATTTCACCTGAAACCAGAATGACCCCAAATTAGTTTTGTTTGCAGGAGTTTCCTATTATACATAATTGCACACCTGTGCTTGTTCACAGGTGCGAGGGCAACACAAACCTAAACAAAAAAGTGTCTTTTCTTTTTGGCTATCTGGATCAAATTCCAGTGGCGTAATCTACTCCTGAAGCCCCAAATCTGACAGACCTTGTTGCATTTCCTCCTCTCTGCATGTTCCGTGCAACTCGGCCGCAGCCCTGCCTGGCCCTTGTTGTGGGACGTGGTGAGAGCAGCGCTGTATGCCTATTAAAGTCAATGGGAACCTTTCCAATGGGTTACAAACAAAGCCTACAGAGAAAGAATCTGCCTTCTTAAGGGATGCACAGTAGCAACCGTATTGCTCAAGCTCGGAGCAGACACAATGAATCTGAGCTGACCTTGAGGGAAAGTTTCTTCTGTGAGATTTCCTAGTATGGTATGTTTGCATTGTTGTGCACTGTAAAGAGGATTTCTTATGAGCAGCTTTTAGTCTCCTCCGATGCGGAGTGCAAACACTGTTTTGACATCAATCATGCTAACAACACATTTGTACACAGAATAACAGTGACTTTTTAAATATGGGAATCACAAATACGCGTTGACAGAAAAATATATGTACGCAGTTTCAAGTCTGTGCTGTAATAAGTAAACCAGCCATTGTGTTCTGCCGAGCTGCGTGCTTTAAATGCCTTTCAGAAAAAAACAAACCCTAAAGTGAATCACAGTAATAGAAAAGGAAGTGTTTACATACCTCAAAACATTCTGTACAATAATCAGTCCTTCTTTTTAAATTTAATTTCAGCAAATCTGAATCCAAACAAGATGAAGTTTGAAACATAAGCTTTCATGGGAAGGTACAATTCAGCGTGTAATCTTTTGCAGGTGGCTGTTACTCGTTTATTATTTGTATTTCCATATTGCTTAGCAACCCCAGTCCTGGACCAGGACCTTGCTGCTGTAAGTGCTCTGCTAACATTGATGGAACGGATGGTCGCTGCCTTGGAGAATGCACTGTTTTTTATTGAAGCCAAAAGGAAACTAATGATTTTTCATTCTGTCCTCTCTGAATGAGAAAAAATGAAGGCCAGCTGATATTTAGCTATGTGATTATCATTGTATCTCTTGAAATACTGAATCAACACAAATATTTAGGGGCCTGTCAAGCATGCAGGCTCAAATGTGTGTAGTTTTTCCAGATTTAGTGTCCTGATGGCTACAATGGGGAACGCAGCCTCTGAGAGTGGGACACGGGCCAGGTTGCTCCTCTCTGAATAATCAGTTGCTGAGAAAGTTGCTCATGCAAGCAAATCACTGCTCGTGCTTTGCGTGACCCCGCAGTTAAAGATGAGCAGCCTACCCTGCGTTGCTGAGAACTTACTAATACCTTCTCTGACAGTGGCAGAGCACCTGTGCCCTTCAGCCAACTGATGCGCACTACGCCACGTACATTTGCTTGAGAAGTTACGTAAGTCAACATTTGTGAGTCTGTATGCAAGTCCTCATTTGACCTCTTCAGTAGAAATGTCCTGATTTTTCAAAGGAAGTAGGATTTGTAGAAAGCGGTAATACCTTCATTTGAGAGCTGGGAAGTTGGAAAAAGTAGACAAACTTTTTGTCTCAAAGTCCTTTCATCAGCAAATTCCAAGCTGACACAACTGTGCTTGAGCACTTGGGGGCAGAGATTGCTACCGCAGGGCAAAGAGGAGCAACTTGACATTGGCAGCTTCTACTTGTTGATCACGACCAAGTTCTTATATGGTGGGATTCACACCTCTGCTTCAAACCCTCCCTCTCGCCCTGGTAGCATCCCTGCCTGTGTTGGGCAGTTGGTCCCGTTGCCCTGCTGGATGCACTGTATGGGCAGGATGCACCGATAAACACCGTTAAAATGCACCGGGGGGTGTCCTCCAGAGTGTTGCTGTTTCCAGTGCTGTATTAGGATGTGTTTGGCTGAGAGGCGGTGAGAATAACGTGCTGGTCTGTGATACTGCCCAAATGCCATGCAGGGCCAGGCCATGGCCAACCACCCCTGGACACCTATCTCAGGATGCTGGTGGTTTGCATATGGTGGCTAATTTTAATAGCAGGCTCTTGTGCACAGGGGTTGTATGGGGGAACCATGCAAAATGCCTTTGTATCAAGAGGTTAAAAACAACTTATGTTAATTCTGGATTCTAGCCAGAGTGACCCAGCTGTTTGGCTGAGTCTGGGAGCTAACAGACCTAAAAAGGACACACACGCAATTAAAATGTTACTCTAGAGAGAGAGGTAGCCATCAATGAACCAAAAGTGAGGCAAGTTTGACTGCAGGAAATGGCTTGGGAGAGGGTGGCTCATGTGTGAACACTGTGGGCATGTCTTCAGGTTCCCCCTGAGTGCCCTGGGAGGTGAGATGAACCTTCCCACAATGTAATGGTGGATACAGGGATGCTTGTGGTAACAAAGGACACCGTAAGCTTTAGTTGCTGGAGCCGTGTGGCTGTAGTGTCACTAAATAAACTTAATGTTGGTGACTAAGGATGACAAATACCTAATGTAGAATTTACCTTTGTTGGGGGGAGGAGGTGGCAAATAATGATTTTTAAAACTTTGAATGTATCATAGTTCCCAGAGCCATAAGCTTCTATATTTCATTTCACCAGCTGTGAGTACTGATTTATTAGTCTGTAACTGGCTTTTGTAGACAACCATTCTAAATTTCTAAATAGTATCCTATTCACAGGTCAATTATTGCCCTGTGAATGCCAAATATTTGGATCCTGAATGCAACGGCCCATGTTTCTAGTTTGAGTTTCTCCAACTTTACTATCCCTTCCACTTTTCTGACCACAGAAATCATGTGTGCCTGTATGGGATTACATTTTGTTATGCACATCCCCTTTCAGTGGTTTAACAACTTGAACAAACTTACTCCTCTCTACCCAAATGTATAGAAATTCATCTGAATGTTCTGAACTTTGCCAGCAGAAACAGAGAAGCTGGTGAAATAGCCAGGTCTCCTGTCAAGTAGTCTCCTCTGTCAATAAACCATTCTGCTGGGAGCTTTCTGATGCCTGGCTGCAGCAGTAGGTGTTTTCACAGCAGCTGTAACATACACAAGTGCTCTGTTAATCAAGTGACATCTTTTCAACCTTGAAGTCATTGCCAGTGGACATATTGCATGCTGGTTAAAAATCCCAAACGCCTCTATTTTTCTGTGCTTTCTGACTTTGTCTGACTTCTTGTCTAACTTTGTTCTACCTGATATGACACTAGATAGCGTGACGCTTGGCTGGAATACAAATGAAATGCTGTCATATGCAAGTCAGTCCAAAAGGTCTAAAGGAGAAAAGTTTAATATCAGTTTAGGGGAAAAAACAACAAACGTCATTTCATTTGCTATCTTTATAGGCCTACAAATCATCAGTAATAGTGATGTAAAACAGCAGACATCAATCTTTTCCCTACCAAAAGAGCAGCATAGGTTGTCAAAAGTAATTTACCTTTTAAAGGATCCTGAGGTGGGAAAACATAAGTCCTTTACATGGGAGTAGAGCTGAACAAAAGGTAGGAAATAATTTTTATGGAGGCCTAATGAGCTCTGGTTGTTCGTGGCCTCATCACACACTTTCAGTAAGAAAAGCAGGGTAATATCAAGCTCCAATTCCAGCACAACTGTGAACTGAGGCCAAAAGAAAATGTAGTATGCGTATTTCCAAAATAGGGAAGAGGGGAAAAAAAAAAATATAATCTTCCTGTAAAACAATCTAAAACTGATACTTATTTTGTCCTTGTGTGCTCACAGCTCACAAAACCCTTTCAGAGAAGAACTTACCTTCCTTATGTGAGGGACTTGGAAATGGAGATGTTATGTGGCACAGGTTTCTTTAACTCATTGCCTTGGTTGCTTTCAGAGCTATAAATCTTAATCCTTCTTCCTCCCGATGTAGTTTTCTCTCTGTTGGAAAACAAATCTAATCTATTATACACACAGCCTGTGTTGGTACTTTCCTCTTTTAGAATATTTCAATCATCTTAAAAATGCTTGTCCTCTGGCTGCCTGGAGTACAGTCCCATCTGCCTTTTGCCATTTGACTCTAAACTCACTGTATAAGCTGTCTTCATTTTGAGGTCCTTCCACCCTTTTCCATCCTAGATGATCTTTGATGTGATTTCTGTCCTTCCTGCATCTCTGAAATTTCTTCTGTACTTGGTCTCTTCTGGTTTTCCTGGTTTTCCTTCTCCTCTCCCTTTTTTTTTTTTTCTTATTTCCTGAAGGATCTGTCACCTTTCCTTCTTCCCTTGCTGGAATATTATAGGGGACTCCAGAAGTCTCCTTTTCTTCACTCTGCCTCTTTAGGTAAATTAGATTGCTAACTTTGTGCGTTCTGATTTCTGCTTGTCTCCATTAACCTGTTACATTCTGTCCAAAATATATTACAAGTTGTCCATAGTAATTCCCTAAGTAGCTGGCTGTCAAACTTAAGGCTGATTAACAGTAAGTGGTGAAGGAGAGAAATGAGGGTCTTACAGGACAAGACTTGTCAATGTGAATGGGGTGTAGGCACATTGCAGGATGGTTTGAAGAGTTACAGGAGAGGGATATGGGCTTTTGACTTGAAATGGAGTAACAAAAAAAGGAAGTGTGGGTGTTGGGTGAGGAGAAGCTGTCAGGGGGATGTTGTAGTGAGTGGATAAAGGATGAACCCAGACTGTTGTAGAGGGCTTGAAAAAAGTACTGTGTTGGGGAGGCAGGTGGAGGGTGTAAGATCTGAATTGCTGAAAATGAGGCTTTGTTAGTTGTGCTGCACAGGGAATAACTTGTTATAGCTGTGAGATTAATGAATGAAGATAGTAGCGCCTGCAGACACGAGACATCATTTTGCAAAGGCAGCTCAGGACTGGTGAGGGAAGAAAGGAAGAGAGGTTCGTGGCGATGAATCCTTTGGTTGAGTTCTGTAGATGCAGGGACTGGTTGGCGGACAGTGATGGAAACTGTGGGTAACATTGACCTGTGAAGAGGTGGGCAAGACAAGGAGAGTCAGTCCAGCCAAAGGCTCAAAGGAATGGCAGGAAAACCCACTGAGTATCCACGTGCAGAAGAGTGAGTGTCTGGGCACAGGAGAGGAGCGTTTACAGGATCAGAAAATTAAAGCAGTGCCTCTTCCCTTGTCAACACCACAACTTCTTCTGCAATTGTGCCAGTGGCAGGAGGGAATTGCCCTCCCCAGGCCTGGCCTCTCACCCAGCACAGACACAAACAGCTTCTTCATGTATTTTCCAGTGGCTCTTCTCGCCTCGAGCAGCGACTCTGCTGCTGTTTTCAAGAGGATGTTAATGCATATGACTCACTGAGCTGGAAGAAGGGAGAATTTTTTTCTCAGAACCGATGCCTTAGGAAGAGAGGGTCTAAACCTTAAAATGTTTGTGAGGTTGTAAATGAAATAGCCTAACTTCTACTTCATTTGCAGCAGGTTAAAAAAAAAAAGTTCAAGCAGACTCCTGCTAATTTATTTCTAATTGTTAGGAATGATAGTATAGTTTTAAGGCTAGAGAGAAAAATCATTGCCTTTCTTCATAACCTCCTCCTCCAATTTCCACAGCCTGCCTACTGCTCTGTTTGAGCTACAGCATCACTTCTTGGGTATAAGCCTCTCGCTCCTGCCTGCCCAGGCTGGGGCAGCGATGGGGTGATCTCAACCTGACCTACAGGTGCTGTGATTTTCCACTTCTTATTCTCGTGCTTTGCCGTACATTGCCAGTAGTGAGTGTACATAGATGCTACGTGAACATCACTGCATTCAGAAAACTAGAGACTTAAACCACGTGTTGGTTTAAACCTGGGGTGAAGAGATGATAATACATTACTTTTCAACCCTACCTGAACACTAAGTTAAAGTAAATCTCTGGGTTTTTTATGTGTTGTTATTTTTATTATTAGAAATTAAAACACTAGACTCAGATTCAGATTATTATTTTTTTTTACCCCAACAAGCCCAAAGCTTTTCTCTATTAATTTGTAAGATTAATTAAATTCCCCGGAACCTTCAATTACCACAATTTGTGGAGGTTTCTGGTTTTCTGCAGGTCTGGAGCTACAAGAGACAGACATTTCTGCCTTTGCATGTAGGAGAGCATATGACTGGAGTCAGAAGCTGATCAGTCTAATGTCATCTGACAATGGGTGTGTGGGATTTTCCAGCACAGAAATCAGTGAACTATTCAAAGTTGCAGCCCCAGCCCCTGCGTTTCTTTCTCAAATTAGAGCTTACAAATTTAAAAAGAAACTTGTGGAAGTCAGGAAATGCCTCCCAGAGAGGTGAGGTGCTGAGAAGCCACCAGGCTTTGTCTCTCTGCACTCGGCAGCCCTCGGCTTTGGCCGGATCCAGATCCAGGGAGGGAGTGGAGGAGGGAGGGAGCTGCAGCTTTTGCTGCTCTGTGGCTCCCAGCTTTGCCCCGCTGCCAGTCACATCTCTCAGGGTATTATCTTATTGCACCCGTGCTGCAGTTTGTTGCAGATTTGCTCAGCGTGGGGCTGAGGGGCTCCCATGTTATCATTTGGGCACTGGAGATGACTCTTCCATCAACACTGTGGTGGCTCTCATGTCTATTTTTCCCAGGCCTAGAGCTGAGATAATACTTCTTGTCTTTCGTGGTACTGTGGGAATGGCTGTCTCCTTGCATACTGCTTGGAAAACATAAGGCTCAGTAAAATACTAAACTGTGGGGGTTTTTAGTGCTCTCTCTCTCTTTCTCAATAGCCTAGGGTGTTATTTCTCATATAAGCAAAACATATTTTTAATATGCCTTTGTCCCTTCAGACAAGGCCTTTTAAATTTGGTGATAACTCAGACGGTGGTCCTTGTGACAAATACTCAGTGGATAGAGGGACCATAGCTACAGTGGGCTCATTCTGGCTTGCTCAAACTATAAACAGTGTGCAGGGAAAAACTTTTTTGCCTTGGAGTCTCTGTGTAGCCTTTTGATATTAGCAGCTGACAGATTTCCACTTCTTAGCATTTGTTATCTGCTTTGTATATGCCATTTGTTATCTCCTTTGTATACGACAACAGTGTAAGGCTTTTGTTGTACATATTTCTAATAAAAAAGCCAAAATATTTGAAAGCTACAACGGATATTACTTTTCTCGTGGAGCACACAGCCTCCTTTTGATAGCCTAAACCTTCGATAAAGTGTGTTGTACTTTAGGCACTGTATTTAGAAGGCATTTAAATGCTTGGGGGTGGGCCTGTTTCCTTTACAACAGACTAGCATTTTGGTCTCGGAGACGTAGCGATGAACAGTTATAATTATAGATAGTGCTGAGATGTAACAGTCAGCCTTTGGTTCAGAGCTGAACTCTTTCAAAAATTGCCTTGCTCGGATTTGGTGCCTGCCAGTGGAATTGGGGGGCAAATCAGCATCGGGAGGTGTACACGCTTGGCTGTGCAGTGACAAGGTGTGATAGCTGTTCATCAAGCATAGCTACAGCCAGAAGAGGGTCCTACCCTTTATCCAGGTGTGCTCAGTGCTGAGAAAATATCTAATGGAATAGCTGCTGTTGCTCCAAAGGTTTTGCAGTGTGCTTGTGAGATGTGGCACAACAGGCAGAAGGAGGAAGCTCCTCCACCAGGAAGCCACGAGACAGGGTTGTCTCGTGATCAAAGCCACCAGCAGCGGTTGCAGCACTCCGGCAGCCAAACCGCCGGCAATGGTTTTGGAGGTCTCCTGAGAGTTTCAAAAGGCTTTGAAAGCGAAGGCCTGACCCTAACGTTTGATGCTGTAGGGAAGGGCAAACCAAACCAGCATACTACTGTATGCTGAACTCTTGCGAACCCTTCTTTCTCACTCTTGATGTCTGTCTTAGAGGCCTTGGGCTAGAATATCTCTGTGGCATTTCACCTCTTGGCCCGGAGCCCATCGTGGTGCCAGCACAGCAGTGCATAATCTTGCATAACCCCGCATTGTTACAAATGACTGGAGAAGATGCCATTCCACATCTGTTTTCTGCCAGGGGGCACTCTCCCAGAAAACTCACACCACCACCCTATATCTAAAAAGAGCCCAGGCACTGGATGAATTCTCAGAGCCTTCGGTACACTGATATTACAGCAAGATCCGGTGCTGCACATGAGCCACTTACAGCCTGACAATATTTTCAGTTTGGCTTTTTTTCATGTAGGTGTCTGCACTTTCCTCTGTGTTGTCCTTTTCTAAATCCCATGCTGATTTAAAAAAAAAGAAAAGAAATTAAAGCAGAAAAGAAGACTTCTGTATGTCCTCCCCTAAATCTATGTGTCATTACGATTTTCACATTGGCTGGTTCTTGCATTTCTTTGTTATCTTGTCTTTCTTTGGGATATTCCCTGTTCTCACACTCCCTGTCCTGAGCAGTCAAGATGAATCTAATGTGCATCCATCTTAGTGCACCCTTGTCTCTCTGTTTCATTGCTGATGATCTGCGGATCATGCATGAAAGTGCCTTTATATTACAGAAAGAAACTAATGAACATGAAGGATATAATGAACTTAAAAGGAGAAGTGCTGAAGCTGCTTGTAGTGAAAGTTTTTCCAGCAGCGTTGTGTAGATTGAATCACGGTGACGGGAGCAAACTGCCATTAGGAGAGCTAGCAAGTGTTCTTCCTTTCTAAATAAACTGCAGAAACTCCTCTCTGCAATGAAAAAAAAAATTTGAATAAAAAAAAATCTGAATCTGTTTATCAGCTCTGCTCTCACCGCACTCACCCTCCTGCTTGCGTTTGGCTCCTCTTTTCACCTCCGCTGCCTGCTTTGGGGTGCTTTGAAGGCAGAAACGGGGTGAAGCTTAGAGCAGTGAGAGATGCTTGCTGAGCAGATCAAGGATTTCATCTGGGTTTGCAGCTGCAGCCCTATTTTCAGGGCAGTGCAGGATCCCCTTCCTGGACCTCGTCCCCATGAGAGCCTGTCCCCCTACTCCGTGCATGAGCAGGGGTCTGCCTGCGATCCCAGAGAGCTCCGGTGGAGCTGGTGGCAGACCAGTCCTTACAGTTTGATTTAGCTTAATAGCTAAGGACCTCTTCCACTTTGTGAAAGTTCCTCTTATCTCGCAGCATTGCTCCCAAACAAAATGACACACCACCCCCCCCCTCCCCACATGCACTATTTTTCTACAAGGAGGCCATTTTTTACATCTTTTAAACTTCAAGTAGTATGGCAGTATCGAGATTTAACACACACATCACACACACTGAATGACTTAGAGCACGGGATGCAATCCGTGTGCTGCACTGCAAGTTACGAGTTTGCTAATTAGCACCTGTCCTTGGCATTGGCTTCTGGTTAGCAAGGAAATTCCACAACCTTTCTGCCTGGAATTGCTCTTTAAAACAGGAATGCTAATCTTTATGGACCTGATGGGTATGCTATGCTGATTCACTAGTTAATATTTTCAAAGCACTTTGAAGATGAAAAATGCTGAGTATTATTGGCCTTTTATCTAAAAAGACATTTTAAAACATGAAGCTAGGGAAAGATCTGCATAAATTAATGCATGTGTTGATTATGCTCTATCTTTCCTTTTCATCTGAATGTATTAAGTGGCAAGAGAACTGTGAGAATTTGTATCTTCCCTTTTCATCTGAATTTATTAAACAGTAAAAGGACTTTGTGAATTAGTAATCTAATTTGAACATCAAACCAGAGGCAAAATTCTTCCTAATCCATTTTGCGAATCTCTCATCAGCCATAGAGATTTCTTGTGTATCTCAGGTTGAAGGACGATATTTCAGGCTCAGGTTTTGATGCTTTCTGGATTGACAAAACTTCAGTAAAGAATTATTTTTCCAGATCAGCCTAGAAGGTCCGTAACAACTCTATGTTGTAGTCAGAAAAATAAGGACATCAATCAAAACTAAGTTGCGAACACAAACAAGTAATGTTGAACTAGGTAGTTTTCAGTGATTTCAGGAAGGACCTCTGCTTTATAAATTCCTGTGATATTCTCATCATTTAACACAGTAATGTTATTTCAATAATTTGAACTTTTTTCTTCAGTAAATGTGCATGATAATGACAAGTTTTTGCGCTTTGTGAGATTTAATTCACACTTCCAAGGTCTTTTCAATTCTTAAGTGCAAGATAATATCACAGTGTGATCTGTTAATTTTTTTGTTTCTGGAATGTGAATTTCCGGAGAAAAAGATTTCACTATTTTTGATATGAGGGGTATAACACAAAAAAATAGTGGCTTCATGATTTGAGACTGGTTGCAGCTGGAAAACTATCTTTTGTCACCCTCCAGTTTCAAATCTCAGGGTGAGGGGAGTTACAGGTGTTTGGTGAAAATCCTTGAGGAATTTCAGAACTTTTCAGTGAATCAATATACCTGTGTGTGGTGAGTGGAGACAGGCTCTTGGTACGTTGGCAGAGGAAAGGCAAATTCCCAGATACTTTGGGAAAAGTCCCAGAAGTTGAGATCTCTCCAGCTTGATGCTGATTTCAGCAGCAGAGATACATTTGATACATTCCAGACTCCTCATCCTCAGTTCCCTGCATCCGAGACCCTGAGGTGACAATGCAGCCCCTAATATCTTGTTAGCAATGTGTTATTTCTCTGACAGTGAGACTTTCAAGAGGTATTTGTATACATTTGCTGTGCTGTGAAGTTCCTCTTTCTGCTTTAAACTAATTTCCTTTTAGTGCTGTGGTGAAATGTACTGGATGAATGTACGTCCGTACTGTGGAATAAAAACTAAGCCGCATCTTTTTCACAAAACTGAAAGTCCTTGTTATCCACTGGAGTAGCTCTAAAGCTCATCTACCAGTCAATTTAGTGTTCAAGTAATTAAAGAGGTCAGGCACAAAAATATCATGTACCTGGAGCTTTGCCAGCCTCTTTCTCCCATCTCTTATCATGCTTGTCCATTTGGGATTCTTCCACAAGCTTTGTTATATTCATCGTGTAGATTAACGGTCTGCAACTATTAACAACAAACTTTGATGGTACAGAGTGGGAATTGCTTGAGTAAACAATTTCACAAGTAAATGGAGTCACAGCTCTGAACCAAGAGAGCTCCAAACTTGTTTTAATTTACAGAGGTCAAAAAGAAAATGGGATTGTTGCTTAGGGAGGAACTTGAGGAGAACATGCAGCATTCACTCACAACAAAGGGATGGAGGGTGAAAAACTTGATTGACTTCTGGAATTTGATTTTAATTGGCTTTATTCCTAGCATCACCAGCCCAGCAGACAATCCTCACAAGCAGAGGAGGGATGCTGGTAGGTAAAAGTACATTTCTTTGCCTTTTGTTATCAGTTCAGGATAGTTAAGAGCAAAACCTCCACAAGAGACAAGCAGGTGAGAGTTTGCCCCAGAAAACGGAGGACAAGCAGCAGGGCAGGAACCACAGAGAGGAACGAGTCTGGGGCATTCATTCCTGCTTGGGTTTCTTAAACATCCTTTTTCCAGCTGCCCCACAGCTGCTTCTGAGGAAGCAGTTTTTGTTTGTTTGTTGGCTTGTAGTCTGGACTCCTTGTGCAGAGTGCCATTTCCAGACATTTTTAATTGCAGGAGACTGTCACTTCCAGTGCATAGGCAGTAGGGTTTACGAAGTATTTCCTGAGAGATTTAACAGGATATTAGGAGATCAGGTTAGTATCTGTAAAACAACCAACCTAGCGCCATTCGCTCTGGATTTATTCACAGTCGTCCTTGGTTGCCTATGGTAACAGGGCTATTTCTGCCTGTTTCTCAACCCCTTCCATCCTGCCCCAGCTGCCCCTTGGTTGGGGGACAGGGTGGGCAGCCAGCCTGTGCTGTGGTTCCTCAGCCAGCTGGACATGTCAGCAGGAGATGAGAGACCAGGGAATAATGTGGAGAAGACCCAGGTGCGTTTTGGGCAAGGGGGTGGCAGAGCATGGTGGTATAGGGAGGTACAGCAAGCACAGAGCAGGCTACGTTTAAGCTCAGCTGCTGGTGAAATCATTTACTCTCAGCCTTATCATCTGCTCAGAGCTGTTAGGAATAATGGGAAAGGCTAGCGCTTCCCATCATTTTGGTTCACCCAATTTCCAATCCTGGGTCAGCGATCAGAAACTTTACATCAGTAGAATTCCTGACAGTGTTGCATAAAGCTCCTCTTCCTCCATTCTTTGTGTTTGCTAATAAGGAGAGCGCTGGCTCTGCATCCCGATATGCAGCCTCCCCTTTTTATCCTTGCTAAGTGCAGGGTGATGGCTCTGCCTTCTGAAGCTGAGAAGAAGCCAACACCTAATCTAGGGTGTTAATAATCGTCACCCTCGCCAACCAGGGGCAGGTGCAGATTTCAAACGTGAAACCTCTGCTTTTTGCTGTCGAAGGGGAGGCTGTGCCTCTCCCTGTAATGCAGCCTGTGACCTGCTGCCGTGCTTGCTGGTGGTGACCACACGTGGCCCTGACCCATGGCACAAGAAGAGCTCCTCAGACATATGCACTGCCCTGGTGGCAGCTCTCTGTTTTCTGAATGAGTTGTGAAATATCGTGCGTGCACTTCCTATTGATAATTAAAAGCGACACAGATGGCGATGCCTGCAATGTTTTCCTTAAGTCACAGCACGTAACAGAAAATGAAGTGATAGTTTTAGGTGGTGGCACATGTAGCTTCAGGTGTTTGTTTAATATTCAGCGTTCATGCTTGGTGAGAGCTGGGACATGCTTTCAAATGTTACTCCATGTCTGTGCATCACTGCACATTTTTTCTTGTTTTTCCTTTTCAGGGCCTGACAGATGGTGATGTTTAGATTAAAAGTAATTTCTTTATTAAGCCAACGCCCACGTTGTCACTGATTTTTAACAGGAGCTTCATTTGTTTAAACAGGAGGGTTGTGTAGTTGAAGTGTCTGAAATGGATGGAGGGCTTTAGAAAGACTCGTGGCTTGGGGGCTTCCTGAGGAAGGACTGCAACCAAAGCTTGTGAGCTTTGGGGTGCTTAAAACCAGTCCCTCAGCAAACAGGGATACCTGGGAGGGGATTGATGGGCAAGAGGTGGAGAATCAGAAATAGTAAGAGAGCATTGCTATCCATTACAGTGCAATCCAGTGCCCACGGAGTAAATGACAACCTGTAATGAGCCATGGCTGCAGCCCTCAGACTCACTTCTGCCACTGTCAATCCCTTTCATTCCTGTCTTCACATCTGATAGTTGTTCGGCTAGTTCCTGGAGGGAATCAAAATGTCCAGTAAGTCCTGTCCCCAGTGGGCAGCCACCAGTCTGCTTCACTGTGGAACACAGTCTTCTACGATAGCCTGTTGTAACGGCACAGACTGCTGATCTGGGTTGGCTCTGGGTTTCTATACAAGGGAGATGGGTACTAGGAGGCTCTATAGACTATTTGTATCATCAAAACCATTTTATGGACTAAAAACATAATATCTAGTTAGTTAGGTTTAACTTTTCCATACAGCACTGTGTTGTAACTTGTTCTTCTTGGGAATAAAAATGTCAGTCAAAGGAGAACAAATTTTAGTTCTGCTACTGAAAGCCACACTTTTTTTTTCTTTTAAGTTCCTATGGGAAGGCAGATAAACCTTCAAAAAATGAAAATACGCTCTCACTTAAATTATTCTGCTTTTGGGGTCACATTTTAATCAAAACCATACCTGCCTTCAGGAAAAAAAAAAGAAGTAAAACTGATTGAATTTAATAACTAAAAGAACATAAACTGTCTGCTTTGAAATGTATAATCTCACATGACATTTATTTCATAATGTGATCAAATCATATATGTTGTTATGGGGACAGTCTTTATTAAAAATGCCATTTATTTTAACAAGCGCAATAAAAAGAAACCCATACTTTTTTTATTGTGGTAGAGAAAAAAACTGCTATTAAGCTGCTTTCAGCTAAATGAAAACATCTTTCAAGATTTGTTCTAAAATATTTAAATAAAGTGCTATGGAATTTATTCATTTGCTGCCTTCCAGCATGAATAGAAACCCATTAAATTATCTTAAATACAATAAATGATAGAGAAGAATTTGTTTTGGTTAGGAATATCCTTTGCTGATGAAGAATAAGATCATTTAAATATAACATTTTAATATAGGCCTGTAATTATGTCATTGAGAGCCCAGTTTGAAGCATAGCAAAGTCTAGAGCGGGCTCTCCAGCTGCAGCCAGAGTTTTTGAAAGGCACCTAAGGGGAACTGCCAGTCCATGTCCCCATTAAAAAGGGAATGATTGAGAAACCACAAAGCACATATGGTTTCAGTGAGGTGAAATACATGTCCTGTCACCATGCAGTGGAGTTGGGAAAGGGGAGGGATGGCTTCCTTCCCACGTGGGATCATGGTGGGGAGGAGGATGGATACAGTTCCTCGTTCTTCCACAGGAGTTCATAGAGCAGATGCCTCATTGACGGGAGCATGTTGTACGTGACAGCCAGATATGTCCAAAAGATGGTGAGGTTGCTTTGCTCGAGCTTCCCTCCACATTTCCCTGGAGCAGAGTCTTTTCACAACAGCTCCAACGTGGTGACCCTGTGCTATAGTTTACCCTGCAGTGTTTGAATTGCCTGATTTCCCACTCCTGCTGGGTCAGGACTAGTAAAGAGATGTAGTGAATGTATGTTTTTCAGCCAAACAAGGCATAGGCCAGAAAACACATAATGGTGTCTGGAACATGTCTGCTCGGGAAGACTAGGCAGGATCAAACCTGGTTAGCCCTTGGCTGGGAGAGCTCCTAGGAATACTGGGGCTGGGATGCCTTCTCCTTATCACATCCAGCTGGCAGCCCTTCATCTCTTTCCCTGGAGACTTGGTCTTCTCTCCTCTTACCCCAGCCTGAATAATACCAGAACCAGGGGCAAAATGGGAAATACTGCTTTATTACAGCTGCCAAATTTGCAGATACAAATTAGGTAAAGATGGCTTTCTATTATTTGAAATCCAAGAAGCCAGACTAAAAGGAGATAAATATAATTTGGTTCACTTTGGAAATAATTCTCACATGAAAGCATTTTATTCATGTTTCCTAGCTTGCTGGACTTTATAAGGAAGTGGGGCTGCACCATAATGGAGTTAGAATTTGTTCTCCACCTAACAAGTAAGACTTAGGCACATAATGTATTCATAATTAGCCAAATACTATGAGAAGCAGTGAGAAGCTAAAATGTGGTCAGCAACTTAAATGGGATGAAGGGCCTTTGTTACAAGCCGGATGAGGTAGTCTAATAGCTCCTTCTGGTTTTAAATTCTGTGGGAAAAAGACCCCATGTCTATTAGTCATTACTTCTGCAGCTTTCTGGTACTTTTTCCTTAAGAAGCAGGGGCAAACACCTGGAAAAAAAGGCAGTTTGTTAGTTTAGTTTCAAAGAAAACTCACTTTATGGTGTATGGAAAATGGAGGATAGTCTGTGAATGTGCTTTATCTGTGATGTTTTCTTCAAGAAGTGTTTGAAGTCTCTAGCCATGAAACTTGTAGCTATATTGCTTGTATCTACAGCAGCTAAAGAAAGGAACAGCTGTGCAATTGGGTCAAAGCTTGCTTAGGTGTTGTATGAAAAGCCACAAACTTCTTTGCTGTGCAGGAGGTCATGATGCTGCAGTAAATAAAATGAAGATGTATGGCTGGGCATAAAAAGAAAAGGTGGGAAATGTACCTCATCTCCTCCAGTCTAATACTGCCTGTACTGATTCTCAGTGCGTAGGGGAAGGCAGAGTGGGGCTGCAGCCAATTTTTGCCTGGTCCTTTTTCATTTTTCCGTGCGGGCAGTGGATGGAAGCAGCCTCCAGGAGCTGCTGTGGGGCAGGGGGCTGTGGGGCTGGCCAATGCTCTGATCTGAACTGCCATATGTGGCAAGACCAATGGCAGCAGAGGTTCCAGCTCCACATCTCCTGTGCAGATACATCATGTACTCAACTGAGCTAACACAGACCTACTGTTTGGGTTTCTGAGCACTGGCCTGTGGGATGCTCACAAAATTCTCTACCCTTCCAGTTGATCTCTTCTAGGACACGTTATTTGACCATTCATATAACCTAAAGCACCCACAGACAGCAGGCTTTTTCCCTCCCCCTTCATGCTTCCCCTGAACTGTACCCTCATATTTTTTTTTGTTTTCTTCTGTGGTTAATTTCTGTGGGCTTTGAGTTGATTTTTTTGGGGGGTGTTTTTGTTTTGTTTTGTCTTGTTTTTGTTGTTGGAGCTGCTTCATCCACTGTCCCAAAAGTAATAGAGCTCAGCTTGGCTTCCCACTAACTTCCCTGGGACATCTCTAGCCATGTCCCATGAGGTTTGTTCTGTCAGTCCCTGCAATATCCCGGAGCATAGAGGGGCATGGACTGCATTGATTCTTGGCAAAGAAATTCATTGTAAAAGGCATTAGGGACTGCAGGATGAAATGCCACAACCAAGCTTCTTTCTGAAGTACCTGAGAAAATGCTGAACCGTAGTTTAGGCCTGAAAGTCAATGGATAGTTAATGCAGTTTCATGACAGCAAATGTTGTTGAGGTCAACAATGTTCAACCAGACAAAAATGTGAGTCTCTCTTGTACGAGCATCCAAAAGTTTAAGAATCAGTCTTAGCTAAATCTAATAGCCAATGATGTTTACTCAGTATCTAGTTAGCACTGATCACAGCTTTGCAGATCTGTTGTAGGTGGAGAACTAGGTCTAGGTATGATAACCAAATTTGTGTTTACATCCACACCCAGAGCTTGTCCTGTTTCTGAAGAGGAAACAAAGGTTCTTGGTCACCAAAGGGGGTGTATTTTCCATATTTTATCTATAGAAGTCTGTTTCAAGAAATAATAAGCATAGTCGAAATAACCTTTGAAAGTAAAAAGGTGCCAGCAAGGCAGAGTGATGCTCTTGATTGGAAGTGTTTTAGAGTGAATCATGGTTGTGCAACTGGTTTACCTAAACTCATTTTAAATCAGAAGAGTGACAGGCCCAGAACACTAAGTGATGGAGGATTGCTCCGTGACGCTGGCATCGGGTTGGACTGTGCGCAATCATTTCCTTCTAAATTGGTTGTAGTCCCCTTTCAAATTGTCAGAGTAGTTTTCTTCTGCTTCGTTGCACTTGAGAAGCAGGTGAACGGCAAGCTGCTCAGACTCGTTTGATCCACACGCTGTTGTTCAATGGGTAGAGCAAATCAAACTGGAAAGGCTTTCTGGTACAGCTGTAGCGCTGCCTGTTCAGTGGCGAGATTAACAACGGGGAGCTGCCTGCAATTCAGACAGGAGGAGATCTCTAATTTTGGCTTTCTTGGGGTATATTAAAGAAGACAATGATAAATTTAGCTCCTCGGTGTCAAGAATGGCAGGTATCAGTGTGGCACTTGAATGCAAAATGTATAAACTCAGGCCATCACTGCATGAGGCATCGATTTATTGGTTTTGGAGCACAGAGTGGTCTAGTTCCTGAAGTAGAGGAGATTTTATTTGATCTAGCTCCCAGATCACTTTGGGAGTTTACACAGTCCTCCTACCCCCTCTCTCCCTGAGGTTCCCCCATATGAAAAAGGGGGAAAGAGAATAACTTGGCAGGGTTGTACGGCACAATTCATGGAAGTCTGCAAGATCTTTTTAGTTTCTTGCATGTGGTATGAGGGAGAGGCACATCTTTTGTCAATATGTTTGTATGCTTTCTTGCTGCACTATGCAGTAAAACTTAAGATGCCAATGTGGCCTATGCTTTTGTTTCCTATTGAGATTCATTTGCAACTATGACCACTGGCATATTTGAAAATCCACCTGAGGTTTAGGCCATAGGTTGTAGAAAAAAAATAGGAATGGAAAGGGAACATATCTTGTCGAATGGATTTGTGTTCTCTCATAATGAGAAATCAGCATCCTACAAAATGAATTTGCAGAGAAATTCCTCAGAGCTGTTCCCTACCTTGATTCTGGCAAAAGCTTAGCTTGATTCTAGAAAAGGGCACCCAGGTGGTAACTTGAAGAGCACCTCTGCAAGTCTGCTTTCATCACTGAGTCTTACAGGGTGCCTCTAAGTAATGACATGAGCTGCATAAAGCATCCAGGCATATCAAGCATTGTCATGCAGACTGGGTGGTGGTATCTCTGAGGCTTCTTGAGTGATCTTGTCCCAGTGGACAGTATACTCTCCCTGCCTTTGAAGGAACCATACAGAAGCCATGGCTCCTGAAGCATTTACATGCTAGGAAAGATGTGCACATCAGTGATGGTCTTATTCGTCTCTTCTTTCTCTGTAAGAAATTGGCACAAAATGTTTCTTAAGCATCTCTGGGCTTCATTAGACCGGCAGACTGGGTTTACTTTTTGCATATACATGATACTCAAGTGTGGTTTTTTATTCACATACTCTGGTATTTCCCTACTCAATCTCTGCCTGATATGGATTTTTCCTACATGTGGTTTGCCTGAACAAGGCCCACTCAGTTAAGAAAGGCACAGGCAGTGCAAGTAGCCTACCAGGTTTATATACTCCCCAGCTCCAGTACAAACTGTGTAATCATCTTCTAATTTTGAATGTACTTTCCTTAACGGCGCGGCGTGCTTGGAGACGGATGTGTGGGCTGGAGGGCTTGGATGCAACGTCTGGAGGAGCAGGGAGGTCAGCTTCATCAGCAGGAGCTGACACAATGATAGAGGAGGAAGAAATGACATAGCAGTGTGGAGAGAGAGAAAGCAGAGGCCAGGGGACTTTCACAGCACCTGCTCTGCTGCATGATGATGCTAAAAAAGACCAGGTGTTTGGAGATGAGAGGAAAGCATTTGTGTGTGTGTCAGGGGGAGATCTTGTGCTTTCAGAGAAGGCTGTGAATTGTTCCTTGTTGTCTGGCTCACAGCCCAACACTGGTGCCTCAGACGTTGCCCTAAGACTGAAGGATGGAAAGAGTGATGAAGGGAGGGCGGGAAGGGCACAGCCCGAGAGCTCATCAGAAGGGCAGGAAGTCTCCTGGATTTTCTCCTGGGAGCCATGCACTGGAGAAGCTCCTCTGTGCGGGGACCAACAGCAGATCCACCCCTGGGTGAAGAGGCGATGGCTGGGAACACAGGCCAGGCAAGGGAAAAGAGTGTGGCAAAAGGGAGGAGGAGGAGGGCCTCCACAAGCAGGGCTTAAAGTTGTGTCTAATGGGAGATGGTTTTTGGGCGTGCACCAAATATGTGCGGAAACACAGCCCTGCTGTGTTACTGCTCCTTGACTCTGATCTGTCTGTTAATTCTACCTCCAGTGACCACACATGGACATCCAGTTGCTGAAACTGTGGCGAGACCCATAAACTCTGTGCCCAAGAGAGACAGAGCTGGCCTGAGCCAGAGCCTCAGGGCACATGCTTTGGCCCTGTGTCCACAGCCCCGAGTACCACTGTGCACAACACGCACAAGCCAAGCCCTTGGGAGACCATCATCATGTCCCCAGTTGCAACAGGGTGAACAGCCCCAGCTTGGAAATAGGCATGGAAACTTGCTGGCTTGAAAAAGGAAGCTCCATAATCCAGTTAATTTGGGTCATGTTGGTGCCAGTTTATAAAGCCTTCCACTGCTCTGAAACACCAGGATTTTCTTATGCTGTTTCCTGGTGGTGGCCTTCCCCGATGAGATTTTCTTTCTCTAACACTTTATACAAATATAAAATGCAGGGAAGAAACAAAATGACACATAATTCTTGACACAGAATAGAATAAGGCTGGATTTTCATTTAAAATCCCTCTACCCACAGATACTGTGAATTGCAATGGCACAAAATTGTTAAATTGCTTTACATTTGGGAAACCTCAGTTCATAAAAAATTGCTAACAATTTATTTTTGTACTACATGGTTGACATCACTCTCTCTCTCTCCTCTCACTCTCTCTGCTGGTTATATGCTGTTTTTTTCACTGCATGTCTGCTGAGATTCCAAGAAAAACCCAAGTGTGTCATACAACATTGCTTTCTGATTTGCAAGTTAAATAGTTTACATAGGCAAAAATGTGGAGCAATTGGAATATTCCCTACCCAAACACTTAGGGACTCAAACTGCACATTTTAGCCTGGCAGGCCTCCACTGATATTTTTAGCTAAAAAAAACTCCAACATTTTGAAGTAACAAGGAAAGACAGATCAGATCTAGAAAAAAATGAAGTTAAACCACTATTGGGCATTTTTGTGAATGTTGTACTTTTGGTGCTAGTATACATCTTGCTCTGCGTATACAGGAGTGCAGTGTAGACTTGGAAAGTTTAGGCCCTTCTGAAATGAATGTTCCCGAGATGGGGTTAGCCTTCTTGCTGATTGATTTAGTCTTTTGGAAACAGGCAAACCATCAGGAGCTTTCTGCTCAGAAAGATTAGCATTCATAGCCTGCTGTTTTTTAATTAAAAAAGCTATTTAAATACAAGGGTTGGGGTTTCTGCCAGCAACCATTACAAATACCTGTTTTGTAATTATCCCCCAGCCCCTTTTTCTATTTAATTCTTTTTTTTTCTTTTTTTTTTTTTTCTTTTTGTTTCTCTTAAGTTCTTGACAGATTCTCCCTGTTTCATCTATATGCTCTTGTGGCATTGTCCCTCCCGCTAAGGTTAGCAGCTGGCTGTAAATCTCATGCCAACCCTGCTGCAAGCAGCTGGCAGGAGGTGTGGGAAGGATGTGTTCAGCATCCGTTTTCCAGTGACTGAGTTTATCCTCTGCCTCCTGTTCGGAGGATTAGGGACACAAGCTGAGCTTTGCCACGACTGCAGGGCTGTGTCGGGCACATGGGATCTCAGGGGCATCATCCCACCAGGAATTCCCCCAGTGTAAATGTGGGCACATGCAGGAAAGATACATGCGGTGGGTGGCACATATCCTGGGTAGAAACTTAAACAGGTATTAGCTAATTAGCGTACCAGGTGATGAATATATATCTATGCTGTGTGGATGTCTGCTTGTCTCTGTTATGGAGATTGGCTTGTGGACAGTTGTACAGACAACCTTACTGGGGCTGATCCTCAGTTCATGTAGGGCTTGGTTGAATTTTTCTGTTTCACCCAGTTCTAAAATCACCCTGGGCCTCCATGCACTATGCCTGTGGTATATCTGCAGCTGTAGATATAATGTTAGACAAGAGTGGTTGGGCCTATGTAGGCTCATTAAAAAAGAGGTGACCAAATGCATTAACCTGAGTGGTGGCTGCTTTGTGACTTCCTTCTGAGGAATTTACACCTAATGATTTTTGTTTCTTTAATTCTGGTTGGACTTTGGCCTTGGACTAGTGCAGAAATCCTGACCCACGAATGTCCTCATCCAGCAGCCTCATTTGCACAGAGCTTCTAATATTTTTCCTGCTCTGCAGCAGTGTGTGGGGTCATATGTCAAAGGGTGAAGAGACAATTCCTGTTTTGGTATCTGACAAGTGACTGACAAGATCGCAGTTCATTTTCATTCACAGTAAGAGTCTCACTTGCAAGGTTTCAGCCTGTCCTGATCCTGTTTTGCCCCTTCTGCTTCTTCAGCCCATTGCTGCCTTCAGCTCCATTTCCTCCTCTTGTATCTGCAGCTCTCTCGATTCATCTTCGTTTTCTGCCTCTTTTCTTTTTCTCTCTAAAGAATCCCATGGCTGAAATCTCAGCTTGATGATGGTCTTTGCCTCTTCTGGCATGCTTCCAAATGCAGCTCCCGGATTAAAACGGGGAACATGAACCTAGTGTTTGAAAACTGAGCGAAGGCGGTGGTGGTTCTTCTCTGCCGAGCGGAGGCGAATTACAGAGGCTGTGGGTGGAAGCCGAGACGTAGGGCTCTGTCTCTCTTTCCATCTGCATCCTGGCTAATTTGAATCAGTGTGTTACGGAGGCCCTGGGCAGCTGGTGTGAGAACCCAGCCCAGCCTGAGGCTCACCTCCGAGCTGATGCTGGAGTTAGAGGTGCCAAATGTCCTTGAGTACACCCGGCTCTTCTCTGAAAGTGCCCTGCTGTAGCTGGAGCCTCAGCACGCCTCCTTGGAGGGTGTTTCATTACTGATAACGCCGTGTAGCATGCTTCAATCCTGTCAAACCGTAAAAGCAGGATTATTACTGACTGGTTTTGCACTGGCTGCAAAAGGGGTAGAGAAAGTTCAGGTTTGGTCACCACCGATATAAAGAAAAGGTCACCCTCTTCGCTGCTTCCTCGCTCTCCTGGCTGCTGCGTGCTCCCTCTGCTGCCTTTTCCTTCTCCCACTTCTGCCATCCTCTGGTTTAGTGTTACTGGTTTGAAAAGTCTGTGTGAGGAGAGTGCTTTTGGCAAAATATTCTGCAGTTAGGAACAATTCCTTGGGGCAGGTTGTTGGTATTAGGTTGAAGGCCTAACCTCCTCCAGCAAATATTTAACACAGGAATGATCTCGATTTCATCTGGCTGAAAACATCCCACTGCAGTCTTCAAATCGCATGGAACTTTTCCCCCAATAAATTCAGAAAGTTGTGTTCTACACAAATCAATAGCTGAGTAAAGGACCAGATGCCAGCCTCTCATTTGCTTTTAAATGCATACATCTTCTAGATTTCCCTTTAGTTTTCTGATGCTAGTTTTCAGTTCATTCTTCAAATGAAAATGATCCATGTGCTGTTTTACAAATATGCAAATACCATTCTCATCTAACTTATTGACTGCACAAAAGCTTAGTAAAAAGTGGCGGAGAAATATTAAGGCTCATAAATGTCTTTATTCAAATCAGTGCTTAAAATTAGTTTTAAGTTGTGGTGGAAACACAATAAGACTAGAGCAGAATACTTTTGAAATCCCACTTGGAGTGATTATATAAATTAGGAGATATCTGCCATCCAGCACAAAGCCCGTGAGGATGTTTTAATACCGGAGCTTTTTTTTGAACCAGTGTTTCCCTTGCCCAGGCAGATCAGTGGTATCAAACATCAGATTGCACTTCCAGCGTAAACACCAATAAAATAACATGTTAAAAGCCCCTCAAACATTATTTTTTCTTGTTTATATTTGCATTTTCTTTTCACAGACGTTCACTGGACAAGTGCAATCTTTTAGTTTTAAGGCTGTATCCAGAAATGCCTGAGGACAGTCTGTGCTGGCTGGTGGCATCCAAACTGCCTAGTTATAATGTAGGAGGGACTCTAGCAGTGCCCTGGGCTCTGCTTCCATCTATGGAGAGTGGTCATTCACACATTAACCCACAAGGCCAAGTGCCAGTGGCAGAACTGCAAAATACTCTATAGACACATACAACACCCTCTTCTTCAATACCCGGTGAGCAGGTTTTCCAAGCGACTGGATTCTCCTACCAAATCAGGCTTTCTTGTGCCGAGGAGACACATAGGAAAAATTTACTCCTCTCCCAGTAAAGGTTGGTCTTGCTCTTGGTGTTAGTTGCAACGAGGACTAAGATCTGCTTCCTGACAACGAATGCTATAACTAACCTAACCATGAAGTGGGGATTATGACTCACGATTCAGAGTTTACAGGAGGAGCTGTGCCTGCCAGATCATACCCTTTTAAAGCAGCTGGAATGGGTCTTAAGGTTCTTTATTCTTAGTACTATTTGGCTGTCAGGAAACAGCCGTGAAAGCCAATAGCAAAGTATACATCTGATCTCATCTCCTTTCAGAGCTGATTCTCAGATAGGACGAAGGCTTTTTGCCGCTTTTGGTTACTAGATAAGCTCACATGCTGAGAGCTCTAGGTGGATCTGAAGGATCAAACCCTGTTTATAATTCATCTGTGCTCAAGGTGAGGCTATGTGATAGAATTTCCATTTTTATAAGTTTGCTTTAAAAAAAAAAAAAAGAAGAGGAAGAAATGGAAATACACCAAAGAGCTTTGTTCAAAGACCCCCACCTTAGGAAGTGTCAGAATGAAGTTGGTTTGGTCTTTTTTCTGAACTCTTGCAAGACAATGTTAATAACCTTCTTTTAATGTAGATTTTGAGTGTGCAATACATGCAGAGAAGGGAGTGTGCTGGGCTTTACACATATGTAAAACACAGATCTTATAGAGTGCAAAAGTCAGACTTGTGTGGGCTGAGAACAGCTGAAATTCTCTTCTTTCTTTGTGCCATTTATTTTTTGAGTCAGGGTTTTTGTATGGTATTTCAGATGTTTACAGAAGTGCTTTATTAATTTTGTCATGCAAAAGGAAAAGTTGATCCTTATATGAAAGGTGGGACCACCAAGAAGCAGGTCTTAAGGTGTTGGCAGTGTTGCATCTCTTACTCTGGGGTGCCCTCGACATGAACACACCGTGGGATTGCCCACTAGGTTTGGAGAAAGCCCAGATGGCCCATAAGAAGTGAGAGATGGTGAAGCATCATGTTTTATTATGCAGAACAGAAGATACTTATGAAAAATAACGCACTGGTGTCAGGTCTTAACACCTTGGGGAAGATCCTGTCACCATCCAAGTGATTTTCCTGTATAACAAAAGTCTGGGGAAAGTTGCCAACGCCTGTTATATTGAACAATGTAATATATGCACTCTTTTTTTCTCACTGCCAACATTTTTGTGTAATGCAAGATGCCGATCTGTCTGAAAGCTATTGACAGGTTCTATGCTTCCTCATGGGAGAATAGGAGAAAGACTGAAACGAAGTAGTGTTTTAAGTGATATAGTTATATAATGTCTTTGTTTAAAAACATAAAAATCTAGCTGCCTTAACACTCTACCACATAATTCCACAGGACATGTGAAACACGGTACGCTACAGCACTTAGTCTGCAAAGGATTCCCTTGTCACTGTCAAAATTGTTTTAGAAGTCTAAATTAATGCATAGCACTGAATTTATTAAAATGTGAAATAATCATAAATTTTTCATTCTTTGTACACTTAAGCTAATTTTCACATAAATGAAGCACTTGGCAGTTGAAATTCCACATATGGTTGACAGTGATGTTTGATGTCAGAACAATGCCCTGAGCTCCATGCAAATTAAACATATTTTAATTATTCTGGATATCCATTCTTCCTTTACAGTGTGTCTAAGCAGAATATTAAAAGGAATTTTAAGTGTAATGTATTGTCAGCAGCTGACTCCAAGAGCCAGGGTGAATCCTCTTGCCTCTTCTGCTGTTGAAAGGGAGGTGACCCAAAGTGAAAATTATAAAGGGCACAAGAGAAAGCAAAACTTTTCCTAAGCTTTGGAATCCAGTCTGGTTTAATGGAAACATACTGAAACTCTCTCCAGCAGCGATCTTTGTGGCTGTTGAACCGAGAAGTGGAGGCTCTCAAGGGGAGGGAGCTGAGGCAGATGTTCATGTGTTGCATTTGGAATGGGAACTCCAGCTCTCACTGTTGCTTCCCAGGCACCAAGTTTCAGTAACCTGTGACAAAAACACTGGGTTTCCATAACAGTGACGGTGCCCTGATTTTGCTTGGGTAATTCCATGGGAGGCAGTAATAGCAATTGCAAGAGTGACCCTGGCATGCTGGGCGAGGATGTGGGGCTATCCATTTTTCTCACTGTTTTGCAGCAATTTTTAAAAGATTGAGGGCTGGGCATCCCTGAATTCAGTTTCTCTTTTGACACTGCCTTGTTGTTTGATCAGGGTGTTTATGGCAAGCAGTTGGCTAAAGGCAGGCAGCTAGACCCCAAATTTGTGGTTGTGTTTAGGTGTCTTTAGTTACCCTCAAGAAAAGGAAAGGGATTCAAGCATCTTAAAAATTCCTCTCTCCATGTCTCTTCAAAAAATTTTAAATCCTAATTGAAAAAAATCTAGACTGATGTATCTACAGCATGGTTTGATGAGTACCCCAGCCCTTCTCTCCCTCTGAAAGTAATGGGTGATAGTCTAAGGTCCAAGTTAAATGACTGATTTCTAAGTAACAAATGTGCTTTTAGGAAAAACAAAATCAATAAAATCTCTTAGGCTCTTGTTTAGGCAAATGAAAAGTTTTTCTTATCTTCAGCTAAGTGTTAACACACTGACTATAGTCAAGAGACTTTCTGAAACCAGGATCGTGCATATCCACTATAAATTGAAAATAATATTACACCTGTTTCATAAGGGTTTTGTGCAAATTATTTGGGTCAATTCTGTGTTATGATCTGAAGTCCTAAGACAGTACAAGCAGTATTAAATTCTTTATCACATCTGCTGTTGTAGGATTGCTTATGAACATTGAGTATTGTTTACGAGCATTGCTTTGATAGTCTGCTTAGAATTTATTTGTAATTTTAGGAGTACTTATGATTATTTTTAGGCATAAATACATTGATTTTAAGAAGTTGGAAGCAAATAAACATGTAGCAAGTGAGGACTTATGGTCTTTGATTATTGACTCTTCCAAAAGCAAAAACTTAGTTTGAAAGATAAACAAATCACCCTGAATGGAAATTAAAAGAAATGTTCCAAAATACTGAGGAAGTCTTGCTGAATTTCAACAGAAGCCATTGATTCTGCCTCTACGTTTTCAATAGTGGATGACTTAAAAAATTAAATGGATTTCCAGTTTCCTTTGGATTACTTTTTCTTGTGTGTAAATGAAATCCTGATCCTTTTGCTAACTATGATTTTTGTAAAACTTTACCAGTAGGTTCAGGTACCTTTTTTTTTTTCTTTTTTTCTGAAGATAGAAGGATCCTATTGTCATGATCGGAGGCATTTGAGAGCCCTTGTTCTTGAAACAGGAGCTACTGGTGTTGCCTTGAACCATGCTTGTTATTTCCGGGTTTTTGCATCATCTGGCATTTGGGTAAATTTAAATCTCTGACCCCCTCTAGCTTTTGGATAGAAGAGCTCCTTGTCTCCTTTTCTTCCTCCACTCTGCCACAGAGATGAAGCTCTGAGGAGCTTGGGGCCAGTGGGATCTGTATCTCTCAGCTGTTTCCTGTCCTGCTGGCCTTGCTCTGCCTCCACCCATACCACTGAACACCTCCAGTTCTGCCCTCTGTATCTATTCATCATGGTCCTGGTGGCAAAATAGGAGTCAAAATTTAACTTCATTATGGCTTGATGTAGATTAGAGTTTTTCTTTGTTTTCTCACCGCGTCCCTCTGCCATCGTACGGGAGGCACCTTGGCAGCATGGGCTTTTCCAACGGACCGAGCATAACCATAAGTGAATAGAGGAAACCCTAAAGTCATGTTTTTAAGAGGAGCACAGCACAAAAGACCTTTGTTGCAAGTCTAAAACTACCTTCCTCAACAAGTCCTCGTGCTTCACTGTGCCCTAGAAAAACTCAAAAAGAAATTATTTGCCTAGGTATGTTATTCTCTGGTAATTTTAATCTACTCGTTCTTGTTATGTTTTGCTGTTCACTTCTGAAGCTTCAGGCCCCCATTTAAACAGTAGAAGGCTGCAGGAAGACCAAGGAAGTTTTTTGGCCCTCTGTAAGACATTAGCAGATGAGATTGAAGGCATGAAACCAGTGAACCTTAATGACTCAAGAGTCAAAAAGTAGGTAATACGCTTCTAGGGTATAAGGAGAGGATTCTTGCGGTTTTTCAATCAGTATCTTAGTTTCTGTGAAAAGGCTTTTGGTTTTTGAAACTTGGATGTAAGCACTCCAGTAAGTTCTGGCTCCCTAAACCTTGCTCCTGTGGGTTTCATGTGGAGGAGCAGCTATTAAGAGGAGGCACCATTAAAGATGAGAAGTAAAAATTCTGACACTGTAAAAGTATTTTTTTCTCCTCTTAACTTTTCCTGTTTCAGCTCTAGGAATGAAAGCTTCAGTGCACTTATTAACTTCCCAGTTAATGAGATCTTGAAACAGGGAGGTTTTGCTTTGCTTTCCTCTGGCTCATCACACTGCCTTCTCTTTGGAGAGTGGCCACGGAGTGAAGATGAGGAAAGAAGAGTGCAAGACTCATTTATGTGCTTGATGGTTGTTGTGAGCAGATAGATACTAAATTGGCTTTATTTCAACTCAGTCCTTCCCCTGTGTGTGTTTCAGGCTTGCTTTTTTTGGCACCTTCAGACACAGCAAATACTGGTGGGTAGTGTGCTGTTCACAGGCGAAATATGCTTGCAAACTTTTGCCAGGCACCTCAAAATGCAGATATAAAGCTCTTGGAGATTGCCTCTGTTCCTTTTCTCATTTTAAGAACCTCTGCCACCCTCTCTATTCGTGCTGCTACAATAAGACATATAGGTAGGAAATAATATGGTGCATGAGATCAGGTACCAGAAAGAAGTTTGTGGTTAAATAATATTACAAATGTCACATATAGAACATGACATGAAAACTATGCATAGCTTAAGGAGAACAATTATTTCTTGTTTTTTCCCATGGAATTTCCAATAGGTGATGAGACTGGACTAGAAGACATGGGAACAATAGACCACAGTTTTGGGAGTAAGGTGAGAGTTAAAGGCATTCAAACAGAAAAAATGGTCTTGCTTAAACTGACAGAAGATGGAAATATTTCAGAATACCTGAGCACTGGATAGGGCTGCAAAAATATTGAGTACCCTTATCTGCCTTATCTCTGCTCAGTAGGGTTCATATGTTCCCATTTATGAAGTGAACTGTTCCTCCAGTACCTATCAGTGCCCTAGAATTAGATGTGTATTAGGTTAGTTTGTGTGTGTGCACGTGTATTCTTTTTCAAGCTGTAGAGTGTTATTCCAGCTTTAGAGACAAGTTTATTCAAATTAGTGTGAGAACAACAGGGACAACTTCATAAAAGAGGCATCAGAAAGACGACCAAAGGAATTGTGCGTTTGTCTGAGTTTTAGGAGAAATTAAAACTATGGGCTGAGTTTGGATACAGGGTTAACCATGGGTCCATGCAAATGCAGAACTCCAAAAGGTGAGGGAGATGCCTAGTGAGTTGGTCTTTTAGTGGGTAAAAGAGCAAAGTGAAGCCAAACAGAACATCTGCACAGGGTGGCAGGACCCAAAGAAAGCAGAAACTCCTCCTTCCCTCTCTGAAAAAAAATCAAACTGAACTTGGCACTTCCTCACATCAGGAGACAGAGTTCACTTCACATGTACTCACGGGGCTGATGTACTCATGGGGCTGATGGACGTGTGCCCTGCCAACAGCCAGGGAATGGCCAGGCCAGCACGGCTGAAAGACAATTATCCCTTATCCTCATGCTCCTACCACACGCTTACTGCTTCCACCCAAAGTAGGTGTTTAAGCAAATAAACCACCCTTTTGCTGTGCTTAAAGGTTAATAAGGTTAATCTGGGAAACAATGAAGCCTGAGAAAAATGGTTCTGTATTGACTTGCTACCTTGTTAAGTATTTAACAGGCTGTTTTGTAGAGGCAGTGAGGGGACAGGTTGGTGGCTATTAATAGATTGCATCAGTCTAATGAATTGGTGGTCATAGCAGATGTTGTTGAGGATATGGCATCTAAAGATGGATAGGATTGCATCTCTAGGTTTTCTTTTTTTCAGTTCCATTCCTCCTGTTTCTGCTACTGCTGCACATTACTAATAGTTTCATTAAAGTTCAAGACCAGTGTCCTGAAATTAAAGGTCTGTAAATGTGGCAGGTTAACACATACTATCCCTTGGCCCCTCACTTACAATAAGAACTACCCAAGTGATTTGGAGAGGCCTGGGGGATAGATTTCAAGTTTTGAGGGAGAATTCAGTTTCTCCTGTTGCTTTTGTTACTTCCAGGAGGGGTGAGAAGGAATAGCAGACTGGTCAGTATATGTAGGAATAGCAAACATGAGTTTTCATAGCATGTTCACATCAGCTGAAATACAAACTCCTGTATTGACTAGTTGATAAAACCATGTGAAGTTGCTGAGAAATGGGACTGCATATTGCATAGTCCAGCTGGATGGCTGTACTCAGATGAATAAGGAACTTGTGGAAAAAGACATTTAACTGTCCTCATGCAGGTTTGCACAAGTAGGGTGGGAAATTTGTTTACCTAGGAGCAAAAAGGGGGGAAAAAAAAGGAAGTTCTGGAAAGCGTCAGACACCAGTAGGACAGTTTAGCATCTTTAAAAAAAAAAATGTTTTCATTTTTACACAAAACTAAACCAAGCCTTTTTGTTGCCTTAATAGGGAAACAGGCAAGGTCCTGGATTGTGCATTCCTGTGAGTAGGCAGTGGCAGCAGCAGGGACTGCTGCAGTCATAGTTATCCTTCAAAAATAGGCAAAGGGCATCCTTTCTTCTGGTTTTGTCAAACCCACCACTGTTTGCCGGTTTTGCTAAAATGCATGAAATTCCTCCCTTGGTGGCCTTCTGACAACTGCTCAATAGAATTAAATTAGAACTAGGATTCTTCTAAGAAAAGGCCTGGAATCAATTGCAGTATTGATGCTATTCCAGAAAAGAGAGAATCATCATGTATTCAATAAGCCCCAAATACTGACCAGCACCAGCCCAGTGCATTGCTTACTAAGGTGGAAGGCTGTGGACCCCATGTCACGAAACAGAAGTGCAGGGACTCGGTGCTGGATGGTAGTTTGTACTGGAGTTTCTTACAATCAGAGTTGGGACTAGATCAACCACAGCCCAGTTGAAAGTACTGGTATTTTTTTTTTTTATTTATTTAAATCAATTGCGGTGCTACCATTTGCATGGATTACTTTAGGAAGGCTAGGAAGATATGAAGCAACTAGATTTTCATTCCAATCAGAAAAGGAAATTAAATTATTCATCCAGCTGGGGTAACTGAAGGAAGGAGAGCTGTTGATAAACTCTGCCATGCTACCCTTCAGTTGCAGAACCAACATTCAGATACAGGCCTTAGCCCCTTTTTGGGGTAAATCACAGAAGACAAATGTGCATATGAATAATTTAATGTTTAATGACATCTAGGAGGGCAAATTTATTCCAAGCTCCAAGCTAAATGTTTTTAAATAAAGCTTTTTTTTTCTTGTCTAGGTTTTTAATTAATCTTTCTTCTTGAAGTCGTCTGTCATCTCCACAACAGTTAAATATTTTGTATAAATGACTCTTCCTGCTCAGTGTAGCTGGTTTAAGAGCTTGGATTTGCACATGCAGACAATGCTTGCAGGTATGGGGGCTGAAGAACTGATCCAGATGCAGCAACTTAACTGTCTAAAAATGTCTCTGAGTCCTGTGTCAAACTTGCAAAGGCTCTAACATGGCTGAGTCAATTAGTAGGAATTAGATGTCCTGGCAGATCTCCCTTTATCCCTGTCTGCATCCTTTGGTCTGTGAGAAGCATTAAATGTTTTAAGGTCTGAACCAAAAGGTCTGTGGAAGTCTAAAGCAAATACCCATTAACTTCTGTGGCTTGGATCAGACTTCAGATAACTGGAGGAGGAGCTGGGGACCTCTTGTGTGTGTGGAAAGGACATGCTGTAGGCTGTGTATGTCCATCATCTGGGTTGCAATGAATAGCGAACCAGAGGATGGTTCAAAACCAGAACTTGAGAGTATGAAAACCTTTTTTTTTCAGTGTAAAATGCTAGGCTGAGCTGGCTGAGAGAAGGGATTTAATGGGCTGAGAGCTCTCCAAACGCCCGTAGGTTACCTGGTAGCCATGTTTTTGGAAAGGGAGCATCTACTTTGCAAGGGGTTGGTCTCTCCCTTAACCCTGGGGGAGATATCCAGGGATCCTCTTGTTGGGAGTATAGAACACACTTTGCATGTTCATCTGTATATGTATCAAAAGCTTGCTGGAAAATATATAAGGTTCAGCACTTGGACTGTGTACCTGGGCTGGGTACAAAGCTGACTGCTTTGAGATATTTCCTCACTATATTAACACTGAGATTCCATAGCACCGCTATGTTTTTTTACTATCACTAATGTTGATGTAGGACAATTTACAGTGCCTTTCAGGATGGCAATTAAAGAAGCCAACAACCACACAGTCAATTAGTGGGGAAAAACAATCAATATAACATACAATGAGCCCTAACTAGTAGGAAGACAATTAAGACAGTGGAGATAAAACAGTGACCAGTGACAAGTGCTAAATCTCTTGCCAGGAGAGTAGGTGAGAGGAATAAACTCTGTCCCTAGGGATATTTAGGTTCTTTCCTCAGCCTTGCTACTGACTCAGCCCATCGCCTTTGCCATATCTATTAAGACCTAAATTATTTGTGCCATAGTATTAGTCTCCTTCAGGAACTGAAATAGCAATGTGAATTTGGGCCTTCACATTTCTTGAGAGCTCCATTTTGTTTCCATAGGTGCTGATTGGTCAGACGTGACCCCCTGCTGCAAGGGGTTATTCTCACCAGCCCTCAAGGGCATTCAAACCCCCATGTTTTAGACATGAACTTCATAGCCCATGGAACTGGTTTTCCAGGGTGTGAAATTTTTTGGATTGTTTGCTTTGACCCAATTAATTAGCATTAGTTTAATGTGAATTGTACTGTGGCATGGTTAAGGAAGACCATTGCTCTGAGTTGAGTTGGGCTTGCAAAGAGCAAAGGAAATGCCTCTGCGCTGGCACTGGGCCACCATGGCCATGGGCCCTGAGAGACAAGAGCTGCATGTTGAGTCTGACAATGCTCATAAGTATTTGCTGAAACAGAAATCATACAGCGAGTTGTGCAAGTGTACCCAAGATTAAAAGATTTAACGTGCTCTGTATCTGCCAAAGGCATCTAAGACCCAGCGGGGGTAGTGATGCACCGAGGGCCGATCTTTTAACAGTAGTATCCATGTCTGCTTGACTGATCTGCTATAGTCTTGAAGAGCGATATATAGGTTTCATGTGCAACAGCACCAGAACTGTGTTTCCTTTCTCTTTGGTGCATTAGTAGTGTCGTTTATAAGTGTTCCCGTGTTACCCTGCCGTACCGTAGAAGTGAAAACTGCAGAAATTCATGAATAACTTATAACCTGTACCCTATTAATAGTCCCACTGATGATATGTTATGGCAACCCTCTCCCTTCTCCCCCACACTCCGGCTTAACTCTTACTCTGCCTGTCAGGAACTGCTCTGTGAAACTGCCCTGGCACTCTGCAAAAGCTCACTGCCCATCTAGTCAATCTTGGTGAGCCACAGTCTGGACATCCACAATGACTGCTTTAGTTCTTTAAAGTGAAGTATCTCTAGATGTTGCCAGTGTAACCAGTTTTCATTCAGAGTCAGTGAAGGTGGGATTTTCCAGGGCAGAACCACTGTTTTTCATTCCTGCTACTGCTGAAAGACAGCTGGTGCTGTGTTTCCTTGCTCGCAGCTAGGATGGTAATGGTGTTTTCTAAGGCTAATGTTTAAAGCCATTATGATAATCGGGCAGGTGTCAGAGGGTGTTGGTGGAGCATGGCTGAGATAGCCTCATTCAAGAGACAGTAGAATATGTCACCTACACAAACCCATTAAGCTTCTGATTTCAAAATACGTGCTATTAAGAGCAGTATAGGTTAGAAAAATGCTACCTGGCCTTATAGAAGTGATTCCCTGGAGACTATGGGGGGCTTTCATTGTGTGATGGTTAATGCCAGAGTGACACGTATAAGCTATTCCTTGCTGCTGTCTTGAGATTCTGAGCTGACAAAGTCTTTCTGCCTTTCTTCAGACTATAACAAACACCTCTCCAGTCCTGCTCAAGGAAAAGAGTTCCTTGTTCCCTCTGCAGGCATATGTTTTACTCCTCCATCACTGGTCCAACTGATCATTTTTTTCACCCATGTCATCTGCAAAAGGAAATCCTTCAGATGAGTCAAGAATAAGGCTTCATAAATGATTGTAAACTAGACTTTCATGTTTATTGCATAAAAAATTGCATAAAACTAGACTGTGAATTTTTTGACTGCAACTTACTCCATTCTCATTAACTTCAGCCCAAATGTAAGCCTTGCCAGCAGGCTTTCACTTCAGCTGGCCATAACCATGATGTAATTCAGCAAAATAATCAAATATTAGTGATACTGGTTTTGAGCCTGAACAAGTTTGTGAAACTTGTAGACAAAATATTTTTGAACACCACTCTTAGAGGTGGAACTGAATTTTTCCATACTTTGTGTGCATAAGTGCAGCCCAGAAATCTTCAGAACTTCTAAAACTATCCTTAATGTCATTACTGAAAAGAGCACCCACATCGCTGTGTCCCTGTACCATGCTGGAGCCTTGTCAGAGCAAAGGTTAGATTTGCAAAGAGGTGACCTTTGGGGAAGCTGTAGTAAACAGACATGAAATAAGAAATTGTTCATGGAAGAGTTTATGAAAGTGTGATGATCCCAAACTACTAAACCCCTCTAAAAATCAGGTTAGAATAACTTTTAAAGTACTTTTTCTATGTAACCTCAGACTTCCCAATTGCATGTTTTGTCAGTGTGGACAAAACTGAACTTTGCTCCTTCCTTATTAATACAAAAAAGGATTAATTCTAATTTTATGAGAGAACAAGAGATTGTTCATTACTGATAAAAGCTGCATTAAGACTCTGTCTAGATTTACAGAAGGGAAAGTGGGGAATTTATCCAGTATTTAAAAATATATGCCCCACAGATTTTTCCAGCACCATGGAGGAAAGCTTTATAAGCTAGCTCAGATAGATGGAAGGCTGTGATAGGTCTTCGGCTGAAGGCATTGCTGAGATATTACAGTGATAGTCATGTTAGAAAAGATGATAGATTAGATGCAGCCCCACTGGAGGGGGCATGTGTGCACAGACTACTGAATGCTCTGTGCACATAGAGATACAGCTTTGGAGCCATCACTTAGCGGCTCTGAAATGTCTGTACAATTTTTTATGCTGTAATTTTGTATTGTTCATAAATATTCATAGGTGCTGCTGCTTTTCTTGATCTTATTTTAGTGAAGCAGCACAGTCTGTTGGTTAGAAAAGGAAACTTGGAGCCACTCAGAGCTTCAAACTTCTGCCCAAATGCCGCTGGATTCCCGGGTGGCTGTAAACTAGGCACTTAACCTCGTCATGCTCCGACTTTCCTATCTGTAGATTAGCTATCACATTAATAAGTGTCTTCCTTGCAGGGGAGTGGAAGGGATTAATTAATGTTTGCAGAATGACTTGAGCCCCTCTGTTGAAAGGTGCTCCAGAAGTATAAATGGATTATCATTATTATGATGCTTTTCCATCCTGAGCCATATTGAAGTGAAATGTTTTACTTTTATTAACTATCCTGGGGCTGCATCAATATGGGTGGCGAGACATCTCTGCATTTGGGAAGTCATTTTCCCAGTCCCTGCTTTTTGGAGAGGTTCCACCTTGTTAAACCTAGCAAAGGTGGAGACCAGAGCACCAACTGGTTAAAATAAAAGGGGGAAGGGCAGGAAGAGTGGAAGTCCCATGCTTTTGAGGAAAATCGGCATTGAAGTCCTGGGGACATTATGTTAATGGCATTACTCAATTTCTGGAAGCAATGCTGATTAAATATTCATTGACTTTGATTATACTGAAATTAGGACTAACGCGTGAACTCAAATTGAGTGGAATAATGGCAGTGTAAATAATGCATACTTTCTAAATTGAAAACACCAGCTTGTGCTCTGTTCCCCCTCTCCCCGCCCCCTCGGTTTGTCATTGTGCCATTTGTTTAGGAGATGATTATACTGATGTGTGCATATCTAGCTATCATTTTTACCAGCTGGGAAAAAAATGTGAAATTAAAGGTTTTCTACATTGTTTGCTTTTCGTTAGTATTGGAAAACAGAAGTAAATACAGTGCAACAAAGACTAAGCCAGTTTCGTGAGGAGGGGTTAGAAGCTGCTGCTCAGAATTAGTCCTCTATAAGCTTTCCTAGAGGATGAGAAACTATGTCAATTGGGCCCTCAGAGAAAGAGATGAGGAAACAATGAATGTGGGATATTGCAAGACATGAGCTAGAATAGGGTTGGTCTAGCTGTAAAGGTCACATCTGGGGACTTGATTAAGTTCTCTGGTCCACCAGAGACTCCATGTGCAACCTAGGGGACAACATCTGTCCTGTCCTCGGTGTGTGTCGGAGGCTGAATCGTGACAGGTCATGGAGATCAGGCCTTGGGGAGGTGACATGGGCAGGTCACGCAGGTAGCACCTAACTCCAGCCTTTTTCTCTGGATGAAGCTGGGTCTTGCAGAGTCTACCGGTTTCTGCTGCAGTACATTCATTGCATTGGAGGACACTCAGCCACCTCCCTACAGCCAGCAGGGAGGATCTCCCTCAGGAACATCCTTCCCTCTGCAGAGGGGTAAGGACAGAGGCTGGACCTGATCCTCTGCTTCTAGTGGACCTGATGGATCCTCCGCTCCCACCCTGAGCCCCCCTGCTTTCAGAGGGGCTTGTCTGAATCTGGGGCTGCATACGCAGAGGTGTGCTGTAATACCCTTTTGCATACTTTTTGGCTTATATTTCTGTTTCTAAAAATGCATTTTTTTCAGTTTTTAGGAAGATCACGTACCAATACCATCTTTTAAAAAAGCTCTTTTTAAAATCAGAAGCATATTATTTTTAATACAATACATAATGTAGAAATTGCACGGAGGCTCTTGATGGCAGGGTTGCCAATCAGGCGGCTCATGAGCGGGGAACTGCGTGGGTTCGGTGGAACCAGGACTGCACACTCTAGAAACCAAACCAGTGGTTTTTCAAAGTTCACATGCTGATTGCAAAGAAAAAGCCCATTAAAGAGCAAATCGTTTAAGGCACAGCCTTCCTTCAAGCCCCAGGGAACTCGCTTTCTGTGACAGCGTGATGGAAGGGTTTCTTATTCATACTTGGCTTTTCCCTACGCAGCAGGCCTCGTTGCTACCTGAGATTTACTCTATTGTGAAGTTCTCACCAGAAAATAGAGGGGGCGGGAATACTCACTAGATCTGCCTTTTCTTCTCACATGCAGAGCAGTGCCTGCTCCTGCCCCATCCTGCTCCAGGAGTGCATTTTGGAGTGGAGGGAGCAGGGGTGACTTGCACGAGGAAGATGCTGCTGTGATGCTCACAATGCTGTAGCGTGACTGCAAACGCCACAGGCCCTTGGACCCATCAAAAAGTATTTCTGCTTTCTCTTTGACCTTGGTGTGTGTCATCTTTCCCACCACCCAAGGTTATGAAGCTACTGGCTACTTGCAGCTCCCAGATAAACAGGTCTGCCCTTTTCTTGCTCCTTTCCTGGAGCAGCTCATTTCCCTCTGTGTCTTGGAGAAGCTGAGATTCATCCTTGGTCCATGTTTCTGCAGCTCTTGGTGTGGATCAAGGCTCCTTTCTGCAGCTGTGGTATCATACCATGGCTAAACCATGACCTTTACTAGTTGTGTGATGCATGTGTGTTTCTGTTCCTGAACGTCTCCCTCTCCTGGGGTGTATTTGTGCAGACACAGGTTATAACCCCATACGGTTCTTCTCTGGGTGCCGAAATGGCGGCTCATCTATATTCCAGTGCTAGGGATTAGGAGGGGGTCTCTTGTGTCACTTTGTCCTCTGGCAGCTTGGAGGGTATCACACAGGGACAGGCAGGGATCCTTCCCTCCAGTGTCACAGTGGGATCCGTGATCCGGCAGGCTGGTGGATCAGGCTGTGCAGCCGCTGTTGCCTGATCTTGGTGGGGTAGGAGGCATCACCTCCATCTATTATGGTAAATTTATGCCTGGAGTGATTTACTTAATCCATTTGTGATGCCATGAAAGCAGATGTGAGAAGAAACTGCGTGCCCTGCTAAGTCACATAGGTTCCTGCTTCCCCCCTCACCCCTCAACCTGTGAGGTTATGGTGAGATTTTAGAGTCACTCCAATTAGATTGTGGGCCCTTTTTCTAAGGACTTGCTTTTTTGTGCTCTCCTCTGACCTCTCACTCATGTTCTCTGGACACGAGGTGGGTAGTGATGGTTCTGCTTTTGGGTTTGTTTTTTGTGGGTTTGTTTTTTTGTTTGTTTGTTTTTTTGTTTGTTTGTTTTCTTTTAATGACCAGAAACTGCCAGTCAGAGGAGGCGGCTTTGGGGCATTTCACACTAGAGATTCTTCTGTTCTGTGAAATATCTTTTATTAAAACTGTTATTCACAAATCAAAGCAAAGTTTCCACCTGATTAAAACTTGATAGGATTAATTTCTTTCCAGGCTGAATGAATTTAATGACATAAGCATAAAGATTTATCTTTTTCCTCCTTAGAAATTTCCTCTTTTAATTTTACCACTGTGGTAGCAGTGGATAAAAGCACCATTTCCTGTAAACATCTGGACTTGTAGAAAGTTAGCCAAGTGATTTTTGGTATGCAGAAGGACAAGCAAATGCAGTGGAATTTGCACAGATGTAAAGCAGAGATTTGTGCTTCAGACTGAAACACAGTGGCTATGGTTTTCAGATTTCTATAAACTGGCAGAATTTTATCCGTAGCCTTTAGAGTGTCTTAGACTCATTTGAATTTTTTAAATGAAATATTCAAAATCAAATCATCCCACCTGAATAGCTGGTCAGACTCTCTGTTGCCATTTAGTAATAAGTATCTGACTTATCTTTTAAAGTATATTAAGGCAAATCTCCAGGAATTCCTTGATCTTGGGGAAAGAGTATACATTTTTGACAGATGTTGTTGGTGTTTTTTTTTTTAATAAAAAGGGAGGGAAATATGTGCTTCCTCCAGAGTACAGTCTGCTTGAAGAACCCATGGCTGTGCTTTCAAAAGGGTTGGTTATTTGACAAATGTCTCTTTGAACTTTTGGCTATTCCTAATTTTTCTCTTGATTCCAGTTAGCACCTCGGGGACCCGTTGCATGAAGAGTAGGTGAACAGTCATTGCAAAACTGCTTGCATTATACGATGTTTCCCAGCTGTCATGTACTCCTGTGTGGCATTTTGTTAGGCTTATAGCTAAACACAGCTTTACTTGATTGACTTGCTGACATTAGAATTTCCTTTCCCTGCTGTAGCTTACTACCAAACTAGGAAGTTATAGTATTACCTGTAACATCCTGGATCAAGTCTGTGCTCTGAGCCAATGTACCAGTAGCCTTGATGCAAAGTGCTGGGTCACAGGATATGGAAACACTTGGATGATTGTTTTCAAGAAGTTTAGAGTCTGTTTCTTCCCTTTTCTTTTTAAAAATCTCTTTGCAGCCTGGCACGGCACACACGTACTTAATAATCTAGGCTTGTCTCTGTGTAAATAATTAATCAGAAAGGGAAAATAATATAAATCCTAGCTATCATATTGCTATTAAAATTGCAGAAGCATTAGCGCATCCAATAAGTATTGTTTCTGTAATTAGATAACCTTTCTGGGCTGTATCAGCACTTAGAATAGGGAACATAAGACCATCTGCTTGGAGGCACCCATAGCAGGAAGGAGGAAGCTTTGTTTCTTTTGGAGATGTGGATTTCCTTGCCAAGGGAAGGTATTAGCCTAGCAGAGGAAAGGAGGTAATTTATGCCTCTCTTATCCAGTCCTTGGCTCAAGCAAAGTCATTTCTCTGCCCTAATGTGTGGCAGTAGAGGTCTACCTTAGCGAATCCAAGGTCAGGGTCACCAGAACCCTAATCAGCCCCAGCTGTACATCATGCTTCACTTCAGGTGGTTGATGTCCTGGCTTCGCCCCTCCTCAGCTGTGCTCTGCACTGCTGCTCGTGCCCGCAGGTGGGCAGAGACCCGGGGCTGGGCATGCATCTGCAATCCACCATGGGTTTCAATTGCTGCATGGGTACAAAGCCATTTTCAGCTCAAAGGAGGTGTCCTCTGGATTTGTTCTTGACCTGGAATAATCATTTCCACAGAGCGATGAGGTGAAACAGTGGGGATGGATAGTTGAGCTGAATAACTGAGGACCTGCCAAGTCTTTTCCCAAGATTTCTAGTTTTTTCCCTTGACTGCAGAGCTTTCAGTCTGCTGGGAAATGAGCAGAAGAAGCAGTACATTGCAGTCTCGAGAGTTGTGCCTGTGACTTTAACCCATGCTTGGGCAAAGATGGGCAAATATTCACTATTTCCCCAGCTGTGTTGTCTGCATCACTTAGCAACATCTTAACAAAGGACATAAATTCATAACCATGATTTATTTTTTTGCATAAATGGTACATCCTTTTTGCTGATAAAATCCCATCAAGACACTGCTGAATTTCTGTAAGAATGGCATTCTCAGTAACACCAAACAATTCAGGTTTTCCCTCGCAGTTTGAAGGCTTAGTACTCATGGCAGGCTTTCACATCCAGCTACAATACTATAAAATAATTGTGTAGAGAATTCACCCTATTGAAGAAGATGTGTGAGAGTTTTTTACAATGTGTTTGCTAGGCAACTTGGGCTCTCCCTGCAGGGACATGCATGGGCTGTACCTGGTGTTCTTCTCTGGAGAGACCTGGGTTTAATTCTGTCTTACTCTAGATTACATATGGGAAGGAATCTGGCTCTTTCACTACTCTCATTATTGCATATTTTTTCCATATGGCAAAGCTAACACATGGTTAGTGGAAATTAGGGTATTTCTATTGCCCAGATCCAGGACTGGATTAGGATGGATGATGTTGTCCAGGACAGAGACATATGGACAGATGCTTTAGGAGCATCTTATTTAGCATTCATCAGATTTATATAGCATAACAGTCAATTCTACTAACTCGCAGTCTCAAAAGTGCGAAGCTTCTCCGCAGATTAATTTAAACTAGATTTTTCAGGGGACCCTAAACAGATTAGGTATCAATTCCATTACATTTTAATGGGAACTGGACACTTTTCTTTATTAGGTTCTTTTGAAAATCTATCACTTAAAGATCAATCAGTAGAATAATTGGAATTGGTCCGTATCTTAGTTGCAAACAATTAGTTGAGGTTTGGGGCTTTTTTCAAGTGTCTAAATCACTCTTAAATTATTTGAAAAAAGCCTCTGTGTGTGCTGGCTTGATGGGTGAGTTTCACAGCCTCTACTCTCATTTAGACAGAATTAGGTGGAATTAAAACCCCAAATGAACTAAACCCCAGCAGAACAGAAGGTTGTTTCCATTTAATTTTCCTTGAGGACATGATCGCAAAATTCTGGTTTTGATAGAAATCCTCAAATCAGCCAAATCACCCCATCACTAATGGACAGGATGGTCCATGTCTTCTCTTTTCATTCAGTACTGGGTGAAAGCCTGGGGCCTGTAGTCCTGTAGGACTGCTGGGCAGCTGTCTTTTTACCATGTCCCACTCTTTTCAAGGTTTCTAAGCTGACCAGGTCTTGTGTTTTTCCTCTCTATGACCTTTCCAAGCATCCATGTGTGCATGTATTTTTGCTGTTACAAAGGAAAAACTGAAGAAAAGTATTTTGTCTCCTGTCTGTAAATAAGCAAAGGGGGGGGGGGGGTGGGGGTGGGAAATCTGCCTATAGTAACAATTCCAGGGTAGCTTTATTTTTCTTTGAAGCACCTGATGGAGGAGGCTGGTCAATCATCCAGAAGCTAGCCAAAGATGTTATACAGGATGAAGGCTCCAGATCAAAAATAAATTATCCTCCAGCTGCTTCTGAGTTCTCCAGCATGTCACAAGGATGCTCCTAGTAAAAATGTTTCTATGGGCAACACATGTCGTTCTGATAGCTACTCATTAGTTCTTTGCATGGCAAGCTCAGTGCTTCTGCCAGTCAGGCTAAGGCAGAGTTATGGAGAATCTCCTTTCCTACAGGGATGGTGCAGTGGGTAGCCTGACCCATGGGGTGCACATTTTTCACTTGTAAAACACTCCACCTGTGTCACGTTAAGCACAGCTGCAAGTGCATTGTAAAGGAATATGTGTTGGATATGAACTATTGAAATAATTTAGTCATTTGTTCACAGTAGCTGATGAACTGATTTTCAACATGGAAATCCATACATATGTGATTTTTGATTTGCTGTTAGTAAATGTTTCCTCTTTATTGATGTTTAAAATAAAATTAGTACTAATATTGGTTGAAGCTGATAATGATTGAATTGCTCCTGTTACAAGAAGAAATGAACTATGGTGTGTAATCGGTTGAAGTTAAAACAGAGTAGTATGCATTAATTTTATATTGCTACCAATTTTTAATCATGCAGCACCTTTCTAAATTGCTGTTTTCAATGACTCTTGATTCCAAACCTGAAAATTTTTGTCTGTTTATCTCTTAATCTTGTGTCTATTGATTTTTGATTTCTGAGGCTGTTGTTCTGTACTTTTCCTTATTTTTCCCCACTCCAAATCTGAAAGTGAATGCTTTCCAAATGATTATAAGAAGCTAATTATAAAATACATTTCTTTTAAAGTATTTTTTTTCAAAGTTGTAGTTTATATATCACAGCAGTAAATGGGGCTCTAAGCAGAACACATGCAGGAATTAGGGAGTTAGTTTGCCACACCTGTGACCCCTTAGCAGCATGTGTTGCTGATTGTCGTTTACTCAATGACTTAAATGGATAGCTGAAGGTTGTGCCCTTTGAGTAGGGTGGAAAGAGGAAAAAGAGGTTAGCTGTTGCATGTGGGATGCAGTGGAAGCATGACTTCATCCATGTGGTCTTTCTAACTATTTGAGCTGTACGGTTTGTTAAGAAGACAATTTGATTCTGGTGGCTGGGAGCTGCTGATGTGGGACATTACCCTGTGGCCAGGGACATCTCTGTAACCCCTCTACCAGCAAGGAGCTCTGACCTGGTGCGGACCTCGGGGTTCCTGCAAAATCTTCTGGTTGCAGCAACAGTGTTTTAACTGTGCTTGACTCTACAGGTATGTTTCAGTGTGGTTTGTCAAAAGTAACTTGTGGAATGTTGGTGTAGGACTCTTGCTAAGTAATGTTCACATCTAACTTCTAAAGTGATCTTTTTCTGTGTTAATAAGAGTCATCCTGCAGCATGTGCAGAGGAAGAAGGGCTTGGCTACAAACAGCCTGGTTAGTCTCTGCAAATATACTGTGTTGTTTTATATAGCTAAGGGCACCAAGGGGAGGTTTTAAAGAAAGCAGTTCTGGCCTAAAGTTGCTTGTGTTGGAGTTGGGAGGAGAAGCTAAGCCTAATGGGAGTAATTTTGGAAACTCTCACTGTATTGGAGTGTGCTATGGGAGCAGAGGCACTATGAAATACCTGGTGCCTGGAGTAACACTGGGCAAACCTGCCCTGAGGTTGGAGATTCCTGTGTATATATATATATTTATGTTATCTCTATGCCTGATCTGCTTATGTAACTTTGTGTGTTAGAAATAGCATGGTCTGCAGCTGATAGTTTGAGTCTGGGATGAGCAGCTGCCTCTGGAGATGGAGCAAGGACAAGGAATTTCATAAAGACTGCCCTGGCCCTGGGCATATCCCCAGGGATTTACCTGTTAGGTTTCCATCTGTTATTACTCAGAGGGGGCTTTCTGAGGGGAGCCAGAAGAAATCTCTGGGTGTACAGACACTGACCACTGTTAAAACTGCAGGGTGTGTTGGGAGGTAAAACCCACTCGTGTCTAGAAGTAAGAGTGTGAAGAGGTGTTCCCAGGGTCAGAGGGTTCATGTGTAGCACTGATCACTTTATGCCTGTTAACTGTAGTGTGTGGCTGTGCAGGATGGCATCAGGGATGTCTACGTTGCCTGTAGGGGAGTACACACGTATAATTTGATGGACTGCAGGGCAGTGAAACCAGACTGAGCAGAGTGGCACATGGCAGAAGTGTGGGTGTCTGGTGCCACTGCCACAAGCTCCTGCGCTCCCGTGCAGCAGTGTGGACTCAGCTGGGGTATGGTGTGTGCTGGTGCATGGCAGTCTGCATCAGATCAGTGTAGGTGTGTATATGCTCTGCTCAGTGCATGTGTATCAGTGCACATACTCATTTAAGGGGAGCATTGCATCACACAGATACGTGCAGGGAGTCCAGCATCACGTAGAACTGCTACCGCAGTGCTGACGTGTGAACACGAGCTGGGGTCTTGCTGGTGAACAGATCTGCATTTTCCTAACTCAAATTCCCTGATAAGTCTATTAGCCTTGAACCTCTTTCTCCCTCAGCCCTCCCCTTTTCCATTGTACAAGGCAGGCAGTCCTTCATCATGGCACTGAGAATTATTTTCTTGTTTTAAATCTCAGTTTGAAAATGTCAAAGTTCAGATTTTGGAGAGAGAAGTCTGGGTGCTAAAAGCAAGAATGTTCTTTTTAATTAGAGTTATGCCCTCGAGCAGTGAGAAACCATTATGTTTTTATTCTTCCTCTGTACTTGTTCCAAAACCTTTTACATGATCAGACTAAAAGGTAAGTGCAAATGAGTAAGCAGCTAAAGGAGTAAAGCAGATCCATAAAAAAATGGGGAGAACTGCAAGTCTTGCTATTTTATATTTATGAAATAACTGACGTTTTAGACTATACTGCTGTTTCTAAAGACAAGACATTTGAAAAGGCAATTTCCCTACCAGAACATTGCACTTTGGGTTGTGCGTGTGAAGTTAAGCACTCTTTTCTTAGCATTTTCAGTAACCTGATATGATAGGTGACATGATGCTTCAGTGAGGGAGGCTGAATATGCAGCTCTCCATTACCAAGGCCTGATAGAGCCGTGTGTGTGCCAGTGGGTGTGATGCCCCTGGGGGTGTCTAGGGCTTCTCCCCAGAGCCACAACCAAAGAGTAATCACTTACTCCTTGTCTTGGTTTATTGCTGAGTGGGCTTTAAAACTTAATCATCATAATGAATTCTGGGAATGAAAGACAGTAGATTACTAGAAGTTACTGGTATACAAAATATGAAACATTGGGAGGGGGAAGAATGGGTATCTTAAAACCAAAACACCAAATGCCTCAAAACTCTAGTGCATTTTTTTCTAAACCAGTAGCAAAGGCTCTGATTATATTTTTTTTTTTGGTGGATGCTGTGACACCCACCCTAGTGATAGGGTCCTGCTGAATGGATGATCAATGTACTTACGTTTACAGATATTGCCATGGGTCTGTATCCTTTTTGGCACTGGAGATACATGTGACTGAGCTGGAGGGGCCAGGACTATGTTGTGCTCGAAGCTCCTGAGCTATAGCTGAGGATGGCAAACACCGTGCATCATTTACCTGAGCCTGTCTACCAAGGCCCAGTTCATGTCACATGGTTGTGTGGTTCCTTCCCAAATTTTCTGCTCTCTGCCTGAGCGCTGTGAGCCTGGCGCTGCAGAAGTACCAGTCAGAACTAACTGAGCTTTCTCCCATATTCATCAGATCTAACTATTCACACAGATTCTGTGTAAGCTGCTTGTCCCCAGAGGTGCCTGTATGCAATCACACGGAAAAGCCCCTCAATACAAGCACTTGCAGGTACATTCCTGCATAAATTATATTTATGTATTAGATGAAAGACACATCAGACAATGTGTGAAACTCTGACAGGCAGGAAACTTTGAGATAACGGGGGGGGGGAAAAATCTCACCTTTTCTGGCTTATGTTTTTCCTGATAAATATTCTTGCTGTGAGTGTTATAAAGGAGGATGTTACTTGATGCAAGATACAAAAATAGGAAGGTGTTATCACAGAGAGGAAGGCACTTCATTTACCCTGTTCCATCTTTGCCACAAGGTTGTTCTCTGTCTGGGAGAGTTGAGGGCGGGGGGAAGGCCTTTTTCAAAGGTATCTAAGGATTTATTTTCCTTTTTAAGGCATATGTTTTAATGTGGGCCAATGCATGGCTCTGTGTTGGGCTGCCTTGTGGGGCTTGTAACCCTCAGGCTGGGAGTGTTACATTATTAACTGTTAAATTATTATCACTGCTAAATTATTCTGCAAATACTGAAATGGAGGAAGAGAAGGTGAAACCTACAGCTGTGTGTTTATCTTTTAGTGCATTGGGAGGTGAGAATTCAAATTCAGGGCTAGATACCCTTGAATATGGCTCAAATGC
>JAHREE010000097.1:2654316-2699407 GCA_033628505.1 Tringa tobata
CCCTAACCCCGTTCCCAAGGTATTATCATTTCCACAGTTTGTTGTTTGGAAAAGCAGGCTGTGGTGCCTGTCATCCTTTGTGTGTGCTTTGTCTTTGTGCCAGCTCGCATCCCGAGGAACTGCAAAGTGGCACCCGCGCTCTCTGTCTCACAGCAGGCATGTTTTGCATTTACTGACACATGGGGAGTGACTGACTAATACTAACATGAAAACAATTCTGACAGAACAAGGGCTTGATGCAGGGGGAAAAAAAAAAAATCCAGGAAAACAGAGCGTGTTCAGCATATGCTATTGCTTTCACCAGTTCAATAAATATTTATTGTATTTCTTATAATTGAGTTTCTCCAGTGTAAACCTAAGTGGAAGAGTGTAAGGAGAAGTTTAGGCAGATGGCTTTTTTTAAAAAAAAACCCAAACAAAAATAAAACAATATCCCCCACCCAAGCACACCAGCAGAGGTTTCTCACAATATAAATGAGAAAGTATTCCAAAAGAGATTTCTCCCAGCATGCCAGTAAGGGTGGAAAAACCAACAATAGACAAAGCAGAGGAAATGCTGCCCCCGTGTTGATTTGGGACTTGGAGTGTGCATGTGTGTGTGAACCTTCATCCAGCAAATCTTGATATTACATGAAGCCTTTCATGATCAGAGCTTTTAGGAACTTAAAAAAAAATAATCTGTGGTTAGGAAAAGGCAGTAACTGAGGCCATAGTAACAGACGGTCTGAATCTATTAAAGACAAGATGATAGAAAAGATACCTGATCTGGTGGGAATAAATCTGAAAATCCATAGGTCTCATGTTGGCTGGTTAGTCTGCTGGATAGCTTTTTCCCTGGCCATCTCTCCTTCATTTCTGCAGCTGACTGCTGGACGTGGCTTTCTTTTTTTGGTCTGCTTGCCTTGGTTGAGCTGTTAAAGCCCCGCTCCTTGGATTTAACGAGAGTCTTCAGGCTGTTTGGAATTTGTCATTTTTAATGCTGCTTTTTGGCAGAAGCATCCATGTTCTGTGACATTTCCCTTTAATTTAGAGCCACTTTGGAGCATCTGTAAATGGTCATGAGATAGGAATTTTAATTGTTTTAATTATATTTCTATCTTTCCCAACCCCCACTCTCCAATGGACCTTTTTACATTGCATCAGAGAGACTTTTCTTCCCCCCCAACACATTTTTCAGATACTGTCATCTGGAGACATTCATCAAAGAATAACTTCTACTAGAAACCGAAAATCCATTAATGAAGCTGGAACTATTTGCATAGTAGAAATTATACTTAATAACCTTTAAGGGGAAAACTCATGTGATTGATGTAGAATACAATTATAGTTAATGGTCAGGGTGCAGGGGTGTTAAAGCCTGTTGTTTTTCAGATCCACTCTTCAATCTCTGGCGTGCTGGGGCCAGTGCTCCTTCTCGGGACATGGGAACCGGTGAAGGGGTCTGTTCCCAGTAACCCCACTGAAGGGCAACATATGGGGTGCACGTTACACCTGAAAGCTCTTTTATGGAGGGGAGAGGCACCTAACATGCAGCAGAGAGCAGGGCTGGTTTGTAGCAATGCAATAGCATTTCTTGGGTTCTGCTGGGAAAAAGCCATCTGTAGGGACTGCTGCATTAGGAAAGGAAGGAAATGAGGTTCGCTTCAGACCTGAGTGTCTAACCACCAGGCTGTTTTTGCCTCCCTCTATGTGAAGGTCACAAGGAGCCTCTAGCAGGTAAACATTGTCTGTAGTGGCCATGGATAAGATAGGCTTTTTTGGAAAGTTCAGGTATTTCATGTGTCTTACAAAGATGGGTTAATGGAGCAAGCAGGCACACAGCCCAGAAGGTCACTGGAAAGAAGAGACGTGCAAAGTTGACACAGATGCTGATCATGTGCCCTGCAGGGGAGCTGCCTAGAGCGAGACAGAGTTAACTCCATTAATAGAAAGGATTTTGCACCAGCATGGAGGAGAGAGCTAGGAACTGGACCTGTATGTCTGTCTTCTGCCCCTGTGGTTCAGAAGGGAGCTTGGCTTGCTGTCCTGCAGCTGTGCTGCTGCCCCAGTCCCAGGGGGAGCCCACTGGTGAGAGTCATCTCACCCAGTTCAGCTCCCAGCTGGGGAAGGGTAGGACCCAGCACATAGCCAACAGACAAACTTGGTAACTTGACTGCATCTGTGTGCTTGTGTAATCAAATGAGCAGTGTGCACTCCGGATTCATAGCAGATTTTGATCTTTTGTGCTGAAGTAGGTGGTAATTCTGCAATTTGGAGCTGCTTATATCCAGTGCATTCCATTAATGTTGGTTCTGTGGTGCCAGTATCCAAGAAGGGTTAGTGCTGACCTCCAACAAAGTCCTTTAAAGCACTGTCTCAGTACAATTAATTGCGTTACTGCAGAGCTGCCCCTTTCTCATCTCTGCTTTCTGCTCTTGGCCACTGACCATTGTGTTTCCATTCTCCAGCACTCGGGTCCTGGCCTTTGGCCAAACAAACAAACACAAAAAATTATTCTAATTCAACATAGAGGCAAAGGCACAGTAGCATCTCCTGTGTTTGAGGTAAAGGGCTGAGCTCTGGGGAAGCAGATGGATATTCCAGAGTCTGTATGTACTAGAAGCAAAACAGGGCGAGGAGAAAAACAAACCTGTGTAGAAGAACCTGAACTATTTAGGGGACCTCTTGTTTGGTAGAGCTGGCTGCTCAGTCCTCTCCATTTCTGGATGAGAAATACCAATCCTAAATTCCCCTTATTTTAAATATGCAAAGCAGCAAGCCAGCTGTGAGGATTGCTATGTCCTCTGAGCGGGGCTGAAGAGTGAACTCCTCCCTCTTACACAGGACCAAGAAGGGGGTAGAAGACACTTGTGTGTCACCACCTGGCAGAGGGGGTTACTTGGTGTAAGGCACAGTGCTGCAAAGGAGGGGTGCGGGCACCCAGCGTGCTTATCCCCATAGTTGCAGTGTTCCACCAAAGGTACTGCATAGGAGGATGCTAAAGTTCTGTATTCCTCTAAGGTTTTTCCGGATTAAAGAGTTTGTTTTTCTGTTTTTAAAGGGATCAAAGTTTCTAAGCTGATTTTCATTCAGATGTCTAACTGATAGTGGTGACAGCAGAGGAAATCAAAGGAGGGAATTATTGTCTGTGCATCTCAGTTAGTCATTCTTGTGGCTGCCTTTATCTGCAAGAACATTTCTGTTCCTTAAAGCCACACTTAACATAAACATAAAACCTTTTTGGCAGGTGGGCTCTGTGCTGGTACTCGGATTTTTGGATTTCTCTGTGACAGATGGAGTCTTTGTCCCTTTCAGATCTGGGGCTTTGCACTTCCATTCTGTTTTCAACTGCTTTTTTATTTATTACTCATCAAAGGGAAACAACATAAAGGAAGCGGGAAAGAAAGGATATTTAGTATTCTTTGAGCAAAAAAAGGACTTAAATGGAGACCTTCCATCAATGCTTCATGAGCCTGGGGTCACCTTAATATGTTTTTGCAAGCTGATTTACTTTACCCAGACCATGATTCACTATCACATGTAGACTTGCAATTTAGAGTTGCAGGATTCTGTGTACCAAAGAATTTGCCCTGAGAAATTGTCTTTGGTAATGATAGAGGACAATGGTTTTACATCCTAGTAGATGGTGACCACCACATTTAAAACTCAAGCAGTGCCAGTTCTTATCTAACCTATAGTATAATCTAATAAAATATCCTGGTACAGAATATCCCAAGCGTATAAGTAAGTGTTTCAAAGAGAAAGGGCTCTTTGCTCCACAGCCTGTTTGCCACTGTATGCTCTTTAGTCATGCCTGTAATTGGACTGCAAACACTCTCTGTGCTGGACTTGCCAACCTTAGATGAATGTGAGGCCTGGAGGGGCCACTTGACATCCAGACTCTTCATAACTCTGTGAATTCAGACTTGAAGTTTAGGGCATGGCCTGGCCTTCTGTGGGAGGCAGCTGCAGAGAGGCAGGCGATGCCTGTAGCTCTGGTTGAATCAAAAGGTGTGAAAAAGGCAGGGCAGAGCTCTTCCTCCTGCTCTCTCTCCCTCCCTCTCTGCGGCAGACCTGATTTCATATTCCAGGCACCCCTGCACCTGATGCCTCTACGGTGTGAGTGGGAGTTCAGCGAGTAAGTTACAGAGCAGCCTCGTCCGGGAGGCAGAGTGAGCCCAGCATATTCACTTTGGACAAGAAAACAATTTCTCCTTCCCCTAGTGCCTTGCCGTGTTGTTTTCATTAGCCACTCAGTAAATAAACACAACTTAAAATCTGCTGGCCAGTTAAGCCAGGTGTGCGGATCTCGCTCAGAAAGCGAATCAGCTTACCTACTGAAAGCCACAAGAAGGAAGATAAGAAACAAGGTGCTTAAATCAGGATCCTATTCAAAACTACGCCTGTGCATGATTATTCTTTGTCTTACTACTCCTTGAGGATGTTTAGAGGACGTTAATGACTTGTCTCACTCAGAGAGATCCCAGAGCAAATCGTAGATTGTACACGGTATGATAAATCTGTTCTGCAGTCAAAGGCGTGCCTGGACCAGTCTGAGGCATGTTTCACTTGTATTACAGTGGCATAAAAAATAATAATTTGTCAAGCTTCCACTTTGCACTGCACTTGAGCTAATCTGTGAGCCCAGTCGAGGCTACTGCCCTTCACCCTGTACAGCTGGGGCTGGGTCACCTGTGCAGAGCTTTAGGTACACCCACACAGCAGGTCTAGACCTGTGCTAGGTGTGTGCAGGCAAGGTGAATGTATATTTGTGATGCTGGGCTATCTATGGGCCAGTTGTTCAAACCAATGCTGAAATGCAGCCATCTCTGGGGTGAAGCATACAGGTTATGCTTTTCAACCAAACTGCTTAGGATTAGTGGCAAATAAGCTTGCACTTGGTAGAGATTAGTGAAGAAAAATAGAATTGCTCTGATAGCAGTTACTCTCTGGAGTTAGATTCTTCCTCTTGCAGAAACCATCCTGGGAATAACTGATTAAGGCTTCAGTCTTGAGCCTTCTCTAAAATCCCATTCTTTCTTCTCTCCTCTTTTTACCTCCAAACTGATCAGCAGAGAGGGTTGTGATGTGACTCTTTGGTTCAGGGAGAAGCTTTTTCCTCTCTGAGCATCCTTTTTTTCCTGGAGCCCAAGCCTGAGTTTGGTTGATAGTCTCCAGTTGTAGTACTGATCCAGCCAGATGGCTTAGCCTATGAGGTCTGGTGGGATCAAAGGCAGAGACAGGGAGAGGAGCAAGTGCATTGAGTATTACGGTTTCCACAAAACAAATCTCACAACCACGGATAATTGAATAGATCTTCTCTGTGCTTATTCCAGTTTTGCGAGCTCGAGAGACACACTTTAAAGTGCTTCATTTTACCCCCAATTAACTTTAATTCATCTTGTCTTGAGCTCTTGAGACTGGAAACCCTGCCAGATTGGTTGTCTTAGGTCCCTTTTTAAAAAAAGGCAAAAATGTGAGGTTCACTCTGATTGCGCCAAATTCTTTAAAATAAGAGCATTCGAGTGAACTATTAAATCTTCACCTCCATGGAAATAAGGCTCTATGTGTGAAGTGGAGAGCCTGACAAGTGATTATTACTTTCTGTGCAATGTAATGGCCTTGAAGTACCACAGGAAAAAAAAAAAAAACCCAAAGCCCCATCACTTTAACTCATTCACTTGGAAGGCTCTAATGAGTAATATTAAATGCTTTTACCAGAAAATCAACATTTTGGGGGTAAGCCACTGTCACAGCACATTGCATTTAGACTAGGATGTATTAGGTATGATGGCAGTTCTGGTTTGCCACAAAGGCTTGCTTTGGAATAATAAGAGTGGAAGGAAATGGCAAATTCTGTGGGACTGAACATGGCCTAAGTGATGCCATTTTGGACAGAGATTCCATTTTTTGTATAAATAAATAGTTTGCATACATACTGCATTTTCTTTTTCTTACTCCCCCACTTTTCAATGCCCAGAGATGCCATTTGGTCAGACCTTTGCTGCAGTGGGCTTCTTTAGGCAAGTAAAGGTGAGACATACAGCAAGGACAGGAATAGTGCTGAGGAAAAACAAGAAACAGGGAACTGCAAGTGCAGAGCTTTTCAGGAAAGGAGGTAAAGTAGACAGAAACCTATTGGCCTTGGATTCTTCCCACACATGGATATTTAAGTATAGTCAACTAAACAATAGTGCAGTGTGGGAGTACAAGTGCAGTAAAATGAGAGACTGAGCATAAACAAGGTGGAAGTTGGAGAACCACTGAGCAAGTTACAGAAATCCCCCTTGTCTTTGACTGAAATCCCCGCCAGCAAACTTGTGAGAGAAAAGTTATTCTTATTTCTTTGTTAGTCTATTTAATCTGGCAATAAAGTCTCCCGTATAACAAGAACACTTATTATTACTGCCTGACCACCTAAAATTGCAGTGCAACAAGAGAAAGCCTAATAGCCAGCGTGCTATCCCCATGGAAGGAAATGATCCATTAGCAAGATGCTATAAACTGGCAGGCAGGAGGGCAGCTAAGCATTTTGACCCTATTAGCCTGGAGATAGGAAACCTAGTAATCCTAAATGTGATTGCCTCAGAGATAAGTTTAATTATTGAAAATGCTAGAACTGCAGAAAGCCTACAAAAATCCGTCTTTCTTTGGGAGGAAAAAGCAAGCAATGAGGTAGTCTAGCAGCTAGAAAAGGGGACAAAGAGCCCCATAATTAGTACGTTTCATCCTTATGTAATACTAACATGTGAAATATACCAACTCTCTCCAAGAGGTTATGGTATGCCCTCTTGAATAAGTATTTCTACTGCATATTATTTTTTTTTTTAGTACTTTTCTCTACTATCTGGATGATGCCCTTAGTTCTGAAGCTGCAGGTGCATGGAGGTATGTTGTATCCCAGCCTTCCAGTTAGGAGGGTCCAGAGAACGTGTGGTCACAGAGGGCCAGGAGCACAGAGAAGTTAATTTCATGAACACAAGAACGTCATCGTGCTATTAATTGTGGCTGTCCTAGGAAATCATAGAGGTTATGTTGTGTGAGGTAGGAAAACTCTTAGAAACCAGAGGATTTTTGTATAGGAAGTTTTAATATTAGACATAATAACTACGAATTCAATCAAGCATCCAAGTGGGGAAGTGACATACTGATGATATGAATTCTTTGTGGCATACATGTTTGAAGAGCTGCTCTGTGCCGTTCCTTCAATAGTTAATACTTCTGGGAATGAAAGACTAAGAAGGAGACTCATGCTGAAGCTGGGATCTGCAGAGAATAGTATTAAGTGACAGACAGGTTGTCCAAGTCCTGTATCCTTGGATCTGCTTCAGTGCTTCAGGGACAATGCAGAGTAACTCAACTGTATGACTATACAAATCAAACAGCTATGCCTACATCCAGTTGTAGACTTATTGAATATTTTTTTTCCATAGCACTAACTCTTATGTTTGTCTACCGAGGCAGAAGTAGCAGTATTCCAGGTTATCATTAATTTAGATGCTTGCTTATGGCAAGGATGTTGATCAGTAGCTGTTGGCTACTTTAATTTACAGTGCTATTTACATTGCTTGAAGTTGTTATAAAAGATTGCTCCATCAACAGTCAAGGGAAATTCAAAGAGAGTCAAAAGCTTAGGTAGGTATAATTCCAAACAGCAATACAGCTTATATACCTTTGTGTGGCTGCCTGACTTTAGCCTGTGGCTGTTTAAATGTCTGTATCTGTGGAATACCTGAAGTTATTTTAGCGAAGTCTTAATAATCTCCATTGTGTCTCTGAAGTCAAAAGACTCACCTGAAGAGAAGTCTCAAGCTAGGAGCATGGCCATGGATAGGGGCAGAAGGAAATGGTTAGCATCAAGTGGAGCTGAAAGTAAAGGTGATAATTCCTGACTTTTTTTCTGAGTTTTATCAGGTATAAAATTAAGAACTAAAATTCAGGGGTGAACTGCATCAAATAATGTCCTATTCGATGCCAGTTGTATTGTGGTGTGCTTTGGGAAATAACAATCTTTTTTTCTGAAAGGGTTTGGCATATTCAATGCAGGTCCCATGTGTTCAGTCACTAATATGAAGAGAGATGATTATTAGCTTTCTGAAACTACCTGTTGTGTGAAATGGTGAGAGCCCTGAGTGGAGATTTTTGTATCTATTACAGTATATCAGAGCATTGGCCCAGGGAAGCAACTCGGCAGAAGTCCTACAGATGTGTCCTCAGAGCCCTGTAGTTTAATGCTTAAAACTGTTCCCGCTAACCCATGTGAAACTGTGAAAATTACTCTACCCACAGGTAGAGGGCTCAGGCAACCCAAGCCTTGAGTAATCTTGCCTCCCTGGGGGACAAAATTGGGGGAGAAAACCCTGTGATCCTGGAAGCCTTATCTGCAGTGTCAGGGGCTGGAAGTAAAATCAGCTCCTCCACTTAGCTCAAAGCCAGTGAGGACCTTGCAATTGTTATTTCAAACATGGTCAAGATGGCTAGGAAAAGTTAAACGTCAAGGTGCATGTTATCTGACCCAAATGGTTTACAAAACAGTCTCTATGATTGAGGAGAAATAATTGTGCTCTTTAACATCCCAATAGCAGAGTATATCGATCATGTGGGAAAAAACTCTACCCTAAGGGCTAATTGAAACAGCAGTTGATTAGCAGCGGGTACAGGAAAACTAGTTGTTAAGGAATCGCTTGGAAAGGACTGGCATCGTTGATGAGCTTAAGGAAGAGTCATGCCCTTCTGTCACTGCAGGAGATGGACTGATGAACTGAGACTAAAAGAGGAGGGCAGGTGACCCCAGTGAAGGTGGAAAAGCAGCAGCCTCCACCGGGTGGCTTGATTATTTTTGTTCCCAGGTTTCGACATGCTGTTGCGCAGGGCTACTTTAAAAAGCCCCCAGCAAGTCTCAGACTTCAAAAGACCAGATGTGAGAATTTCATTTTAATGCACTGACACCAAGCCCAGGGTCATTGGTAATATTTTGAAGAAGTAACAAGTGATTGTGTAAATATGTGTCCCCCAGCCGTCTGCTTCTGTTAGACAGTGCTGGGTATTTTATCACAAATTAATCATGCATTCTGACAGTAGCCGGAGTGGCATTTTCTGCTAAACTTATCTCTTTAATTAAACGTAGATGCTCCATCTTCAGGCTGACAGTCTCAGGACACCTGTTTAATTTTTTAATTGGGGCCAATGGTTTGCCTGTTCATTGTGCTTTTCCTCTTTGCATCTTCTCATCCCCACACGTTTGCAAAATGTACCGAGCAGAGCTACAGATATTGAACTGGACAGGCTGGGCTGACAGCTAAGGTCACTTCAGCGAAGAACTGGAGCACTCGTGTGCTTGAACTGAGAAGGCTGCTGTGTCTGTTAAATGCAGATTGACAGAAGTGTCCAAGGGACAACCTTCCTTTTCTATAGGAAGCATTTAATTACTGTTTTTCATTCAGTGGAAACGCTCACAAGTTTCTGCGCTCAGATCTCCCTGAATCATGATGTGTCTGATCACAATTTTCTTTCTCTTCCATCTAGCCTGCTTGAAATGTGTTTGAGAGAGATTTTTGTGGGGGATTTGGAGCATTAAAATGGCCCTTTTGATCCTTTTAGAATCCCAAAACAGAGTGGGTGATCTGCTCTTTTCTTATGAGAATCTCGATGTATCTGTCCTTGCTGTGCATAATTTCAAAAAGGCTGGTTTGGAAATATTGTCTTGTTTAGTGATTATGTCCGGAATTGAGTGTTTAATGCTTCATTCCTTCAAAAGGACGATTTGCTCTTCCTCTTCTTTTCTTTGGATTCATACTGCTTTTCTGAAGTCAAGAAAGATATTTTTATTATTATTTTTAAGTTACACCCTTTCCATTTCCACTGCCTTTCCAGCTAAGGATCTCTGAAGACATCACAAATTGTCATAAAGCTATACATTACTCAAGGTCTGGCTTTCTGCAGGGGTGCCTTGCCTCGCCACATGAGATAGCTACTGGTAGCATCTTTGTGGAAGAGACTGAGGGTTCTTCATGCCCTTCCATCTCTCTGAAGGCACAGTTCTCAGTAAACCTCTTTTCTGGGTGCTTCAGTTCAGCAAGGAAGAAAAACAGAGCTCTTTCTACTCATTTTGCACCTGTTTCTACAGAGCAATTTGCAAGGTAACAGCTGTCAGATGGCTTCTTCTGGAAATGAGGCCTGGAATAATATCCCACTTATTCAATTCACTTAGGTCAGTGTACACCAGGGCTGTGAGCACGGTTAATTCACTTTGCACCCCATTCATGTGGCTGATGTCTTAGGCTGTGGCAGGAAATCCTCCCTGGAACAAAGTAACTTCGCTTTGCTGGTGTTTTGTATGATGTAAGGGTTGTTCAGAATCCTTCCTGATTACCTCATGGGTGGCAGGCTGCCAGCTGCAATCCCATGCCATATTGCATCCTGCCTGGTTCGCCTTCCCCTTGTGTAAGGGTGCCCTGGATTGCCCCACAGGCACCTTACTGTGATGCCACTCTTCTGACCTGATGCTGGCACTAAGATCGATGTGTCTTTTATGTGGACTTCACTATCCTGTTAAAGTACATTGTGTTTGACTTACCTGGACTGGACTTATTGGTACTGCAGGATTTCACCAAAGTCAAAGGTTTGGGCCTGAAACTGTGCAAAAAAGGTGGATTTCAGGCCCATATAGCCCATATCCTAATTCAGGTTGGAGAGATGTGAAGTCTTTCTGTCAGAGGACAGGAGCAGGGAGCGCTGTTGAAGAGGAGATGGATCAGGCTGCAATGAGGGAGGGAATTCCAGGCACTTTATTGTTAAATGGAAGTTGAAAAGTGGAGAGTAAAGACCTCCCTGGGAGTTATTCTCAACTTCTGCTGCTTAAATACAGCAAGTCTGACGATGGGCAAAGGGTCTCTCCCTTGCTTCTCCTCTCTCCTCCCCACCGTCTTTTAAGTGGCACCCTTGGGAGCAAAGGGTTGCTATCAGCACAGTGCATGGTGCCTGGAGACAAGACATTCCCAGCTGTGCTTAGGCTCCGCATCATTCCTGGGGGAGCAAACTCTGTGTTCAATGCCCTACCATGTTCACAAATTCATTTATTTACAGCCAGCTTTTTTTATTATTATTTATTTTGCCATTGAAGATTGTTTTAAAACAGTCATGTACTTAAGGATGTTTGGGCTTTTTCTTTTTGGTTTAATGCTCTTCCTTACAGAAAAAGGCTTGACAAGAAAGAGAGAAACTTGGCTTCTTTCATAGAAACAAGCATTAATAAATACCAGAGCGGGGCACTAATCCTCTTTTTGGTTCCCTTCTGTATTATTTTGTTGTTGGTTTGTTGTGCTTTTTTGTTTTTCCCCAACATGCAGCACAGAGAAAACGAAGTGGGGGATAGAGAGGAGACAAGAAGAGACAATTGGTGCTTCCTACTTGACTGAGCAAAGCTGAGAGCACTGTGCAGAGTTGAGAATATCTGAATATGAGGAATTGGGAACACAGATGAAGTGCTCCAGTTGAAATACAACCTACACTTTACAAGTTTTGGTGAAATACAAAGCCTGGCAAATGCTGACACTCGCTTAAAGCACTGATGACCACATCCAGGTGCTGTGCTGACTGTCAGATCTCTTAACAGTCTCCAAAGCAAAGAAAACACAAATAGCTCTGACTTGCGTGCAGCTTAGGTATGGTTGTCTGGGTATTGCTCATACACCATTCTCTCCAGGGCTGGACTTTGCACTGGTGTAGACAGAACAGAGCAATCAAAAGGATCCATGCACTGGCTCTGGATCTTTCTACTCCGTTTCAGACCACTGAACCAGTGCAAAACACTGTATGTACAATGTACAGAGCTGCTCCCAAGTCTGGCACTCGTGGCAGGCTCCGATGTGGAGGTTCATACTAAAAACCTACTGTTTAAGAAATGTTTTCCCTTTTACCCCTCTCTTCTGGGATTTGCCCAGAACTGGCTGGTGTCTGACAGCCTGATAGCATTTGTCAATGATTTGGTGACGGTCCAATCCTTAATAGCCATGTGTACTTCCCTGTGTCAGACTGCGACCCAGCTCAGTTGGTCTGATTAGCACAGCCCTGGAGAGGCCACTGGCTAAATATCACAGTGAGTAAACCTTAGCCTCCAGCTCTGGGCTGTGTCCCTCTCACCAAGTGGTAAAGGGATGCTTTTTTTAGCCACTGATGATGCCGTTTGGTCAGAAACTGTGTTTCTGATACAAAATGCTTTGGGCCAGGTTCAGATTCCTTTAACTCTAGCTTCATAGTAACTTAGTTTGCTCGTAGCCATACTAGTGACAATAATTAAAGAGTAAAGGTGTGAAGAAAGGTGGAAGAATTGGGCCCTTGATTAAAGCACTAAAAATAGCTAAATAGAGTTTCAAAGAAGATGTAATTACTTCTTTTATCTGCCCAGCTCTTACCATTTGTGAAAGTTACTGGATGTTTCTTGGTGTGTTTTCAGACCTGTGACTTGATTGCATATTGCAGAGCCTTTTATGCGGCTCCTGAACATCGCAGCAATCTCTGCTTAAACAAATGTAACAATGGTAGTCAGGCACCTATTGCATTTGCTATTTTTGTCCTGTCAACTCATCCTTTCAAATGACACAATTTGAAATCAGTTTCTTCCATATTTATTCTCCATCAGTGAACTCCCCGATCAGATTTGCTCAGGTTTAGAGTCAAAACAAGGTTTCTGTACCTGCCAGTGCTGAATGCTCAGCCTGGCATTTAAGTCTCAAGCTGTGTTCATTCCTGCCGTGTGCGTTACCGTGTCAGAAGCCACGGCTCTGGAACCAGCCCTTCCCTGACAATTTTGCTGGAGATGCAAGAGGTGGAAAAGATTTTGCTTGCTGGTCTACACAAATTTTGTTTTTATCAGAAAACTAAACACGCGTTAAGCCAAGCTTCTTTGTCTTTTGCAACGGGCTAACTCTGATCTTTTCGGAGCTGCTCCAAGATTTGTGCAGGTGCTGTAGAGGGGAAAGTGGGACCATAGACTTGGAACAGGCTTTGAAGGCAGCGATGGGTGGTACCACAGCGTCTTCTAACTGATGTTACCCTTCTGCTTAAAAGCAAACAAAGAAATACCTCCTTCAGTTTATAGTCTTTATTGTTTCCTGATGCAGACCATTAAAGAGACAAATGGGTTCACAGTAGCCTGCAGTACCGTCCAATGTGCTGTGGTTGATATATAAATGACAGCTTGACAATTTCCTCTGTGTTTTTTCTCAGCAAGGCTCATTTTAATTGTTAGAAGGCTTTCTCTTCTTCTTCCATTAGCGTGATGTCATTATACTGCAGCTCATGGGATTTTACACTAAATATTTCATGTTGGGAGCAGAAGTGGTACTTTTTTTTTTTTGGCTTGTCATGGTTTTGATTAGGAATTCCACTGATCCCTGTCCAGAAGTGCCCTTACCAAAATGCAACTAGGGAATTAATAAGTAAAAAGTGCATGAAGGCTTTTTGTCAAAGTTAGGACAGTAGGAATTCCTACAGCTTCTTAGCCTTCTCTGTCTACCTCTCAGCCCTCCTAGCCTGAGCAGACAGACAAATTAATATTCTATTTCGAAAGAAAACTTTACTTTCTTCTTGCCGAGTCGGTTTTGGCTTGAATGCCCTGCTGTGTGCATGGCAAGTTGTTAGGGATACTGGGAGGAATAAACTGTGCTTTGCATACTAAGAAATGTTCTGGGGTCTCTGTTCATTATAGTATCTCTCTTTTCTTTTTTTTTTTTCTCTCCAAGCTTCAGAGTTTTGGATCTAGTTGGAAGACCTTTGGCAGAGGCAGGATAACAGTTAGAAAGTCAATTTTATTTTTTTAAAATCTAAAAAAAGTTAAGTCCAAATGTCAGTGTAGCTTATGTGTGTTCTTACAGTTGAGCTGGTTGGGTAATCTACTTTCTTTTTTCCCTAAGGTTAAAACAAACTATGCCTATTTATATCAAAGGAAAAATGTTTCCCCCAATTCCTTCCTCTGGGGCTAGACTTGAAGGATGCAACCTATGGGAGGCCGGCTGCCAGTGCAAAGAGCGTGAGCAGAAATGTCTTTCCCTTAATGAATGAGTTTACTTGCCATTAATATTGTTGATTGGTTTCATGACAAAATATTGCGGTGCAAAACAGAGAGCTGCCTTGTCGTCCATCCAGGAGCTGCTTATCAGCTTTGACATTACAAGCTACTTCACTGTACGTTTTCAGAAGATTGTGAAATTTCTTAAAGCAAGTGGCAAAAGGTGATTTTTTTTGTTTCTTCAAGTCTGTGCATGCCAAAGTCTTGACAAGGTGAAGCCCTGTGTAGTGTATTTGTTGGCATATTTCCTTGCCCTTCTGAAAGTCTGTTTTGATTTTGTTGGTTTTCTGCTTTGTACCTTCAAGCAACAATTCAACTTTAACAATGCATGTGAAAAACTCTGCAAAGAGTTACTTTTATGTGATGGCTGGCTCAGAAACAACTCTTTTCTGTGACTTACATCCCTACTTCCAGCTGCCAACTGAGACATATAGTGCTTACTCCACTGGATAGCAGTTATACAAATTGTACTTGTGTGGGCAGCACCTGTCAAGTCCTCAGCCTAAGTACTCAACTCAGAGTCCTTAAGACTTTGTTCCCATGATTTTTTTTTTTTTTTTTTATTCCTCCCCTCTGTAGCATGTCATCATAATTTCTGGAGCCACTGATTGATATCAGCTAACCAAATCCGACAGAAAAATGGTAGTCTCAAACATGAGTTTCTAAAATCTTTGTGGAAGATAGTTGATGATGCATTTCTATGACAGTCTCCTCTGCCCGTATTGAAAATAGCACCATGGTCTTAGTTGTTCTTAGAGAAACTCTTCTTGAGAGAAAACTTGCATGGGAAGCTCCTGGGAAGGCCTGGCTTCAGGAAGGATTTTGGATCAAGGCTATACCATGTTGGTTGTCTGCTTTGGTCAGTGACGAGATGAGAGTCTGCTGGCAAGGAGCCTTCATCCTATGCTTGCAGAGGCCCCTATGTGACCTGCAGGGTGCTGGGTTGAGCAGGATGCATTCTTTGCTCTGTGCAGATTTAAGTTCTGCTACTAGAGGTCTTCCCATGTTTATGGTGGGCTCACTAACACCTTTCATGGGGCTTTAACTTCTTTCTTCTTTCCCAGTACCTCAGCCAAAGTTTCCCCTTCAAGTCTTTTTAGGAGCAACAGACAAAGGTTGACAGCCTTGGAGGATTGATTCAGCTGCCGCTCAGGAGAGTAACTCCTAATTCAAGCCATATGAATTGGGCTGGGGGCTGTGGGGTCGACAGACTCTTTAGCCTGTGAGTTTCCCAGCCTCTAAAGCTATTGCCTATACCCTAACGGCATGAGGCTTGGAGGAAGGACTGATGACCCAAAGGAGCTGAGCAGTGCAGAGAGAAGGGCAAGGGGAGAGCCGGAGGCTTTCCCAAATCTCTAAAGTTTCCATTCAGGGTTGGTCGCAAAAGTTTGCCTGTCTTTCTCTTTGCATTTATATTTTGATGTATTGGGAAACGTTGGTTAGGGAAAGGGTGTTGTTTTGTCTTTGGAAATTTAATTTGACTCTGCTGTGATCCTCAGCTGTTATGTCTCAAAGATGACAATAGGAAATCTGGATGAAGCTGTGGTCTGATGCCATAGCAAGAGGTGTATGTCATGTCTTTTCAAGGTGTTTGGGAGTCACTGTCCTATACCATCCTTCCTGTTTATGGAAGCTAGTACTGTATTTGTCACAAAATAAAACTTATTTCCTTCTCCCTCTCACCCCAATGTCCATCTTCTCTATGCTGACCTGGTACCCAGATCAGTATCCTCCAAAATCTTTGATTTTACAGGTGCTACAAAATCTGTAGCCTCTGCAGTCTTTGGATACAGTAAGAGAGACTTCATGTGATGGCTGACCTGCTTGTGGCTGATATCATAGTGCAGATTTCCTTGCTATCTACCTTGGCATGCCCCTGTACTTTCTTGGATGCTCTGAGATTAAATCTGGTTTCACTTCATAAAGTGACTCTGAAACATGGACACAAACCAAAGCCCAAACAGATGCAGAGAGTTGATTGCACTATGTGTATTTTTCACTTCGAGTGGATGAATTTGTAGCTTTCTTAATGATGTTTGGCTGGTGTCTGAGTGGGGCTGAGGTGGCAGTTTGCCCAAAGCATTGTGACTGATCTAGGATGAGCTGTGAGCCCCCACATCCTGAGGGGTGGTGGGGGAGAGGGGAGAGGGACTTGGCAGGCATCATGTCCCACCTTCTAATGTCCTTGGCTTCAGGAATTTTTCATTTCTTTAGCAGAGAAGCCCAGTCAGGCCCAGCATGTCGTAAAACAAATGCGCTTCAGATGAAAATGGCATGCTTGTTTCTTAGCAGATCCCATTTAAATGGCAGCGTGAGCCTAGATATCATCTGTTGTGTGCACTCTTTGTTCTGAGCTTGTACAGACGGGTGATTTGCATGGCCATCATTTCCAGAAGTGTCGTCTGCCTCAGAGCAGATGTTCATCCTTCCTCCGCTGAGACTCTGCTCTGCTCTTTTCTTCTTGTTCCTTACTCTTGAAACAAATCTCCTATAGACATTATCATCAAGATTGAAACTATGCAGTCTCCCTTCGAGTGACACACATCCAGCTAATATCATTGCAGTTAATCGAGCTGAACCCTCCCATGACAGCTGCTGCCCTTCTTGCTGGCAATCCCTCCCAACATCCTTTTTTCAGGCCTTTGCGTACCTAGGCATGAGATGGAGGGAGGTCCCACCCTACCATAACCTACTTCCCCCCAACTAAAGAAGCATTTAGTGAAGGCTCAATGTGAGGGTTGGTATCCTGCAGTAAATACCTTTTCCCAGTGCCAAATCAGCGTGGAGACATGCAAAGATCAGCTGTTAACTGACTAGAGGGGTCAAGTCTTGCAGCAGCCCCAATAAAGCTGATGGGTGATGCAATCAAAGCTGGACACCAGTATGACCGTGCAGTTGTAGGTTTTGAGGACAAGATTAAGATAAGGTCTGTTTTATATCTTGACATACAAAAAGAAGTTCCTGGCTATATAATATCTTAAGTCTTTTTTTAGCTCTCCTGGTATCATGAAAGCATCTCCAGTTTACGTTTTGTTGCTTGGGTTACTTTTTCTGAACTTAATTCTGCCTCTAGAGTTCCTAACTCTTCTTGTAAGTGAAACCAACAATCATCCACTGGGAAAAGACTCTGAGATCTTGAATTGTAAAAACAAGTACAATATGTTGCACAGTAAAAGGAAAATATTTTTTTTTGTCCTTTCTGTTCCCCTCTCCTACCTCCCCACTATGCCCATCAAGTGTTTCTATAATGTAAAGATGATTTTTGATGGGAATTTCTTTTCTAAATTTTCTTTCTCTGACTGAATAGGGTATGTAATCCCTATAGTAGGATTAGTCTAGTTTATGATGATGTCTTTGAAGACTTATTGTTCTTTAAATATTCCTCGGATACCGCTTTTGAATTTGAGCCATTTTTACAGATAGCAAGAATCCTGTCCATTGCTTTTGTGTCTCCTTTTCTGTAATATGAGTCAAATGATGCAACTAATTATAGGGAAATGAAACATTGCCCAGTGTTTATTAGGCCCTGACAGTGTGGTCTGTGCCTCACAAAACAGGAAATCACAGTCCCTGCTTCATTGCTCTCATGAGCTGTGCAGAGCAGTGGATATTATATCCAAGCAAGCAATGTCTGGGATGAATCAGATCACCAAAGCTTGGTCTTAAAGTGATACACAGCTTTTTGTTACAACTTGTTGGTGAATTTGTTTGAAATGTCTCACTGAAGTAATGTCTCTGTAAATATGTGAATTGAAGAAGTGTGGTCAGGCACGTAAGAAATAGCTTTTATGCACCAGTAGAAGGTAAGACTTTCACAGGAGTGAGCAAAAGATAGAAGCTGATAGAAGCTGGTTGGAAGTCTTGAAGGGAGCACGGGGAGTAAAAGGGGAGGATGATTTTTTGGGAGATGTGGGAGTGGGAAGCAAGAAGCTTGGATTTAGAGCTGTAGATGAAATGAAGCCAGTGGTGGGACTAAAAAATGGGATTAACAGAATCCAATGCAGGAAAAAAACAGAATAGCAGAGGAAGTGCATTGGGCAGACAGAAAGCACTAAGGGTGTACCATGGATGGAGAATGAAGGTGAATTAGATCTCTGAAAACATAACTCAGTTAGACTGAGTGAGTAAAAGCAGATGGCAGGGTGGTTTGAGTCTCTGTGAAGATAAACAGGAGAGTTTAGTGCTTAGCAACTTCAGTGTTCCCAAGAAAGCATTAAATAACTGTCTTTCAAGCTGTTTTTTCCCTCCTTATTTTTGGAGTGGAGCTTTCCTGGGTTTACAGAGGTGGACTTGGACCTGACCTGGGACAGGATGGTCAGCACAGTTTAAAATGCTGGGCAGAGTCTGCTGTTCCAGTGGTGCTAGCAGCATGGGTTGGGTGTTGGAGTTCCCCTTAGCTCTCCTTTCCTCAGTATGCAGGTGCCTGCCCTTAATGCTGAGTAAATAAAACAGGATTAGGGAAACAGGATTAGGGGTAAATGGAGAGACAGTGCAAAGGCTGTAACCTGTTTTGCAGGAACTTGGATATAACTCCTATATGGGGCTGGCAGCTGGGTCTGTGCTTGACAGAGTGGTGCCTGCTGAGATTATAGTTTCTTCTTTTTTATTTGCATTTTTTTAGAGGTTGATTTACATAATGTAATGCAGTAATGGGATGCTGACACGTGGCACGGTTGAATTAAACTCTGGAATGGCTTATTTGCATTAATGCCAATCAGTTGGTGCTGGCAACTGGCTTTTTATTTTAAAAAGGAATCTCCCAGGTCTCCTTGCTACACCTGCCAGCTAATCAGCAGGAGATGGGACATCAGATTCCCTGTCTTGTCTTGCAGTGTCTCTGGATTAAGACTCAGAGATGATAATGCTCAGGAGAGGCAGATACTGCAACCCAGCTGGATGATTTCCCTGATCTGCTTGTTGATGTGCTTCTCAAATGGCTTCAGTGTCAATGAAGTGAGCTGATGCACACGCCAGATTCCTATTGAACTCACCCTGCTCCTTGCTTCCTAGCACAAATTTTCACTCGCCATCCAATGTTTTGTGCCACGTGTAATGATGCCCTCTCCTGAAACACAGTTCCCCGTAGTGTTCACACACTTCATTTTGTTGAGATTGTTTCATGGGCTTTCTGCATCCCTTGCAGCTGATGAAGACAGTGCTGAAGTTCCCTTTCCATTTTGCCCAGCTGATGCCTGGTCCTGCAAGTCCCTCAAGGGATAGTCTCTAGAGATCATAGAATTGTCTAGGTTGGAAGGGACCTTTAAGATCATCTAGTCCAATTGTCAACCTAACTGATAAAAACCATCACTAAACCATGTCACTAAGCACTATGTATGGTGCATTGTGTACTCTGTAGGTCATTCTGTATGTTGGTATGCACTGGACCAAGGCTGATGAGCAGCATATTCAACTGTAGCTATGCAACTGGAAAGCAGTACTGCCTGCCAAGCCTAGAAAGGGTTTTTTTTAAACAACTGGAGTGTAGAGCTTTGGTTTGGACAGCTAAGAGTACCAGGTGAACTAGGAATTAATGTGTAAAAAGCCTTGGGAAAATTCACAATCACGTATGTTGTTATGAAGTCAATAACCAAGTGATGTCAGGTCTATCTAGCTGAATACATTTTGTGTTCCTTGAATTCCCCCTTAAGCTTTACTTCTGCCCTTCTAGTGTGATCTTTTTTTTTGGTGGTGGTTTTTTGGTTTTTTTTCCCCCTCTACTCCCTCATTTCCCAGCGCTGTAACCACACCTCTGTGCATTTTTTTTGCAAACTATAAGCTAAATGCTAGGGACAAGTTTTATAGCTGCTGAGATTCAATGAGGCCTTCTGGAGTATTTCAAGAGGGACCAAGCCCACTGAGCAGACTGGAAAGGGCCCAGGCTTGCATATGGGCAGCAGGCTCAATGGGTTGATAAGACTGAGGGATTGCTCACCCCTCGCAGCAAGAGCAATGTATCAGCTGCCTGCAAATGGTTATAAAACAATCCACCACAGATTGGGGAAAGGTTACAAACATATGGAATCACTCATTTGGCTATCTTTGAGCTAGAAAAGAAAATAAAGCTGTGCTTTTTACCCAAAAATATGTGTAGGATACAGTGTCATTTTTTGGAGGCCTGTTTTAAAGTCTGGTGCTAAGGAAGGATGTGTGTTCTAGTGGCCTTCTTGGTAGAAGCAGGATGCACTCTCACATGAAGCTCCAGCTAGTTTCTGCACCCCCATAGTGACTGTTATGTGGTAAATAATCTGCTGCTCAGAAATCAAAATTTTTTTCCTCTGTACAAGAAGGACAGCAAAAAAAGAAGAGAAGATACAGCAGGTGATTATGGAGAACAGTCATACTTTGAAATAATTTGCTAGCCAAGTACTCTGTCTTGAGTCCTGGATGCCTCGGGTTTGGATTCTCCATGGTAAATCTGCTGGGTTTTCTTCCCCAAAAAGTAGGACTATAGCAGTCTGTGTGCCTCTGAAGGTGGCAGTCCTTCCTCATGGGCTGAACTGCCATGATTCACGATCATGGCTGACGGTTTTCTTCCTCATGAGCAGAACCATGAGTTCATGGTGCAATTCTGCTATATTGCCAGTAACACATCACTCTGGTCTACTAAATGGAGCAGAACCAAATGTTGCTCACTACCAGTTTTCAAGCTGCCTTCCCAGGCACGGTCTGACCCAAGGAACAGTTTCTCAGCTCCCTCTCTCTGCCTCCTGTTCAGTTCCTGCCCAGCCTGCAGTGGTTTGCAAGTCGGGGCACAGCCTCAACCCACTGGACTTGCTGTTTCATCAGAAGATGAGCATGTTCTTTTGTGTTGTGTTTTTTTTTTGTTTTTTTTTTTTTGTTTGTTTTTTTAATCTATTGTTATATGAAGGGATGATACTTAAACATTCAGACAACTGAAATTACAGCGGTGGCCATTATCCTGATTATCTTTGTCTATCTAGGCTTGTATGGTACTCTAGGGTTGCAGAACATAGAATTGCTTTTACTGGGGATGTGTCTCCACTGAGAAGTCAAAATGAGACTAGATTTTAAGCCCATGCTGTAGGCTTGTGGTAGGTGTCTTGATGCCCTCTTCCATGAGGCTCTGTCTGTCTGCTGTGGGTTACAATGCACTTTATACATCGTTCATGGTGTTTAGTTGGTGATGGGTCCTGGCTGACATTTGCCACTTTGGCATCTGATCTGGCAAGTGAAACATGCTTTGAGAAGCTCACATGAAGGGACAGAGAAGAAAGGGGGAAAGCAGACACTGTGAAGGGGCTGTCTGACCTTCATCTTTCTGACGTGATTGTCTGGGGTGGAGGAGGAAACTGATCCAAGCAGTCGCTCTAGTCCTTGGACAGTCCTTGCTAACTTGCAGTTGCTTTTTACAATTGCCACTCTAAAATGGACATTTACATAAACAGCCATGAGCTGGACCAAAACAATCATGAAAGAAGCCTTACTGTATTGGAAGCTGTTTCTAGTAGCACTGTCTGCAAACAAAACAAGATGTGCAGCACAAAACCTATTAACTCAGTTTGCTATATTTATGCTTTGTGTATTCAAGAACAGCATGTTGCTATGGGCCATCGTGTAATCCAAATTGCCTTGTAGGGACTCAGAGCTTTAAACTATTCCAGAAGTTTCACAGCACTTTCTTCCCTCCAGAGGCCACCTGGCAGCACTGCAGATTTCAACATGTGATTTTCATCTGAGGTCTTCCCCAGCTATATATAAATCATGGGAGCAAAATTATCTGAGGATGTTAGTAACTTTGAAAAAAGCCCTTTGAGGCTGGGATGTAAACAGGCCTTTCCTGATGGGATTCAATTTGTTTCATTGGGGCTAAATTCTTCTCTTGGATCCACTGTGGAGTTCTTAAATAAATGGTTTAAAACTCTTTTTGGGATGCTGTATAAATGCTGTTTCATGTCTGAGCTGCACTGGGTCAGTTCTGCCTGAAAGGCTGATGCTGTGTTTCAGGTTTTGCACAGAAAGTACCTATTGATGTTTTGTCTGTGATGGTGGCACAAGTGCTTGACAAAGTCTTCATGTAGTTACTCTGAGCAGGGGAAAAGGTGGTTTCCCTGGCTGAAGATCTGAACTTCTTTCACAACAGGAGTTTGGAGCCACTCACTACACCTTGTATTTATCTGATGCTAAGGGGCACCAACATTTCAGCTAAAAATTAGGAAATGACAAAGGTGCTGCTTGTGTAGCACTTCCCCAGTCCTGCCAGATCTTTTCCACTTCAGAACAGCAACAAAAAAAAAATCAGTGAGGAAAGAGGTGAAGCATGGCTCTTCTGCCTTGTGAGAAGACCCAACTTGGAGAAAAGTTGCAGAGTTTTTAGCCCAAACCTTGTAATTCATTACAATAGGGCTCTGGAGAAATCTTTCAGCAGGCATCTATTTCTTATACCCAGTACCTAAGACTGGTTGCTGATGAAACAGTTTATACATATTTTTTTTTAATATATTTTCTTTCTTTTAGCACTAAAACTAGTTTTATTTGTGTTGCCTGATATCAATTGTGGGTAGATGTGATTAATTTATTCTGATCTAAGTGGGCTTTAAAATATGTACAAAAATGCGGCAGGTGGATGATGTAGTGCCGTTACATCTTTACTTTAAGTGGAACGTAATTGCATCAAGTAGTGGTTTTGAAATATCAGATGTCCATTAGTGCATAATTAGCAAGTTAATGATGTGTTGCCAAACATGTGATGACCTCTTTTTCTCCGCCAAACTTCTAGATACTGTTACTTATTGCATTAGCTTCTTGGAAAATGTGCACTGGTGGCGGTATGCTCAGCAGTGTGTTCTCACAAGGCTCATCTGCTTTAGGCCTGTTAACACGAAATACTGGAAGTCCTGGAAGTGGACAGAAGGTCTTTGTAATGCTGAACATGCATAAAAATGTTATCCTTTGTTTTTGCTGTTGTCTGGGCTATCTTAAAACACATGTTCCATAACAAAACCAAAAGATCATCAATAAAAAGGGAAATTCTGAGCGGTCCATTTACAGAAGTGAGTTAAATTCTTATGTAGTTTACTGCAATGGGATGTAGGACCCAAGACCAGGATCTGGCACCCAGTCTCTTTACATACTTTTCTGTGGTACATACATAGTACATGATTGTCTGAAGGAATGATTAATTACAGGTTTACCTTGATCTTTTATTTACATGAGATTGACTGGCTTAGGAGACCTAGGTTATTCACCAAAGTAAGTCTCTAACAATAAGTTTGAATCCAAATGTGGACATTTTAATTGAAAATCGTTGCTGATTAGACAGGAATGCTCCTTTGTTCATTTTTGACATATTATGTTATGTTAGGTCAAGTTCCTTTTGGCTCATATTAATGAGATGACTGCACTGATGATTAAAAAATAATAATTAAAAAATTGCTCTCTTTAGCTGTGAAATCTCTATCTGTTTGGACAGCGAGTGTTGTCTTAGGGTGAGCAATTGTATGTTCCATCAGAACCAATTTTGGCATTTGATTATGGCCTGACAAATAGCTTTGTGCACATTGTAATATTATTCCAAGAATGATACTCGCTTTTGAAGTGCATCATGCGAAATGGAAGTTACAGCGTACGTTTCAGTGGGTAAAGTAAAATATCATTAAGAATTTCCTTATAATTCGTCAGCTACAACTTAGACACTTGCCTGTTTTTCAGGTGGACTTTTGAGTGCAAGAATTTTTTATTTTCCCAAACCAAGCTTGGATTACATTTACCTGTAAGTGCCTGGCATATCTTTTTTTACTCCTGGGTTCCTTTTCTTTGCCACATTCAAGTGTTCTGCTTATAACAGTTCCCTTTGTTTTGATCACTAGCTCTTATGGTCATGCCTTCTTCCATGCTAGCTTTCACATAGATCTGCCTCCATCTCTTGAAAGATTAAATGATCTATCTCTTGCTTTTCCTGTTCTTTTTGGACATAGTTAGTTTCCCCCATGAAAAATGATGTTTGTCTCCTAATAAAGATGAGTTGTGTTATGTACTGCTTTGAACGATCTTGTGGTGTTACCTTTAAAAAGTTGCATTTTCTAGTGTTGTTTTAAGGTTTGTAGCTAGGCAAGATATATTTCTTGGTGGTTTTTTTTTTCATCTCAATCTGAAAGGTCCTGTTTTTGAGAGTGCTGCACAGGCTACTGCTCATGTTAAGAAGTAAATATATACTGGGCCAACTTCTTGGGTTGTGTAACTCTGTATACTCTAAACTTCTTTGGACCATGAGTTTGTTTATTTTATCTTCTTACTCGCAAGATCAAATTTATTTAAGTCAAATTGCAGAGTGATTCAGAATTCTTCAGAATTTGCTGAGGAAGGCAGGCTTGTAGCCAATTTTACCACCTCTGAAACTCTCTCTCTTTGTGCTTAGCACTGTCTAATCATAGATAAATAGAACAGAAAACTTTGCCAATGATTCTTCTCCACTTGAGATATGTGGAGGGAAAAGATTCCTAAAATAATTAAAAGTTAGAGAACAAAATGGTGCAACACTTTCCCCAGAGGAACACAGAGGTACTTAAAAGTGTAAATGGGAATTAGAAAGTGGTATTTTCTTTGCAATGACAAAAATAAACGTTTGATAAACATAGGGACAAGAGAGGAGACCACCTTGTCCCCTGTTGAAGAAAATCTTACTAGATTCCAATCCACTGGAGAGTTTATTCAAGAAAATTGTGGGGGGTTTTGTGTTAAAAAAAAAAAAAAAGGCTACTGTAAAGCTGTCCAGATTAGTGTGACTTCTCAAGATCTGCAGATGGAAGTGTACATCACACAGCTCAGCTCTGCCTAGGGAAGAGTTGGACAATGCACAACTGCCCTGAGATGCTGGAGAAGAGACGGTGTGTTTGGTACCAGTTCACCCAGATTTCTACCTGCCACAAATACTGTTGAGGTGGCTTGCAAGCACGACAGGACTCCTTGATTGCCTGTACTATCTTCATGATGTAGCATGTTATAAGGGCTAGTAGTTGCTGCTCTGCTCAGCTGTTAAATAAGGTCATACCAAACAGGGTCACTGAATTCTGCATACTCAGCTATGTAAATGGTGGTAGTCTCCAAATGTCATGTTGGTGTGTTTCTTGAAAACAAGACAGAAAAATTGCAAAAACAACATTCTGTAGTGTGAAATCTGTCTTTCTGAGCTAGATTGCTTATTTGGGATCTAAAATTGCATGGGAATGAGATACCTTGACCTAACCAAATCCAGCTACGAAGTTAGACTTTCTGGAGTAGTGGGTTGGACTAAAGACAGCCAGAGGTCTTTTCCTATCTTAATTCTTCTACAGTTACTCTACTAGTTCCAGCAGAAGACATAGACTTCCTCCAGTAATGTTAGCCATGAATGATTTGTATGCTGGTGTGAAGAAATATCTTTGCTGTGAGAGTGGATTTCCGTATGTTCTCCTTTTGTTTTGATATTTATTTGATGTAGTGGAGAGGGCAGATGGAATGTCAGGAACTGATGAATTTAAAGAAAGTGAAAAGAATAATGGTTAAAACTAGGCAGAAAGTGGTGTCACCGTTTGACAACTTAAGAGCTTAGAAATCTTTCCCATTTTGAGCTGGATGAAGCTGTGAAATGGTTTTTAGGTTGAGCTAGGAGAGTTTTTCCGTATCCTTATTTGAGCACAAGTCAATTAAAACATGCTCTTTTTTGTTTTTAACCCCATCCCCCCTGCCCCGCTATAACTGTAAACCAGTCAAAAACATGAGGCCATCTAGAAAATGTAGATATGATAAGCATGAACAGTTAGGAAACTTGGGAAGCCTACTTTAACTTTGAAATTCAAATTGTGTTAGTATTAATCCTTTCCAGCAAAACACTCATTTGAATTAATTGGTGCATTATTTGATTTTATTTTCCCAGATAATACCATTTATTTTAAGCTTCCTATTTGTTTAAAGGCCTTATCTTTGATCAATGACCAGGATATTCCATCAGTAAGCAGTTTTTTCCTGAGGTGAAATATATGTCTAGAAAGTGTAGTAAAGAAAATCAAGGAATCATACCTTTACCTGCTCTTTAAAAGACTATTTTTAATCTTGACATCCTAAATAACTGTTTAAATCATCTACAAGAAGAAATATATCAATACCCTGATCTTATATTAAAAAAAAAAAAAACAACCCACCAGATGTGACTGGCAGAGTATGTGTATTTATAGCTTCTCTATTGCTGCTGTAATCTACATTCATTTCTCTGTGACTCCAGAGTTGTACAAGCAAGACTGCATCTCTTAAAAGCATTTGAATGATTACTTGTTCATGTCTGCGTGTATGGCGAAGCACAGGAAAATTCTTTTCCTTTCCTCCACTAATATACTCTGTAAATAAATACAGTTAAAAATTATCACCTACTTGTTTGATCTACATCATGCATATTAATTCTGTAGAAAATCTGTGATCTTTTATGGCCTTGAATGAACTGTCTCTATTTTTTTCATTCTTCCTAGCTGTCTTTTTAGAAATGGAAAATGCACTTTAAGTTTTCTGTAGCAAAAGATGCTCTCAAGTATTGTAAGCAGTTCAATTAGAATATGCTTATTTTAGAAGGTTGCTTAAATGAGACTTAACAGTAGGAAAAATTGGTGCTAACTCTGGTTTTCAGAAGTGGTGCACCTGGGTTCTGATACATTATGCTCCTGTGAAGATGACAGGACTGGGTCTTTTTGGAGCACTCATTTAGCTGTCGGCAAGTGATTAAGTGGTACTTGAATAAGTTCTGCAATATGTAGAAAAATCTGATCTCTGGCTTCTTAAACTAGAAACTGCAAAGTAATAATGAAGGAAAGAAATACGTGAAATGTAGTTAATAATATTTTGCACTTTTCCTACTCTTTTTATTTTAGACTGAAAACAAACGGTATCTTTAGTGAACTGGGATGATCAGCTACCTAGAGATATCCCCATTAAAGGTTTCTACTGCAATATCTTTTTAGAAACTCTAGTTTTCTTTGGAATGAAAATGTGCTGACAGCCACAGAGAAAAAAATCCATTCCCCTCTATATTTTCCCAGAGGATTATTTTTATTACCGATGTACATGAATTACTGTAGGATGCAGTAGCTAGATCAGGCATTAATACAACCCTTCAGTGTAACATTTCAGCCCTGAGATTAATCTAAATCTACCCAGGCATCTAAAAGCAAATGAGAGGAAGTAGGAAATGAAGGCAGAAAAAAAAAGGGGGGAGGGAAGAGGAGATCTATCTTGGGAGAATGATTTATATAGTTTTTCAGGATTATACTCTGATCTGTGAGCACTGAAATACAGATTCTGGATGTGCTGTAGAAACACAAAACAAAACATTACTTCATGTGCCAAAAACCTTTTTTTGCCAGCAGAGCGGAGTTCATGTTCCACTAAAGTCTGCCACTGACCTGCTTCTTGTTGTTCTGCTTTTCCATAGCATGTAGATAATGTGCTGGACAAGAAGCCTGAGCACTGTCCTTTTTATTGGGCCAGGAAGATTTGGGGAACTCTTTTCAAAGTACTCTTGTTTGTAGAAAGAAGGCTGCCTAAGTGGGGAAGGGTGAGATATCAAGGTCACCAAAACCTGACTTCTCTGCTGATCTTATTGACAGAGCCCATATCCCTAACTATCTCTTAGCTGTCCTCTTGTCCTTCCACACCATGCTTTTGAAAACATCTGAATAACTAAGTTGTGGGGTTTTTGTGTTGTGGTTTTTTTTAGGTTTTGGTGTTTTAGAGGGCTATTATAGTCTGGGGAGTGTGAGCCCTGAGGCAGACTCCTACTGTTCTGAGCTCTTTCTTTTCCCTGCTTATGCTGGTGTGTTGAGATGGCAGGGAACATTGGTACTGTCTTTCCCCACACAAGTGTGCAGAGCTTTATCCATCAGAGTCCCGTTCTCCGCCCCCCTAACCCCCCATTGGGGACCTCCAGACACAAATAAATAAAGACTGAAGATGATGGTTACAATTTTTCGGAACAGTCACAGCTGATCAAATACATTCCTACCATGCTTTAAAACATAATTAAAAAAACAAAATAATCCATTTTTAAAAGACAGAATTTGCCACATAGCACCTGCCCTGATTTTTTTTTTTTTAAGTAGCACATCTCTCTGCTGACGCTTGACTGCAGTGACTCATCATACGAGGCTAAATCAGCCATGTAACGTAATGCAGCGTGACTGATTTAGCCAGCTCTGATGCAGCATGGTGAGAGTAACTTGGACCAGGAAAATTCAGCTCCTTCCCCCTCCTCTCCAAGACTAAGAAGAAAGAGAAAGTTAAACATCTTTCCAGAAGTTAAGCATTTTGCTTAGGGGAAAAGCTTTTTGTTTGTTTGTTTTTTTTTCTGTCAGCTGAGGAGCTTGTGTTTAAGAAACAAGCATTAAGATCTTGAACCAAAACTATTGAGGGATCTGTAGGCGGACCTTGCTAAAAAACATCTGAGTATAATGCATCTTTAGAGCCTTCATCACCTCAGACATTTATCCAAAATTGCAGTGAGGATTTTAAGGATAATTCCTTGAAATATTACCTTGTGCTGTGTAATATACGTAGCATATACACATGCTGTATATGCTCATACACAGGTAGCAGCTGAAAAATTATACACGTTAAAGACCACCTGCCTAAATTGCATCTGCTTATACAGTTACCCTGCATCAGCTGAGCCACGGCAGCTGCCTCTGGGGCAGTTCTTATGCCAATCTGAGAAGCAGTAACATCATTCTGCCCAAACAGCTTTTGCCAAGACTTAAGCAAAGATAATTTCTTTCACAGACTTACCATGTTGAACCACAGGAATAGCCTCAGCTGATAGGTGGTATCTCTTCAGGCCCCAGCAGTTTGCTCATGTGTCTGGGCATTTATTCTTGGATACTCGCTGTATTTCTGCTGACACTAGTGAAGCTGGATTTGCACACCTGCCCCTGGAATTCAGACCAGATGATGTTGCAGAAAGTCAACCAAATGGTGGCATTTTGAGAAGAATCAAAGGAAAAATAAGTTCAGAGGCAAAGGGGGAGTGAGGGTCTCCTGCCTGTGGTGTGTTTTATCATTTATAGGAAAATGAAGTGGATGCAATCATTACTGAACAAGAGTGGCCATATTTGGAAAGGGAAAAGGCACCCAAATAACCCTTTTCAAGGTCAGAGAAGAAAACTGGGTTGTTTATGAAATAAACAAGATAATTTTGAACCTCGATCATTTGGCTGAACCATGTCAGAACTAAGTGGGAGTGTCTTTTACTGTTCTTTCCAAATTTAGACATTAAGGTAATGATGGGCAACTCTGCTGACACAGTCCTTTCTCCCTTGAATATGGTCTCTCACATCTTTTCCTACCGACTGCCACTGATTTAGGAGTCTTCCAACACAGATTTTTTTTTTTTCTTTTTTTGCGTGTGTGGAGGTACTCTTTCAATTGGTTTGAAGTGTTGGTCTGTTTGTGTAGATATATAAAATGTATATTATTCTTTTCCTTGTAAGACAAGAGATAAACTAAAAAAAGTGGGTTTGACTTGACAATTGCCTTAAATCCTACCTGGGATCAGATTCTGAGGCCAGAAAAATTAATCGTCAACCCTTAGTCCAACAGAACATCCTGAGAGACTACATCTGATTTTAAGTATTCTAATATTTCCAAGAGTTTTGATTTGAAACAAGATATTTCAGCATCAGAGAATTCAGCAAATAAGCTCCTCCACCTTCAAATAAAAAGGAAAATTTCATTATAATGCATAGAGATTTTTTTTTCACCCTATTGCTGTTCTGTAAAGGGTAGATGAGTGTCGACACCTATTTCTCCACAACAAATGCTAGCTCAAATCCCTTTCTATGCTGTTTCCCATGTATTGGTTTTGAAATACTTATTGATTTCATCTTTTCTCAAGGTTTGTTTCACAATACCACCTAAAGATTTTTAGATATTAGGATAATAATGATTGTGATCTACAAATTGCTGTGTAGCCTGAAGAATGTCAATGCTAAGCATAATCAGAAACCATTCAGCTGAACTGGATCTTGTTAGATACAATGATCAGCCAACACAGCTGGGTTAAGTCTTGCGTGGGGGGCCAAAATTTAGTTGTTATTTTTCTGATAATTTTATATAAGACCCATGATGTTAGTTCCTTAAAGGACCTAGAAAAAAACCTGTCAGTAATTCTGTTGTTTTGGTTTTTTATTTTTGCTTTTACATGATCAAAGGAGTAGGAGTAAGTGCATTTTCTTGAACTTGAATTTCTGCGTTGCGTAGTGAGCAATGAGAAACACAGGCATATTATCGATTCACTTGGAGTCAGTCTTTCTGTTATGCTTACTGACTACACACCACAGAAATCTATATTTAATCTGAAAGAAATACCTAAAACTGGCTCTTCATGCTGAAGGGTAGAGCCCAACAACTATGTTTAATAGTAAGTGTATGAAAGTAAGGCAAGAAAATAGGACAGCATAGCCAATGCATTTACAGAGAAGGCAGAAAGAATGAGGGATTGGTGTGTGGGTTGGGTTCCTGGTCACAGGAGATGGTTTTTTTGCAGCTATAGGATGAGAAAAATGTTAGGAATAGCAGGGCAGCTGCTCAGGAACTGCATATGCAGGAATGAAAGACTTGAGTAATTTGCTTATTAAACAAAAAAGTATTCAAATGAGCTTCACTGATTTTTTTTCATTCGTCTAGTATTTTGTGCATTTTCTTGAACTTGAATTTCTGCTTATATACAAAATGCTACTTTCCTGTATAACTTCTGTAAAATCTGGTTTATCTCAGATTTTAATGTATTTTACTCCTGTTTAGTGTTTAAGTTAAACAGCATTTTATTCAGCAATTCAATTGCCTTCAACACCTTCTACAAAAATACTAAATATTTTTACGGAATTATGTAGGATTTTTGCCGTTACCTGCCAGGTAATTTCCAAACATACTTAGTTCATGAGAAGTAACTTAAATATTAAGCACAGATTTAAGAAATCGTTACTGTGTACAAGTTAAATGACAGTTCTGCTCTTTTTTTCTAGTATTAAGCTTAATTGTTTCACATTGGTGACGGATAATTTCATAGACCACAGTACACAAACACTGAGTTCATGTTTGCACTGCAGTCCTTTCACTACCTAGAAGTTAATAGTGAGTGATTTTCTTCAGTGGAAGTTCTGTTATTTATGTTTGTTCCCAGGGGCCTGGGGTTAGATCTGGGGTTTAACTCTGTTGGGAGGTGATAGATGATCTGTTGTCTTCAGCAGGAACCAATTTAAGCCTAAATTCTTGTTAGGCCCACTCTATCCAGCCTCCTCCAAAATAATGTCTTTCCAGCCTGAGGCTGTCTTCCTGCCCACTGCAACTCCAGTAGGACATATGAATTTTATTTTGAAACCCATGATGATTTTCTTTAACAATTGTACGGAGGTGCTTATAAAACTGTTTTAAGTGAGGGGTGACACGCTTGCACAGCATCGCACAGAATAGTGTGGGTTCAAAGGGTCCTCTGGAGATCGCCTACCCTGCTCCCAGCCAAGGCTGGGTTCAGTTACCAGCTCTGCGGCTCATGAACTCTGTGTCCTTGGATAAGCCGTTGAACACTCTGTGTCCTCCTGTGTGTATGAGAGTGCTTATCTCACAGGTAGGGATTAATCAGTGTTCGAAAAGTAATTTGAGATCCTTGATGAAAGCCACTGTGTAAGAAGAAAATATGTAACTGCACAGTAGCATCTTGGAGATTATGATCACCACCATTTCCTTTCCTGAGCTTAAGGGAAAGTGGTGAGAGAGTTTGTAAAGGAGGGGGAAATACACTTCTCTGTATGGTATTTATTTATAACACAAAACACCAGCTACCCATAAACCCTTGTGTGTTTATCTGGCATATGTGTTTATGTGGTTTCAGTTACCTTATTCAAGAAAATGACTATTCTTGCTCCTGAGACCTATTTAAGCGATTGTGACCTAAGTTAGTTCACAACAACCGCCCTTTACAGTACTTAATCAATAAACCCTGAAAGCAAACTAATCTTCATTTACTTTAGAGGCAACTGTAGGAAAACAAGTATTGTCAGATAAAGCTGGGGATCAGCATTCCTACCTCAAGGCCAAGGGTCAGATATTAGTACACAGAGAGATTGTAAATATAGTTTGGTCTAACAGATGCTAAAATAAGGACAGGATATAGTGGAAAATTATACCTCCAGGGGACAATACTTTAATGCATGCAATAACTGATAAGATAAGCTTCTTTATTACGAAAAGAAAGAATTTAAAAACCATATAAAATTTGTCTTCATGCTTAGGGGAATGAGGGAAGAGAGGGGACTATTAGTTGGAGATAAGTGGATCACTGGAATATTGTATTAATATTGTGCTGTTTCCTGAGGATATTAGGTACATTAAGAGAGGGATGGGAGGCAGGACACCCCAGGTAAAACACAAATCATATGGATGTTTAGCATGGTTTGTTTCCTATTATGGGAAGTTTTCTTCTTACAAACTCGATTCCCAGGATGGAGTTGTTAGCAATTAAATGTGGAAGGGGGAGTGGACACTACAGAGGATACTGTACCATGGATTACTACTCTGCATGATATAAATGAGCAAAACTCTCTAGATGTTTTCCCATCATCACTGCAGAATCTGTCTCCTAGCTTTAGAAATCCCATCTTTTGAAGTATACATATAATCTCCACATGATCCAACAGGCATGGCAGGTTAAATAATCTACCTTTGGCAAATAAACTTTGTACGTGTTCACAATAAACAGAGAGCTAATGGTAGTGACAGTACTTTATTTGGTAAGTAGTCTTAACCTCACTGTGTTTGACTCCTCTTGCACCTCAGCTTTTCTTAATTTCATCATTCTTCTCACTTCTTTTAAATTGAGAAGCATTTGAATGAGGAAAGGATCTTGTAACTGTTTTTGTTCTCATATGTACCTGGCCTCTAGGATAATAAACACAGTGTTTCCTATAGAATGTCAGTAAAACCCTCTGTTAGTAGTTTCTTCCCTATTTTTATTATTTTTGTTTCCAAATCAATGCTGGTGGTGATGGACATGCACTACCTTCAGTGTTAGTGGAGAAAGGATACTGGTCAATTTGACCAGAAAGCGGGTGGTTGCTGGAATGGAGATTTTCTATGTGTGTGTCTAAAAGTAGTATCAGAATTTCCTTGCTGTACACAGCATGCGTGTGTGTTGTGTGTTTACACTGAAGCAAATGCCAAAACTTCAAATTATTGTGCTTGAATGTTACAATCTCTTGGCAATCTAAATGGGCAAAGCCTTCGGATTTTCTCTGAAACAGCTGTGTATGGTCTTGCATTGCACATATTACTTTTGAAAATTGAGACTAGCCTCCTTATTAATTATAAGAAAACTTGACATAGTGAAATTGATGACTTAGTGGTAATTTAATACTGTCCGTATATAAATTTGAATGCTCTGCCTGCAAATATCCCATTTGTCCACCATCTTGTTTGACTGGGATATCACTTCATCATGATTCCCTGCCAGAAAAAAATCATTAGATGGAGGGCTTTCATGTAGCTTTTCATTGGGTGAATAATTGAGTTCCTAGAGGACCTATCTAATTTGAAGGCCAAAACTTTCTTGTAATACAGACTATATAAAAGTAGTATAAATCACAGTGGAAGATGAAACGATGCATTTAAATGCAGTCTAAGAAAGAAAGAGAGTACACAGTACAGTCAAGTCTTTTGATTGTTCACTGGCCAATTACCCATGTTATTTAGGAATCATCTTGATCTTAATCTTTTCAAAAAGCTTTTTTATATTGATGATCTCATTATACTGCTTAACTTCACCTTTTAAAAATATCTATCCAAAATACAGTGACTGCTTTGTCCGATTTAAATATATTTCACCTTATCAATTTCTTTTGCTGTGCCAACTTTCTGTGATTTCCTCTTCTCATCCCAAAGTGGTGGATAATTGACAATTGATGATAAGCTTTACAGAGGAGATTATGATAACATTGTGTTTCATTAGGCTGGAGTAATACGGAAGTGCTAGCCAGGGACAAAAGACAATGGTACAATTCTTGTCCCACAGAATGTGTAGTGTGAGGGGTCACCAAAAGGTTATGCAGAAAAGCAGAATTATAAACATATTTATATAAAAGTAAATTACATACAACTGTTTCTCTGTCACTTTTCCCAACCTGATAAAACTTTTCTTTTGCTGATGTACAGCACCTTATCAATATTACTCTCCTTATCTTCTGGGCTCTTCCTTTTCTATCTCCTGTGAGCATGTTGTTCTAGCAGGAGACTAGATAATCTTGGTGTTTATGTGCATTTATTTCAGAAATAGTTGTTTTGAAAATAGGAAAAGACTTTGCAAGAAGTAGTAGTGAGACAGACACGAAGGTTTTGAGGAGTAACATACTGAGACAACTCTGAGGAAATTGCTCCTAGAAGTCTTTGATTCTGAAAGCTTACTGTCTCCATCTTTCATCTATCTGGAGGGTTAAAATTGATCTGATCTTAGGTTTAGATTATTATGTTAGTCTTTGCGTCCTGTATTCTATTAAAGGCCATTAATACAGGCCATTTTGACTATTTATCCTGTACTATTACTTAAAAACAGTTTAAAGGATGAAATGGTTAAAGACAGTCAGGATTAGCTCTTGATATTCTGGACAGTGAAGATCAGTACCTGAGGACTGGACTGCTGTTGTACAAGTTCTCTAAATATTTGTTGAGACTCTTTTTACGCTAAATTAAGAATCCGCAATTGATAACTGTATATGTTGTAGTTCTGAACCATTCAAGTGATTAATTTTAAATAATTTACAAAAACAAAACAAAAACCAAAGCCCACCTCAAAAACCCAACCACTGAAACCTGAAAAGAAATATGAAATGAGATCATAAAAACAGCAATGGCTTTTTGAGTATATGTCTGTAGGAGTTGTGCCAATGTGAGAATAAAAACACACTGGCAGATAAATCTAGATGCCCTCTAGTCATTGTAATGGGAAATTCAGCTGGTTTAGGTCTTAAAAGCTAAAGATGGTTTTATTTTACTTCAATTCTCTGGGTGCAAATTGATTATCTGACAGTTTTAAATCTCTGCAAACTGCCTTAGACAGCAAAAGTGTTTTTATGTTTTTACTACAGTAAATGTTGATTTGAGAAACCTTCGGGTGCTGGTGTGGATCGTGAAATGGGTGTGAGTACTTGAGTCAAGAGCCCTTTGCATATAGGTTGTGTGTGTTAGGGTGGGTTGTTTGGGGGTTTTGGTTTTGGTGTTGGGGCTTTTTTGTTTCTTTGTTTGTTTGGGTTTTTTAGCTGGTATCATGTCTACCGTGGGTGGTTATCTTGAAGCCAGTTGTCTTTTCTTGTAACTCGTATGTGCCTAGAAGAATCTTTCCCTCCTCAATCTCCTTGAAAACAAGGATTTTTTGTGTGTGTGTGACCAGGTTTAGGAAGTTGATTATTCAGGTTCTTCCACTGGGGAATCAACCTTGGGAAGAGTTTATGAAGTTATAATTAGGTTTCTGTCTGTTGAGCTTCAAACTGTACAACTTCCATGGATATATACCCAGTGCATTTTGTCTGGTTTCAAACTCCTGCCAAGTTCTTGCTTCGAATTTAAGACATCTGTAGGTAGCAGGAGACAGCAGAGCATTTTAACTTAGGGGAAAGCTTATTATAGGAGACATATTTCTACTGTCAAAAGCTTAGCCACCAGTCATCTCTAATGAGATTCCCCTTGGTCACCGTTAAACAAGGTCATCACACCTTAGTAATGGAAATAGGCATGCAGATACTTTTTTTTTTTTGTGTGGTGTTTTCCTCATAATTTTGGTGTCAGAGTTGGACAAAATGGCCAAAGGAAGCATTCGTGGGGGTTCAGTGGATTGATGCACTGTATTTTCACCCATTGAAACCTATCTTCAAATACTAGTCTGACTTTCAGATGAAAATGAGCTTGTGACCTGTCTACTCTGATACTGGAATGCTGCAAGTTTTTCCTTGACTGACTGCTGGCAGGTTTACAAAGGGAGACATACTGCTACTGAGGTGTTGGCGATGACAGATGCTGTACAAGTACTGTGGAAGCCGTTGGTCAGGAGTAAGGTGAAACATCAGAGTCAATCTGTTCTAGAAAAAGCCACTTTCTGAGGAGGGCTGGCTTACACTGAATTTCTAACACCACATTCTCCTTCCCTTTCCCCAAATGTATCTCAACATAGCTTTATTTTTATCCAACTAGGAGAGATCTTTTTGTCCTTCATTTCACCTAGGTTTCTCCTCTTAGGCTTCCTGTTAGTCATTGACTGATGTACTCTGTGAAGAATAGTGCGAAAAGGACATCTTAGCAAACTGCATTTTCATTAGTATAACATGTTGCACATTTTTTGTACCAGCAGCATTCAGGCCATATTTATAACTGTGCTTGTATGCAAAGAATGGAAACCTCTTCTCTATTCTTATTTCAAGCTAATGACCAATATCCAAATTGGTCGAAAAAGACACTCCAGGTGAATGTTAAGAGACCTAGATAGTATGTTCCTTTTCCTTCCATCTTTTGTGGCAGTGCAGATTTACATCTGTTGTGGGACAATAACCTCACAGTTCAGGAACAGGTCTCATTTGCAAGTGTCAGATCCAGTTTGAGTTCAATGTTTTGGTTTTGTATAGTGGCCCCAAGAGATCTCCCTGAGCTCAGATAATCTGAGCCTATTTCTTTTGGTTCTGGAGACTGAGAATTCTTTCATCTGACAGAGGGTCTTTCAATAAATGGCACCCAGCAGGTCCTGAAGACATGACTGTATTTCAGAAAGGAAGGAAAGGGATTCCTTACTGGAGCTACAAACAGGAATCATCCAGCTTTATCTACAGAAAATGTTAAAAGGAATCTGTACTGTGCCTGATAATTCACCACCAAACGTATATCTGCAGTCTTGAAGTGACCTTCTCTTGGCCTGACTTTCCTTGACAAATCCTTGGGGCAACATCAGGAGATGTGTGAGCCTAACGCAGAACTTGACATGTTCATATATAGGTGACCCCTTAACTGACAAAGCTATATAGCACTTTATTGTCCTTCCTTCTGCTAGCTAGAATAAACCATCTGAGATTGTAAAGGACAGGCCTATGGAAGTGATGGGATACTCACGTCTTTTAGGATACCAGTGCACATGAGCACTGCTTTTTCCAGGTTCTGACACCCTGTTTACATTAATGCAGAGTTAGATTTCAACAGAAGGCGAACTTGTGTTTACTGTGGTGGTGCTTGCCCTGTTGACAGTGCTGAGCGATTCTTAAGTGTTCAGTAAATCAGTGAAATTTTCAGAACAGTGGGAAGTTTTGATGTCATTAACAAAGATGCATCTTACTTAGCAGCTGCAAATTAATTAGAAATATATCTAGTAGAAATTGCTTCCTTTTTTTTTTTTTCCCCTTTGTGCAATCTTCTGCATCTTGTGTGAACCCGTCTACAGCAGGGATGGCCAGTGCACCAAAACGTCCATAGCATTCAGGATCTGAATACTCCAGTTTTCTAAACATTGACTTAGCTTTTATGTCCTGCACGGATTGCTCCCACGATATTATGGGTCAGAGTGCTCCCTGCCTTACAGTCCTTTTCCCTGTCAGTTTTCACATCACGCTTATCTGGGGAGTGTGTGAACACCTTTCAGTTCTGCTTCAGCCAGGCCAACCACATGTCTGTCTCTGATCAGGGCACAGCCTTGCCAAATGGGCTTCATTTGTGCTGAGGCTACCATCCAAAAATAGGCAAATGGGATCAGGGAAGGCAAGGTAAACAGCATTAAACGTGTAATGATACCAATTAATGAGCGCTTGCCTCATGCTTTGGAATGTGGGAAACCATTTCACAAACCTGCTAGGGTTGTGTTTAAACAATAACTGCCTATTTTCTTTTAAAGGGAAACAATCTTACTTTATTTCAGTTTGCTGCTTCTACCACTGTCAGCTTCTTTAATTATTGCTATTTAATTATGTCTTAGCATTTGAACTCTCCTCATTAACCTTCATCAGAGTGAGACACCTAAGATAATGCAATGGCAAAGCCAACATCTTGTGTAACTTTTTTTTTTTCCTCCCTCCACCCCCTTCCCAAATCTCCGGAATTCATTAATTGAATGTTAGAGCATCTGGGCCACTTAAGTATTCGAATCATGCAGCAACATGGGTAGTGTTAGCCTGCTATGGCTCAATAAACCTCTCATTCTCTTGTTCACGGTTCATTTGAATTTTGCAGAAAACTCTGGAAAAAAAAATGAGGCATTCAAATAAAAATGGTGCAGATAATGGTAGGAGGAGATGAAGAACTCAGACAAATGTTTACCCTAAGTACTGTGTGTATGTGGCACTGTCATCCCTCTAATTGAAAAAGGGAATGGGCTTTAGAGCAGAAATCCACAAGCTAGAGATCCGAGACTCTATTCCTGTGTGACCTTCAGCTGTCACTATAGCTGTCTTCTCTATCTGAAAGCAGAGTTTTTATTTTATGCTGCTAAAGTAGCAGAGCCTAATTTCTTATTTGACAAGTGCTCTAAGATCCTGGGAGGAAAGGTGTAATAAAAGTGCAAAATAAAACTATATGTGGCAGTATTACTCCTGATTCTAATGGATTTTAGTAGGATCTTTAATCCCTTTATCTACCATGAATAGATGTATTGTCTATAAAAGAAACTTTAAGCTGTTTCACTTCACTTTGGTAACACCTTGGTAATGCAAATATGCCTTCAGAGTGTGTCTAGTGACAGCAGAAGATGAAAGTGCAGGAATAAAGTGCAATGACTGTAGTGGGGATTCTTTAATGCAGTTGCTGGACCTAGGTAGTTTTCCTCCAGTTCTTTGCTCTCCACACCACACAAACCTGGTTTATGCTGCCTTTTGTCCCACCATAGCATATTCCCAAGGCCTGGCTTGGATTAGGCTGTCATAGAATAAAAGGAAGGCTGCGTTAAACCTAAAAGAACCATACCTGTGAGTCGATCTGAGGTTTGACTTGGGTCCCTCAGCTGTAAAACTCCTGTGTAAAGCAGAAGCAGGATGACACTTTCGCACCGAGAATTGCTTGTGGTAAGTATGGACAGGCTAGCAATAAGAAAGGGCTGATCTTTATTTCACAGAGGGAGAAAGGAGGAGATACTAAACTAAAGATTCATTTAAGTTGAACGTGAGCATTTACCCGAGCTGCCCAGGCTCACTTTGCAGTCAGTGCAAGGAGACTGGAAGCTGCAGAGGGTGCCTGATGCCACTAAGACCCGCTTTGTCCTCTAGAGGTAGTTGGCTCATCACTTAAATACTTAAAGCCAGGTGGGTTGAATCCTGGTTGAAAGCCAGGGTACGAGAAGGCAGTTAGGTGCCTGACTCCTCCTTTATCATCTAAATCCCATGGATTCAAAAAGGACAGAGGTTTTCTTGAGTATCTTCTTGGATCTGTTCCTGCCTAATCTCTTTTCTGCAGCCTCAGGACTTCTTTGTCAGACTTGGCTCTCCTGTATTTTTCCAGGGAGCCACAGGAACTTTCCATACCTCTGCCTGAGGCTGCAATTGACCTTTTTTTCCATGTAACATTTGTTGCTAGTGCTGGCAAAGGGGCTCTCACATCGGCCTGGCTCTGTGCTGTCTGACTGCTGGGGCTGGTGTACAAACCTTGCCATTGTCCACACGCTAAAGATATCCAAGGTTTCTACCTGTAAAAGTCAAGCTGAATGGGAGAGGATACTTCTTCTTTGGGTTTAGGGTCTGAGGCACTGAAATATGGTTCTGGGTTGCTCAGTCATGCAGTGAAACTTCTGTGATTTCCTTCAGGGAAAAGAGTTGTGTTGTGCTTTGCAGTGGTCACATCAGGTTGGTCGACGGTGTGCTGGCACTCCTGCAGCTTGTACCTCCTGCGGGAGCAGCATCCCTACTGTCACTGTTTTGTTTTGACTGCTTGTTATTTCTCACTGGATTCGGTGGTGCTTCGGATTTTCCAAGGACAGGTTCTTCCTCTCCCAGTCCTTGATAATTAGCAGTCTGGAATAGATGTCTATTTTGTCTCTCCTCTTTACTGTTTGCATCCTGCATTTGTTGAGCTTCAGTTAGACTCTCTCCATCCACAGTTAACTGAGTGAAACCTCTCTGCTAGAAACCTTTGACTTGTGTCTTTATAGAGATTTTGCATTACCCCGAGCAAAGCTGTTCAAACCCAGGCTATTTCATTGCTTTCCTTTTGTTAAGAACTTGGTATTTCTTTTTCCCTCTTCAAGCAGAAGCAAATAGTTTTCTTTTCTCATCTGGTCTCTTTTTTCCCCTTTCCTTGTCTGAAACTGAAGTAGAAGTGAGGAGGGGAAGAGCCATAAGCAGTGTAAAGAAAATGACAGACTGCTCTGTGTCACTAACTCTGCAAAACAGGTCACCGGTCAGAGACATTAGCCTCTTATTGCCTATGCTCAGTGTTTCATATTTTTTATTTGTCTTTACTGTTATTTATCCGATGTAGAGACATGCATTTTTTTGACAATCACCAGCCAATAATTCCACATTTGTCAAAGAGAAAATGAGATAATCATCGTGTGGCCTGGTATTACTGGAAGGGCAGATTAGATTTGCTCAAAAACGGTGGCATTTTATGGTTACTTTTATGCTCTGTAAATAGAGGAAGAGACAGATTGAAGAGATTACTTTACAAAAAATTCCATTTCAAGTCACTGGGGAAGCAGGTAACCTTCAAATCTGAGCTTTGCATAAGAATACAGTGGAAGAAGAAGAATTTCTATTAACACTGCCAGCTTCTTTAAAAAAAATAAATACTGTCTACCGCTTTACATCAACCTTCCTCCTTGCCTGTTTTCTACTTTCCACCCACCTTGTCCCCTGGTAGTACCATTAGAGATGAGCCAGTGACTCAGGGCCGTTTCTTAGCTGAGGCAAGTGGTCATAGTTCCACTGGCTTCAATGGAGCGGTAACAATTTATGCTGGCTGAAGGATGGTCCCTCATGGTTTGAACCTGACCCAGTGTTGTGGGTTGGTTTTTTTTTCTACAGTACTGGGATTTTTGTTTGGTTCTCTTTAGTGACAGAGATCACTTGTAAAGTTTTCACCTGTATCCAAAGTTTGAGGTTGTTTGTGACTGGGGTATTAATTTTCAGAATGGTTCTGAATCAAAAGTTGGGTAAACTCGTTTGGGCAGACAGGAAGTCTGCCTTCTGACAGAAGAATCTATGGATGTTGTAAAGCAAACGGGGAAAAAAAAGGCCTTGTCAGAATCTGGGAGAGTATGGCTTGGGAAGGATCTCTTTCATGTGCTTTTATTATTTCATAGGTATTCAGTAGTGACATTCACTGGAGACAAAGCAGGAGACTAGATGGACCTTTGTCTTATATAGATCATCAAATCAGATTTTTATTCACCTGTTTATGCTTAAATTGTGGCAGAATGGAAATACTCTGCCAGTTTTGTGACAGCATTTGAGGAAGGATGTGTTTTTCTGAAGAGCATAACCCAGTGCGTATCTCATTTCTTTAATGAGGAGCTAGATCCACCACTGTAAAAGTGCTCTGATAATTTCGATTGCTTTCAGGCAAAACCAAAAACGTTCTCTTGTGACTATTTGCATACTTTTGGGTGACAGTTGAGTAAAAACAGGAACTTCTGGATGCTTGTTAATCCAAACATCAAAACTATATCTGTCTTTGTGCTTGAGCTCTCCACCTCCATAGGACTACCTCGAGCAATAAATAAATCAGATCATGGTCTATCATGCCTGCCTGTAGCCACCACAGAAAACAGGCAGTTAGGGTAAAATAGTTGTGTGTCGAACTTGGATGTGTAGCCATCAAAATATCCATCAACCAATATGTTTATTATAACAAAAAAGATTCATGTGTGATCTTTTTGCATCACTGTTTAAATTAGGTTTGCATAAAAATGATTTCTCTGCACAGTGACCACGAATGGTCATCACCCATATTCCCCCAGGTTTGTCATAACTAACTTATTTCTGCTAAAGTTTTTAACCTTCTGAAATGAACCACCAGTTTCTCTGACAGCAGTCACCTACCTGGTGCAGCACGCTATGTGAATTCCCAATTGCAGTTTAGGCTTACCTTATTTTTTGTCACAGAAACTTCAAGTAGTAAGATACTCTGCTGTACTGGTGAGTCTATAAGCACACAGGGGAATCATGGGTCTATTGAAGTCAATGGCAGAATTATCTTTTTGCCCACAAAAAAGAATCTTTTTACCCGCAATTTCATGCTTAGGGAGAAATTTTTTTTTGGTTTTTTGGTTGTTTGTTTTTTGGGTTGGGTTTGTTTTGTTTCTTTCTTTTTTTTTTTTTTAAATGTGGTTGCACTCGATCTCAGAGGTCCCTTCCAACCACGGAGATTCTGTGAAATACTGCTTACCTGAAAGGTCTGAGGCTATGTAAATAGGCAAGATGGGCAGCTATACATGGGAAAGGGAACTGAAAAGTCAAAGTGGGCTATCATATGGGCTGTGTTGAAGCCTACACCAGCTTCTTCAGCCAATTATGAGGAACTAGTTTTTCATTACAGTTCTTTGGACTCTATTCCTCCTTTTGCCGAGGTTGTCTCACTTCAGAAACGGCAGATGAGATGGCATCTGGGTGCCCTGTTATCTACAACACCTTACATAAACAACCCCTCTGTAGAGTTAGCTGTCCAAATACGAGAGAAGTACTGGATCTCATGAAAAGTCTGGTATTTATTTCTGGATTACCCTCTTCTGCTGTCACAGTATTTTTTCCATATGATTCCTTGGCCCAGCTGTTGTTGTAGTAGGTAACTTACTATAGTAACTTATTACAGGGTTTTCATTTGCTATAACTCAGTGATCTGTTTGGTTGCTAAGTAAAAAATAACCTTCTTTTTTTTTTTAAATTGAGAAATTTTAACTTTGCGTAAGCTGTGCACACAAATAGAGCAACTGCTGTAACTTATGTCTACTGTTAAGCTTGTCAACCCTGGCAGTGTCCTGTTGAGAGGCCTCCTGGTGTCAAGTGCACTCTCTTTCTCAATATGAAAAGGAATTTTTATTCGCAATGAATATTCATACGATAAAGACATGGGTGATCTGCAGATAAAACAAAGGGTTTTATCCTCACAAAAGCAGTACTGTGAGAATTAATACGAAAGGAATCCTATATCACACAATTCAGAGTCTATCTCATCACGGGAGCCAACGGGTGCAATTCTGCCCAAATTGATGGAGTGGCTTTCATTTACCCCAACAGTGAATTTGTTACCTACCCAGCCAGACCTAATACTTTTTGACATGAATAGATGAGAGGATCAGTCTATTAATGCAGAAGATTTAGTAGCTATTTGGTGAGTTTTTGCCATCTTTGACATTTCAGAATGGAGCTTAATGATGCAGCAGTTTAGCATAAACAACTTGACTGCATGGGGACGTTTCTTTTCCTCTGTTTCTGCTACCTTCTCCGGGCTTGGCATTCTCAGCGTCTATGTGACTTGGGACAGTAGGGTCCCTTTTCAAGTGCACCTACAGGCTCTGCCACAGCTGTTAAGCTTTTTGTGAAGCAGGAGTTCTGTGAGGGCACAGGTTAGTCAGTTTTTCAGAGCTTAAAATAATCCCGTTTCCCTGCTTCCTCAGAAGATGTTGTGTTTAAAAAAAAAATAAAAAATAAAAAAAAAATTACACACTTTAATAGAAATACTTCTCCTTCATTAAATTAAATCTCTAAAGCCCAATAGCATTTTCAGTACTTATATGAAAATGCCAGTGGGGATTTGAGATTAAAAGCGGTATTTTTGTACAAGTCAATGAAGATCTCAATAGGAAAGAACACTCTTCAAATATAAATTCCTCCAGTACCGAGAAAGACAGATTTTCTACTTAGGTCCTTGATAATACTTCTCCCAGACTTGTTATGAAATTCTGTTTTCACGTATCAGATATAAGGCTGTTACACATTAGCTCTCCATTTAATGAAATCTTATTAATGGTGCCTTTTTTATTATAGAGATATGCCAAGCTACTCAGATTTAATTCTTGTTTAACAGTAAACATGAGGTGCTCTGACCCATTTGTATGCAGCTCAGGTTCTCCTTTTCTATCCAAAAAAAAGGATTAAATGGCATATTAAAAATAAAAGAAAACTATATCCACTATTGACTTATACTGGTGTCATCTTGGACATACATTTCCATGAAAGGACGCTTACCCATATGTGACCCACAGCTAGAGGAGCAGAAAGGAATATATTAAAAATCAAATTTTCAAGAAAGATTTGTTGGTGGTTTGTTTGTTTCTTGTGTTTTTTTCCTCCTTCTTCTGATGTATCCTACCTATTCAAGCAAAAAACCTAACAACCTGAGGTCTGCATTTTTGTAGATAAAATACTGGATGATCAAGGTGCAGATTTTGGGAAAGTGTTTTCCAGATTGTTTCCCACTGAAGAGCAGAAACAGGCATAAGTTATTTTTAGGAATAAACACATGTAGATGTAAAGTTTTTTTTTCCCATTCAAGAATCTCAAAGCAATGTATAAAAACAGGTAAACATTAGTAGTGTTTTTGAAATGGAGGAAAATAAATCAAGAGTTCCGAAGATAGAGGTCAAAAAAAGTAGCATAAGTATGTACAGTACCTGTGCAAATTTTGAAGGCATCTGATCAATGCGATGGAGACAGGTAAGACAGGTAATTACTCTAGGGCAGGTAAGACTGCGCTGGGAGAAGGGATCTGTAGCTAAAAAGGCCGACGAAAAGCTCTTTTGGGGGCTTTTTTGACGCCGGTCAAAGCCTCCTCCTCGTGCTGGGGGCTGACGGCTGGTGGGCGGGCTGCTGACTAGGCCTGGGCGCAGCCAGCGCCTCCCACGGCACAATTAAACGAGCCATTAACATGTTTAACGGTCATTGCGACGGAGACCAGCTCCGGGGCAGGTAAGACTGAGCAGGTCATCTTGAATGCCATCAAAACCCACATAATGGGCAACCAGGGGATCAGGCCTAGTCAGCATGGGTTTATGGAAGGCAGGTCCTGCCAGATGAACCTGATCTCCTTCTATGACAAGATAACGAGATTATTGGATGAGGGAAAGGCTGT
>JAHREE010000097.1:2703751-2744040 GCA_033628505.1 Tringa tobata
GTTGACTGTTTGCTCTGAAGTCTACCTTTGATAAAGGGAAGTAGTGCTGGATTCCAGCTCGGCTGAAGTTCATTAGCATTCTCCTGCTGTATTACATGCAGATTTTCCTGGCTCACAAGAATAGCATTACATGGAGTATGCATCCTATATCAGCAAAAGAAATGCATGCATGCAGAGATATAGCCAGGGTTTATAGGCTTATTAGAAGACATATAAACAGTCCTCTCCTCCACCTCCTCTGTCCTTATTTCCTGCTGACATTCCCCCTGGCTGTGTTTTCCCTTCCTCACCCTTATGTACTTTCAACAGATTGGGGTGAGAAGGGTTGTTTTTACTTTAAATAACTTAAAATCAGCAGCACAGTCTTTGATCTATCACCACCCTGTATTGGCTGACCCTTGGTTGCACTGAGAGTATGAGGGGGTAAATAGAAGCTCAGTTCTGTAGCCCTGGTTCAGAAATTCAAATGCCAGGTGGCAAAATTCTTTATAGTGAGGGGATGTGAATATAGCCCTCCTTCAAACAGGAAGGGATGAGCAGCCAAAATTGTATCAAATAACATAGGCATGCATGTTGAAATTTCCCCTATATTTCTTCAGGGACTTCTGTACTATGTAGCATATGTAAATTGAGCCCTGATTGCACCAGGGTAATTTGGCTTTGTATGGGATGGAGTGAAGGATGGGTGTATGATGGGGGTCACATGGAGAAATTAACTAACCTCCTCTCCCCCCCCCCTTTAATTTATCTGTATTTTCCTATTTAAACTGGGGGGAGAGGGCTGGGAAGTAGCAATGCTTCTGGAGATGTAGTGAAATGTCTGCAGAGAAAACTCTGTTGTTCAAAAACAGAGAAGTCCATTTTAATTGTAGGCCATTGAATGTGGTCATCCAAATATACTCTCAATGGTACCAGCAACTGGCTGGTTGATTGCCAGCAGGCTGCATTCAATGGGACAACACCCGCCCAACCCTGTATGGTATGGTCCTGCTAAAGCTGAATGCCTGGCAAGGCAACATCAATGTTTCTGAAGACGTTTTCACTGCGATCATTGCCCCTTTTCTTTTTTGTAAAGCTGTTGATGGCTCAAATCACCTTTGATGCTGTGCTTTGGATGCTCTGAAATAGGTTGCATAAATTGAAGCAGAAGCCTAGTTACTCTAGAAGCTGAGAGATGCCTTACTGAATGCCAGACTATTCTCAGGACGATGGCAAGGCAACTGAAAGCAGTACTCTCTGAATGAGGATTGTCTTCCTGCTCGAATCTTTATTTCTGTTGACTAGTGTCCAGGCTACATTAGAAAGACAGTGAGGTGCACAGATGCCATGATGGCTGACATGGTCTGAGCGTCAAAGAACTGAATGATGCAGGAAGTTACCAGTGGGCAGAAAAGTTACTAAATGGTTATTGAAGTAATTTTCTTGCACCTTTTTCCATTTTTAGAGGTATCATCGGATCTGTCCAACATATGCAGCTGGCCCCTTTGATAATGTTGTATAGACATATCACAAATGAATTTAAAGTGGCAAAGTCCTAGGCTTTATGCTTCTTTTGGCATTGAGTGGCTCCTTGAGTTCAAGCCACTTAATTAAAGACCAGTCAACAACATGTCAATGCTGATGGAAACAATGACACCATCTCAGGCTGTGGCATCCCTCTGTGATGTCAACTGCTGTCTGAATTTTTTTCCCCTCTCTTAATTTTTTTGGTAAATATCCCCATTGTGCACACTGACTCACAGTTTGTATTAATGAGAAATGTAAGGCTTTAAAAAAACAATTGCACTGTAGCCTCATTACTATGAAAAATCCATTACATGGAAGTCATTTGTCAAAGCCAACTGTTTAGTTGCTGTAATTTACATATTTATCAAGTTTGATTGGAATGTAATGACTTTGACTTTCTTCATTTTTTTTAACCTTTCTAACCCTCTTTCCATGAGGAGGGTGTTTTGTTTTTCTTCTTTATGGGAAAGGGCAAAATATAATTCAATTTACATTCACTAATATATGTATTAAAGTTTCAAATAATTTCAATTGTTTTTTTATGTTGGAAGTAAGTTACATTTCCATGTGTTTGCATGGAAATTGATGTGGGATCTTATCAATCCATGAAGTTTTTGACTCTACCAAGGGATCTGGCTGGCAAAGAATAGACAGCACAAGACTCTGTAAATGAGATAATGAGTGTCAAGATATGCAGTTAATATTGGATCTCCATAATTCTTGTAGTTGAAGGATCAGACACGCATGGGTTTCCAGCATAATCACATGATTTATTATGGATGATTACTTTCATTTGCATCTGATGCTGGGAGGTTTGTGACAGAGCACCGACTAGAAGCATTATATTCCCCTGAATACAGGGCTGGAGACCCAGGAGGCTGCTGAGGACACTGATCCACACAAGCATCTTACACCCCAGTGAGCTGTTACAAGACAGACAGGCGGAGGTGAGGAGAGCTTGCCGTAGCAGCTGATACTGGGAGTTGTTAAAGCTAAGCAATGTGGCACTGCTTGTTTGCAACTGGCCTCAAGTGAAGAAATCTCTCCCCCTGCTATGGAAAAGGTTCAAAAATATGATACAGTGGCTGCAAGAATGACAGGTGAAGAGCAGAATGCCAGCTCTCTTCTGAGCATTGAAACTTTATGAAAAGATCATAAGGACATGAGAATTGAGCAGATCTGTGGTTTGCCTGCATGTAAGGGTTCATCTGAAGGGGTCAGTTAGTTCCTCTGGAACAGTCTGTGGCCTGAGCAAAAACTAAAACAATGCATACAAAATTAAGGCATTTTTAAAAATAAAAACACCAAAGGAAGAGGTAAGTGAGAAATAGATTGAAATTCAGCAAAAGAAATTGCTGGGTGAATACCAAGAAAAATATCTTCAGGGTGAGACAATGGAAGAGTTTTCCACAGAAATTGGGTGCTGGCCAGGTAAGAATGGTCTAGATGAGCTAAAAGGTCCTTCCCAGATCAAATGTGAAAGAGAATACAGATATTTTAGCGACTAACTTTGAGAGGCAGTGAATATCAAGCAGCAGGTGGCCAGCCACAAATATAACCTATACAACAAAAAATGATCTGCTACAGAAGCTGTGGCATCCAGTTTGTCAACCCCTTTCTGTCCTCTGCTGCTTCACAGCATCTCCCACTTGACATTCCTATCTTTGACGCGTCCCATCCTTTAAATAAATGATGACTGCCAGTGATCCCCTTGAGCTTCAACTTGGAGCGTGTTTTTATTAATTTATTTCTTGCTGTGCTAGATTTCTCCCCCTCCACTTTTAAAGGCTCCTTTGACTTTAATTAAAATTCTCCATAGGCTTATTGCCTTGAGAGAGAGAGTGCGCGTGTGTGTATAAATTAGTTTTAACAGTTTGCTGACTAGATACGTTTTACAAAGCTCACACAGCCTCCCAGTGTGTGCGTATACAGACAACAAAATGCATCTTCACATATGCACCGTGCCATATTGATTGACCCCACCTCTGGAATTTATTGCTAACTAATGGGGGGATAAAAAAGAAAATTAGGATTGGTAGACACTTGTGTGCACATGAAGTTAATGTGGTGCTTGAAGAGATCTTAGAGAAGAATCACGTCTGCGAGAGGAACTGTTCTTGGCTCAATGTAAGGCAAGGGGCGAATACTGTAGGTTGGTTAGAGTGGGAGAAGGTTTGATGTGTCCGGGTGGAATTTAAACATCTTTGCAATAATTGTTTTTGCACAGAAGGGAAAATGTCATTAACAGCATCTGCATAAGAATGGCAGCATACTTAATTCTTGACCCTTAATGAGGAGGAAAGTGCCCTACCTCTGATCATGCATCTCACTTTCTTTAGAAGGAAAGGACAAGGGTGTGACAGAACTTTCTTCTGCCAGACCGTGGGATATGTGCTATAGCTCAAATATCCTTTGTACGCTTCTGTCTAAGGTCGTGTCTGTGATACTTGCTGATGCTGGAGTCATAGTCAAAAGTGAGTGGAATGCATACACCTCAGCAAAGCTGATTTAGGACTGTTGCGATTCCTCCCAATCCACAGACTCCCTGACATTATGTCCCTGTGATTAAAAACTGTGAAAAATTAATTAACAAAATCAGAGGCCTGGCAGTGTGTCCAGGAGAGGTCACCCCACTTCTTTGTGAAAAGGGGACATTTTCCACCCTTTGCCATCCCTCTTACATTAAAAAGAACCTATTTCTCATCCTGATTTGAAACCAATGTTTAACATTACAATAAAGAAGGATTTGCTTCTGGCTGGTTTAGGGATGTGTCTGAGTGTCTCAGCCCTAAGGGTAGTCTGCATCCCCCATCTTGCTGTGATATTTTGAATTTTGGACTTGGTGTGTAAGAACCTCTACTGAGCATCTTAATGTTTGGTGCTGTGTCTTCAGGTCTGAATTCTGATTTTGAGCAATGTGTGAATGTGAAGAGGGAGGCTATTCACTGGTGTCTTTTGCTAGTCTTGTGGGCTTAAGCCTTTCTCCTAAGAGCATTGGTGCTTCCTGGAGAGGTCAGTGTCACGTTCTGAGGAGCACTGCTCTTCATGAATCTCATTTCAGCAGGTTGCTTTTTATTGACCGCTACCTCAGCTACCGAAGAACACGCTGTCATAGGTCAGTAAAGGCCAAAGCCTCTTGCAGAACACCTTGCACGTCTTGCCTGGGATCACTGCTTTCAAGCCAGGTCTTGTATACTGAAGGCTTTATTCTGCTTAACCCTGTCAGTCCCTCTCCTTCCTCTGAGTAAGGGTCCAATGAAGCAAAAAAATTAAGAAAAACAATTATCTCCTGTGTCCTCTAATTGGGCATGGGGTGTCCCCACTTCTTTATAATTAGAGTTTTGGCAAGAGTAAGAGAGAGAAGGTCTCATGTTGTTCGAGTCACTGTCTAAAATGTGGAGTACAGGACGGTGTTGGTTGTATTGCTTCACTGCTCCCCCAGGCTTGAGCCTTTAGCCCAGCTGGCTGAAACCTTGGTTGCTTTTCACTTTTTTTTTCTGCCCAGAATGAAAGCTGTCGCTACTTAGAACAAGATGCCTGAGTAGATAACTATCCAGCTTTGTCCACCATTTCATGCCTCTCCACCCTTTTTCAGTTCTGCTCCTGTTGTGCTTTTTGCCTGTTTCTTAAGTGTGGGACGCTTAAGAGGCACAGTCCCAGTAAGTAGAGGCTTTCCAGTTACAGCTTCTTTCCTGATTTCTGCATGCTTTGCAGTTTATTTCTTCCCTATTATTTTATCCATTGGCCTTGAGAGGTTAGAGATACTGGTGGATTCAGGAGTTGCATCTTATGGCAGCAATAGGTGTTCTTTTCGGCACTGCCTTCTGTGGAAGGATCCATGATGAGTGCAAAGACGTGGTTCTGCACCTCAGAGAAACTAGAAGAGTTTCGAGTATAGCTGCATTGGGACTCTCAGTTCTGTTCTGAAGCGCACATGTTTTTGCTCGATTTTTTAATATGGGAATGTCTAAACACTGAAGTTAATCACAGGCAAATCCACAGCAAAACTGGAGAGAACAGAACAAAGGTGTCCTGGCTGCTCCTGTAACTGCTGGACTACTCAGTGAGTGGTTGGTAATTCCCTCTTTGCTATCTTGGCTGAAATTCTGACATAAATTATTCTCTTATCTTTCAGCCCATGCATACTTGTAGCAAACAAACATAGCCTTAGCCCTCTCCGCTGGAGAGAGCTGATAGAGAATTGCTTTATAACAGGCCCTAGCAATATCTTTTGAATCCTTGGATTTTAAAGACAAACAGAAAAGATAACCGCGTAACTGTAGTATTGCAGGTAGAAATGTCTTGCATCTGAATATTTTATTTCTATCTCTTTGTATAAAGTGAAGGCTACCAGGATGGTGAGCCTTTTTAGGGGGACGATAGCTGTGCAAAGAGAGAGCAAGACAGGTACCAGTTAGTAGGGATTCCTTCCCTAAAGATGAGGGCTGCTTCCTTCGTGGTTGCGGGCAGCTCCTTGGTTTTACTACCTTATCTTCACTGATGTGGGGCTCTGGAGTTCAGTTCAGAGAACCCTGTGGAATGGCTGAAGGTCTTTATTACTCTCACTGATGGTAACTGGAGAAGAGCTACTACATATGTAAGCTACTGCATTTCTGTTTGGTGTAAAATTTTTAGAGATAAATAAGACGTGTCTTGCTTTATTCAGTTTGTAATTTAATGCCGACCATTGCAAGAAAAAAAACCCTGATGTGAGTATTGTAGATCAGAGTTCATGTATTCAAATACAGATGGGTGAGTTCTGTCTATGGAATTTAAGGAAATAACATTGAGAGACACTCAAGCAAAATGAAGATTTTTAGCAAATCGTGGCTGGAATGTTTTTGGCTTGGTGCTTTTTTCTTTTCCCTGCAGGTAAACTTTACTTTCTTGTTCTATATCATCTGAAGGACACATGCATTTTCTGGGATTTTGGGAATGATTTCTGGGGTTCTGGGATTAGACATCAAATTTAACAAGATGATATATAGCTTTGAGGAGACACATTTGATGTACCACTTAGCCTTCCCATAATTTACTGCCTGCCTCCAGTCTCTAGAGGGCAAAGGGTTTATCTACACTCCAACCTGACTTTATAAATAGCAAAGCAGGAGAGGGAAAAAGAAAGCAGGCTGGGGACCTGCCTGCTAAACTGTTATGATATGACGGTGATGCAGGTAGGTGACATTAAATGCTACTGTCTGCATCCTTAATTGTGAGTTGTCATCACCTTGGCCGTTTGAGGACGATAATGTGCTGTTCATTTTCCATATTTCTATTCTTATTCATAGAACTGTATGTTCCAGCATTCAAATGTGTATGTATAATTTAAAAACGAAACCCCAGTTTTTTGGGGGGAGTGTTTTTTTTTTTCAGTGGAGACAAGGAGGGAGGAAAGACGTGAGTGCACCTTGACTGATTTTGCATGCAGTTAATTTTCCTGCCTCAGAAGTGTAGCAAACTGACAGTATCAGAAAGCCCAAATGGAAAAATGGTTGCTTGCAAGATGTAATGAAGATTAAAAACAAACAAGTGGGTCTGGGTAGTAAGGGGGATCTTGCTCTATAGTCGTTTGCCATTTCTGATTTTGTGAGTAGCTCTGCAGTGTCATTTAATCTATGCTTCAGCATAATTTTACCAGGAGATATTTCTGGCCTTTTGCTTTATAGTCAGATCCCTTTGCTGGGCTATTAGGTTGAAAATGCAGTCAAGTATTGACATCGAAACTGTTTATGTATTCTCCCACTGCATGGAACCCCTCCAAAATACCCTGCAATTGAGGGGAGGGAAGGGGAAGGAGAGGATGAAAAACAAGAGCTGGATAGGAATGCTGTCTGCTCTGGGATTTAAATAGGTCAACTCATTTAGATAAGTAGAAGTTAGGCTGTTGATATATGCCTATCTCCTTAAACTGTCATCAAAGTTCACTTAGCTGCATTCCAGTGGAGATTGTTGGCCGTTAGAGATGTGAAAGGCATTGTTACAGAAGACTTTAAGAGAAAAGAGGAAGGAGGAACAAAGAAATAGCCGGGCGAGGAGATCATACAAGTATTACATTTTCAGATTCCTGGTGGCACTGACAGGTGTTGATAACTCTTTGAGCACCTACCTTCAGAACACTGAGCCCCACTTCCCTGCCCCTGTGTTTGTCCCTATTGGATGCTCGTGTATGACATAAGTCTAAATGTTCCTTTTTTCCCTTTTTCTGCTGAAATATATTTAATTTGCTTTGAAGAAGAGCAAACCCAAATCCCAGGGCCTCTGAATAAGGGGGAGTTATAGAAGGGGAATACAATGTATGTCTTAATCCTGTGTCACCCTGTCTTTGAGACACTGTGCTACATTAAATTGATTTTGCAAATGAAAGCTAAAAGCTAAGCAAAAGCCACCAATTTATTTTGCCTAAAGATGATTTTAGTGCTCTTTATGTTCCCCTAAATGACAAACCAATTTGTTACCTGCCTACATAAACATTTGCCTATATTAACACCAGAAATGTTTTATTTTTATTAGCCCAAACTTTATCTTCTTATGAAGACACAGGGGCCCAATAAAATTAGTGTGCAAATATAATACCCAATTTGCATTTTTCCATGGTCAGCAGAAAAGCTGAGCAAAATCAATTTGATATTAGGTCAGCATATACATCAATAAAGCATACGCACACATAGGACCATTGTAATGGTCCCTGTAATTTCTACGCTGCCAGAGTAAAGAGATTAAATAATATTAAATGCTCCAAAATAGCTTTGCTTTTAAGAGGAATGTAAAAAGAAAGAGAGACTTTGGCATAAAATGGGCAATAAAGGATAATAGTTGCACAATGTCCAACTTTAAAACATTGTGACAATGATCTTGGGGGCACCTTCCTGCTAAACGGCCCAAATTCAGCAAAGCTCTTATGCCAATGCTTACGTTTAAGCACATTTTTAAACACAGCAGAAGTCTGTCAAACAAATCACATAGTTAAGCGCCTGACAGACTTGGGGATGGAACTTGAATGAAAATCCAGAGCTTGAGAGGTTCGGGTCCATTTTTGAGTATTACGTGCAGGATCGTTGCTGGATAGAAGGTCCATGCACAAGTGAGACTTTGCTGAACAAAACCCCCCTCTGCACTCCCGATGGGTCTATCTCAACACGATGGGAGGTGAGGTGAGTCAATGAGCCACGAGGACACCTCAGCAGCATTCCCCCGGCACAGAACCGACCTCCCATGGATTCTGCACAGGACCCAAGATACTGCTGCCTCCCTTTCCACATAAAAGTAGGAATAGGTGTCTGGATTTCAAAAACTGTAGTCCAGTCTTTGCTCATCTCTGTGGTACAAATGGCACCATTGTTACCTTCAGTGCCACTTATTTATTTGTACTGCTCAAGCCAGCTATGAGACAGCAAGAAAGAATAGCTTGTGTTTATCTGACTTCACCAAGCCCAGTGGGATTTGGTAGTGACCAAAAATGGTGTTCTTTTGCAGTGGGTTGCTGAGGTGTGCACTTTTACCTGAAATAACATTTGTGACCAAAAGTAACAAAAATAAATGGAATTAGGTGTTAATCTGGTCTCCTAGGAAAAATGAGAATACAGTAAATGCTGTTTGGATTTGATTTGCTAGAGCAGGTTAATGTGGTGGAGACAAGACTGTCAGGACAGCAATGACATCAGTGTTCATTTCCAACGCAGATGTTACAGTTCTGTTGGACATAGACAAGCCAAGACAGCACAGTGAAGTGTAATGCAATAGAGTTCTTTTGATTTTCTCTGTGGAGTGTTTAACTCACAGGCTTTTGAATGTAAGATGCTGGCAATGACCCACCTCATACTGCAAAGTACTTCAGAAAGGAAGACAATTGGAATTTATTTGCAGTGGACACATGTATTTTAGGAAAATATATGTGGGTATTTAAATCAAATGATTTTTTGGGCATATGCTTTTAAGGTGATGGATTTCCATTTCTTTTGATTAGAGCCTTCTGGTCTTGTACATATGGGGTGAAATGTGGGAGGGGAGAAAGGCAAGCTTTTCCTGGTTCCTTGTCCCAACTTTGAAGTTTTCTGCAAAGGAGTAGAATTCACTTCCAAGTTCTCCTGATGGGTGCCAGTTAAAAGCTTTCTGAAGTAGACTCCTAGGTTCAGACTTGCTCATCCTTTGTACTCTATCAGCCCTAGTACTAGTTTGTGAACTTACATCATTACCATACTATGGCTACAAGACTTAAAGATACCACAAATATGCAATCTCTATGCAGTTTGTTTCTGGTCTGACTTGACAGCAGGGAAGATCCTGGATGTTGAATGAAGTTCTACTTCAGTTCTGTTACAGCACTTCATTTTGGTGGTGCAAATGGGATTCCATATATTTAATATGCCTGCATGAAATTTGTCAATACTTAGTATTAAGCTATTTCATAAAAACACTGTCATTTTCATGTTTTTATAGTAGCATAAAAATGAAAATTGAATGAAAATGGCTAATTGAATTTTCTGCCTTCCCGTGAAGGTTTAGATTTTGATCTGACTGTCTTTAAGTAGAAAATGTTTTCTGTGGGACTCTTGTTGCACTAGTGTAATATGTAACCAAGAGTGGAAATTGCTGTTTCCTGGGTGAGACCTGGGGGATTGTTGCCAGGGGGATTGCTTTAAGTAGTTGGCTTGAACATGCTATGGCATTAGAGGAGAAGAAACACAATTTGAGGGCCAAACATCACGAGTGATACTCGGAGTGAGAGATTTGAGTTGCTTGCTTGCAGCTAACTGGGTTTCTTTTCAGTATGACATTCTCTTGGTGTTTATCACCATCGTGGTAGCTTTAGAGCCAGAATAGATGTTGAGGTTAGTGTTGTTTATTCTGACTAGCACCTTAAATCTTCACATCTTTGCCCACGGGAATTCTCCTCTGCAGCAGAGCAACAGGATAGTGGTGGGTGAGTAGCAGCCTACGAGGGCGTAACACGCAGTGGCAGATGGTTTCGGTCCCAGTAGGAATCTTAAGTCAAGGCAAATATTATCAGTGATGATGGTAGTGGTAGCCTTCAGAGGAAAAAGAAAATGTCTAGTTCAATCTTCAAGATGCTTTCTTGAAGAGAAAATGGGAAAGAAATAACTTTAGAAATCTATAAATTTCTTCCCCTGGAAAACCTTTGCATCAAATGCTTTTGTTTCTAAGATTCACTGCTGTGGCAGTTGGAAGGGCTGAAGGGGTACCACAACAGACTATTTCTCTGCATTTCCACAACTGGAAAAGTTGTGGCTAAATGGAGCGTGCCGTTCTGTCATTTTGCTTAAGTGCTTTTGGCATCTATTGAGCAAAGCTATACACTTCTAATCTTTAATTTTGATTGATCTTTTCAATCCTGAATTAGAAAATAGGATGCATTTTCAATATAACATTTAAATTAAAATATGAAATAGTATTTTGTAGTTGTTGTATCCATTATTGGTTTGGTGGGTTAACCTTGGCCAGCTGCCAGACACCTACCCAGCTGCTCCCTCCTCTACAGGACAGGGGGAGAAAATTAGATGAAAAGGCTCATGGGTCAAGATAAAGACAGAGGTATCACTTACCAGTTCCCATCATGGAAAAAGCAGATTTGACTTGGGGAAACATTAATTTAATTTATTGCCAATTAAAATAGACTTGTATAGCAAGAATCCAAGAGGAAAATTAAAACAATGCATTTCCTCCCCCTCACCCCCTGTTTTTTCCCAGACCGATTTCACTCGCAACTCCTCTACCCACCACCCCCACCTCCAGTGGTGCCATGGATGGGTAATGGAGTTGTGCTCAGTCCAAAACAGTTCTTCTCTGCGGCTTCTTCCTCCTAATACTTTCCCCTGCTCCAGCCTGGGCTCTTCCTGCGGTCCCTCAGGAGAATCTGGTCCAACACAGGATCCTCCATAGGCTGCAGCATAGATACTTGCTCCAGGCTGGTGTCTCCACAGGAGTCTTTGCCACAGCAGATGGAGTGCTCCCTCCTCTCCTTCTCCTGTCCTGGTGCTCACAGGGCTGTTTCCCACTGCATTCCTTCTCACTCCTCACTGCCTGTGTGGCATTTTTGCCCTTCTTTGAATGCACTTTCAAGGAGGCACTGCCACCCTCGCCGAGGTTCATTTTTTCATCTGTAGGTTATACATAAAACCACAAAGGTAGGACAGTGCTTTTGCTGTTTGGATTTAGGGGAGAGTTTGGAGGTGTGTGTGTACATGTACATACTTGCCATTCCTTTTATCACAGGCTATTATAGAGACCAAGACAAATGTGCGATGTCGAATACGTGATTTCCAAGACCACTCATGGGGGGTCTGGATGGACGGGTTATAATGTGCTGGTGCTGGGTGAGGGTTCAGGCTGGGAGTCCAGCCTCTAAATAATGCATGCACTGCACTAGCCAGGTTCAAATTTCCAATCTTAAACTCTTAGGTGTTAGAGTATAGAGTATGAACTAGTCTTTGGTTCCTACTGGAAGCCCTTTGTGGTTCTTGTCTCAAAGGTTGGCTAATGGGCATCTATGTTGTCTCTTATGTTCCCCTTTTACTAGTGCTTTCAGAGTAGCTGAACTTTGAAGAGGACCCATAGAGCTGAAAGCTTGTCTGCAAGTTTAATTTCTTCCCATATGTACACAGAACCTTGTACTTAGGCAGGGACTTTAATCACCAAAGGAACTTTTACAAGATTCACCCATGTTTAGAAGATGTTACTGAATTTTCTAAGCTTTACAAGCTGCATTAAAGATATATGCTTTTCCACAATCTGAAATCCAAACACTGAAAATGAAAATGACTTTAAAAAAAAATATTAACAGGTCACATTATTTCATCAAGCCCAAATACCAGAAAGAAATACACATGTGCACAGTCACATGTGCACAGTCACATGTGCCGTGTGTTTTAGTGTTCTGTATGAATAATGTAGGCTATTTCTTAAAGAAAAAGATTTTAGAATGGTATTGCTGGGCTTGACAAACATGGAGAAAATGTCTGCTATGTGAAGATGGACAGCCAGCTGTGCCTGTGCTCGTTTTGAGCGCTGCATGTCTAGAAGACTGGGTACTATCGAAGGTACATTGCAAGACTGTGCATTCATAATCTGCAGCAAGTGTTCCAGGCTGGAAAGTGAGCAACATCTTGCGGATTTGTAAGCCAAGACAGAGTGAAGTTGCTTGGCACAAAGTGCAGGGTGGTAATTTGGTGCCCAAGGAAGCGGGCGAGGGAGGTCCTGGTTAGCACCAGTGCCACATCTCCCATTGACTCCAAGCAGCTTTGCACTGACCCCTAAATTGCCAAAGTTCTCTTCAGTTTCATAAGAGAATGAACTGACTAATGATTTTAATAATTGTTATGAAGGGTAAAGCATAAATAACAAAAATGTTGTAATTAAAACCAAACAAAGCCAAAGCCACAAAAAACTACAAAGTAATCCTCTATCCAAAAGATTTCCTAACCAGGGAGCTGTTCCAGCTCCAAACAGTGGCAGTCATGTTGCTGAACATCACTTCTGTGCTGAGTCCCTGTAATGTAACACTGTTTTTCCAAGAGAGGAGAAAAACTCCTCTCCTCTTATAAAAGTGATCCCAGCCTTTTGTTTGTTAAAGTTGGTTTGCTGATTTATCCTGTTCCTCCCACACTACTTAACATTAACGCAAATGATGTGGTCATCAACTTCTGGCTGATGGTGTTGTGTTCCTTTTTGCTGCCTCCCACTTTTCTTCTGCAGACAGAATTGACCCCACCAGCTGCTATGTTTGTCAGAGACATTCTTTCTTATATTTCTTTGCCTCTGGGGTTCAAAAACACCAGAGAGTGGTGAAGCTGGGGTATGAAAGAACAAATGAATGGTGGAGTTACAGGGTGAGCAGCTGTAGGACATTTAGAGAGGCTAAAGAAATAAAAAAGAAACCTGTTGAGATTCTCTCCTGAGAACAACTGAAAATATATTGATTATTCCTGTGCTGCTGTTAGGTGTGATTGACCACTGGGGGGGAACTGAGCATTTCTTAGAATTCAGGAAATTAAAAAAATAACTCAGATGTGGTCTCAAGGACTCCAAACATCTTTGAAATTAAAAATCTATGTTTGAGTATATATGTAATGCATCTACCTAATTCAAAAAACAATAAAAAAAAAGCTTAAATTTAGTTTCTAGTCTCCTTTCAGTGTGTAAACTTCTTCATTTCAAAACACAGATTTAAACTGTCTCTAGCAATTGGATCCTGCTGTGTTTAGTATTACCCCTGCTGTGTGTATTCAGATCCAGAAAAGACATCTCGCTGAGGTCCTGACCTCTTATGGTCTTTAAAATTCCCAGAACCCATTTTGAAGGAGCATAATTTTTATTTCCTGTTTATTAAATGCAGTCACTGCACAAACAGAGAACAATCCTGCTTGACCCATGTAGTTTATGGCTGAAGAAAGTGGCCAAAGTAGTGCGTTTTCAGTCCTGGGGATTAACCCGTATTAAGTTCAGCATAGTTGGGATCCAGGTTTCCCTTCCACCTTTTTGTAATTTGAGGGGACCTGGCACATTTTCGTGCCCTCACTGGAGAAGGTTGCTGGATTTAATCCTGCTCTCTTTTCCTTTTCCATACTTTATTGTTTTTGAACATCTTTTTCAGTTAGGGAAGATGCAGTCCCAAAGAGTTGAGATTAAAAAAACCCAAAACAACACAAACAGACAAAACAACAAACAAAACCAAACAAGAAATCCCCCAGAACAAAGCCTAATAAATGTCATTTTTTAGCACTTTACCCTTGTTTGGCACTGTTAAGGCTTGTACCAAGCGTAATGTAGGGTGCAATTGGCTTTATGTTGTGAATGGACCCCCACTGCTCTTTTTGTCATCCCAGGGGGACATTTATCACAAGAGAGGGGGCAATTACCGTGCAGTTAAACTCACTGTAGTAAATCTTGGTTTTTAAAAAGAGAGCTAACTTTTTTTGTTGCAGGTTTGGCGGTGTGTCATTAGTTTTTCAGCCCTTGTGCAGTCTGCTATATGGCCTGGTGCAGAGACTCAGTGATGCTGCCTCTTTTAATTATAGATTGTGCTTATTTATAATGTATGACCAATTTTAATAAAAGGATAAGCTTTAATATTAATGGCCCTTTGTGTCCTACATATGGGACCCAGTTTAAGGATCTTTATCTCTCTTTTTCTCTCTGTCCCCTTCTGCTGCAGCAAACCTGCGTCCAGGGGCTGAACAGAAAGTGGTGTTCATCACTGCACGAGTCCACCCTGGGGAAACACCATCTTCTTTCGTGTGCCAAGGTGAGTGTCTGCATGAAGATGGCAGATCTGCCAAGATCTGATTTCCTATTGATGTGCATCTTGGGTTTGCATGGCTTTGGATATGATAGAAGGCTGAGTTCATAGAGTCATAGAATGATTTGGGTTGGAAGGGACCTTAAAGATCATTGAGTTCCAACCCCACTGCCACGGGCAGGGACACCTCCCACTAGACCAGGTTGCTCAAAGCTCCATCCAGCCTGGCCTTGAACACTTCCAGGGATGTGGGATTCCACAACTTCACAAGATGTTTTTTTCCACTGTGAGGATATAAGCAGAATCTCTCACCTCTATCCAGCTGCCTGTCTTCTTGGGGGCAGTAGGAATATATTATCTCTGAGTCTTGTGAATGTTTGCTGAACTTGGTCAGAATTGGACGGTGGGCTCTGAAGCTTTTTGGGAAGAACTGACAGTCATGCTCGAATATATGCAATGCGATCATGTAAGGCTCCTTTTCTCAGGAAAACAGGCTAGAAAAGCTCTGGGAGTGATTCTTTAAGTGCTTATGTTTTCTTGCTGTGTACTAACTTCAGCTTCTTTTCCACCACAAAGCAGTGACCCTAGTTCTCCAGTTTAATTTGAAGAGGCCTCTATTTGTCTGAAGCTGCTGCTCTGAGGAGCACAGCTCCCAGTGGCTGACAGCTGTTCCCTGCACAAAACCTTCCTGCTAAAAATAGAAAGCAAATTGCCCAGCTTGTATGTGTAAAGAGTTGTAAATCTCAGGCTTGTGGGTACAAATAAATAAATAATCCTGCCATGTGTTCATATAACTTCATTGTATAGGTCTGAAATATTGTACTTATGGTATGTGACTTTCTGCGGTGGTAAATTGTTGACAGTGTAAATCAACGTAACTTCCCTGAAGCCAAAGCAATATGCTAATTTACTACATCAGCTTGGACCTGGCCCTGCCTAGCCAATGAGTTGCAGCAATCAAGCATATGCAGGGTTTATTACGTTGGCTGGTTGTAAAGCCGCAGATTGGTTTGCAACCAGCCCTGTTGGTACCTAAAGACCTCAGTGGGAAAGGTCTGGCACAGTTTCATAGCCTTCTCTGTGTGCTCTTCATCCTGGCAATGTCCTATATCTGGCATCTCTCTAAGGCAAAAGGTCAACAGCTGCCACTTCTGCTGTCCTAGCCTGGTGGGCTAACAGGACACGGGGCCTTTTCTTGCCAGCCTGTGGAGCAGCAAAGGTAAAACCCTTCCTTTAATGAAATGGTGCTTCAGACTGAGAGCAGAAAAACTCAGCGAGTTTCCCATCTCCTGTGGCGGCACAGTCCATGCAGGGCATTATAGTTCACATGATGTTTGTTAATGAATATGGATTTTTAATTGGATGCTTTGATTCCGTTTGTGGCTGCTGGCATAGCCCTGTGAAATGAGGGCTGAGGCATGCTGCTGAGGTGGTACTTTGGAAATGATGTTATTTCATTTTGATAAGGGAGAGTTTATTCAAAAGGGAAAACCATAGAATGTGAAAAAGCGGGTGGCACGCTTAGCCTGATGAAACAACTGGCTGGAAGTCATGCTCTGATTGTCTCAGAGAAACTTGGTGTTTTGTAGGAAAAATTAAAACAGAAAGAGAGGAGGGGGGGGAATAAGAAAAAGGAGGGGTCGGTCTTGGAGAAGCATATCAGAAACTTGCTGTGACTGCAGTTATAATGCACGCTTGACTCGCTTGGAAATGCACAGATCTGAAGGCACTGAACTCCGCTGTGCATTGAGCCATTCTGCCCAGCGCAGATGAAGCTGCCTTGTGTGTATAATTAGCGTCAAGACAAGTAGAAATGGCAAACATTTCAATGCCATTGCTGCTGTTTCTAGCATTGCCAAATGTGAAATTGGGTGCTTGCTCCATCTTTGGCAACTATTGTGTGGGAGGGTCAAAAGAAGGGATAAAAAGGATCCCTTTGGCAGTCAGGTGAGGGCACAATGAGGAATTTTATTTTGGAGTCTTGGGAAGCATTTTGGCAGAGTTAGGTGTTGCAGATTTAATATCCAAATGTCAGCCCAGTGCATGTGGAATGTGTCAGATTTTTTTTTTTTGGTAGAGAGATTTCTTCTTGAATGTTTGATTATGCTCACCACCTGAAGTATTAAGATATGGAAGCTAATCCCAAAGATTCCCCAGGTGCAAGCAGCATCTTGTATATGGAACAGCAGAATCGTGACTGCTGAGGCCTGGAGAATCAGCTAGCAGGGGAATAGATAATTAGTTACAAGCTTTCTTTTTTTCTTAATTTTTTTCTTGGGTTTCGTTCAGTTCAGGCTCTGTCTCCCTCTTTAAAGCTCCAAGCTCATAACTAATTCCTTACTCATTTTTTCTACCTGTCTTTGAGCTAGCCAAGTCTCTTCCTGCTCTCTTTGACCTGTTCACTGCTAAGGATATATAGATATGTGCAGTCCAAACATCAGCTTCCTGGGGCTTGGCAGAAGCTCCCTATTACATCTTCCATTTTTTGATTAAGCAAGATACTCTGATGAGGAGGAAGTTGTCTAGCCTTGAAACTCCAGGGTATACTTGTTCCTGTCTATTGGTCCTTTGTCCTTCATTTTGTCTCACAGATTATATCTAAGCAAGGATCTTTGTGCTCTTGTGGGAAAAGACCTTAAGGTCTCCCCCTTCAGAGCTGTATTGTTTCTGTGTCATCCTTCTCCATATTCTATTATGAAGAATCCACTGAAAACTGAATTTTGGATACAGATGCCATGTAATCCTGCAGGCGTACAAGTATTGTAAACTTGGATACACACCTCTGTCTCCTTACAGCTACGGAGTGCTTGCGGCAGTAGCCAGACCTCCCTAGAATCATTAGGCACCTCATCCAGCAGTTAAAAACAAGTACTATAATATTTCACACGTGGCACAGCTGCTGAGCTGTAGCTCACTGCCTTAAAAGGCAGACAAAACCCCGGAGGGCCTCTTCGTAGAAAGATGGATTAAGAACCTTTTGTTTCTGTTTTGGTCTTTTAAGAGTTATTACGATGCTTGAGGTTAGCCATTTTAGGAAGTTTTCCTGATAGTTCTTAACTGCTTGTTGTGAAGTTCAGGGACAGAGATGGAGAGTTAGTCACAAGAGATTATATTCACATGAGTACCCTTTACATCCAAAGGTAGGACAGTGCTCTGCTCCTCAGGCTGTGACGGTCGTTGATGCTTGTGTTACGTTTGGGGATGAGTAAGTTAGGAGTAGGGCCTAGGATGAAGAGGACTGTTGCTTTCACTTTGCTCTTATTCGACCATTTTCTAACCAACTGGAGTCACTGCTGCTCCTGGAGGGCTTTTATAGTGCAACACAAAACAGTGCAAACTCATCTTACAGCTTGAATTCGTCTCTCGTGGGCTGTCCAGATTTCTGAGGGATTTTTCTGAAGGTGTGGGTTTAGATTCTTTTCCTTTCTTAGATATTTTCCTTCATCTTCCTCCTCACCCAGTATTTTTATTTAAGAAAACGTATGCTATTTTGTCTTCCACATGACAGTGTTAAGGCAAGTAAATTATTAACTTTCACAGATAGGGTCAGATGTCAAATAATGCCTGTGTATGTAGTGTGCACAAATATGTGTGTGTAAATTCTGTACAAGTCCCTACTCTCTGAACACTGGTGATAAGCCAGCTTTCCAAAGGCTTGGATTTTATCCAGGATCCGGTGATAGGAGTATTTTTTTCCCCCAATATTTTTACAGTCTTATTTTCCTTCCTTTGGCTGCTACATTTTATTATCTTTGTGACAGATAAGCAACAGTCCCTCACTATTCACGTGCATGGAAAGTTGTAGATTTGGTGACTACTATGTTAAAGTCTGTCCTGTATGATTTGATTTTTGCTGGCTGTCAGGAGTTGCAAGCTTAAGTATGTCTATATGTACTTAGACATATTCTTTCCTTATTGACTTAGCACGTTCTATTAGTAGGATATCATTTGTTGTCCTTTTAATACATTTGTTGGTGTGACATCCACCATGCCTTCTAAATGCAAAAAAAAATGAAAATTTGTACCCCAAGTGTTTTACTTTAATACAGTTTAAGAGGCTGGGAGTCCAGCCCAGAATGGAAGTCCCAGGGCAAGAGGGGAAGGAGAGGGATCCCACAGCTGGCTTTGCAGATGCGAAGCATCTTGTGCTAAGTGGAATTTGACCTGAAGTTGACCTTGAAGCTTATAGGCTGAATAGGGAACAGCCGTTAGAAAGAAAATATAAGGAAAACAGACACCTGGGACTCTTATCCATAAGAAATGGAGCAAAACCGACTTTTCAATCAATCTTTTTTCATTACAGCTGCTTAAATGAATGCTCCCTCTCGCTTCACCTTAATTTAGATGATATGAAATGAAAAACCAGACTACACTGGGTAATGTCTCTTGGTTTTCTAACATTCATGGTCTGTGTTTTTAATACCTGCCCTCTTGTCACCAGAGGGCAGCAAAAAAGTCTGAAAACTTCCATACAAATTTTCATTCTAAGTTTAAAGAAGGGAGTAAAAGGGGGAAGATTGCCTGAAAACAAGTCTCCCACTGTCTCCCAGCTGTGTCAGGAGTGTTGCTGTTGCACAATAACTCACTGGGCTAGTAGGTAATTGAACTTTATGTGACCAAGGTGCTCCATGTGCTATGAAGGATTTTATTCCTGGACAGATTCCAAGATGGCCTGTTAGAAGTGGTGGCAGTTTTCTTTCTAGGTCACTTCATGGAGGCAGTGTCTTCAAATTCTTTGAATTTGATCTTGCAGGTTCCCTGTAGGAGTTAGTAAGAGCATGAAGTTCTTCAACATGAGTGGGGCCCATTTTTAATTTTGGTTTTATTTTTTGCTTGTGAAAAAGGCAGTTGTATGTGTGAGAAGAGCTAATTTTGAAACTTATTGCTCCTACTTGGAAATTAAGCCAAACTCTGTCTTTTATTATGAAGAAGGAAGGAGGAATGTGCTGTTGGGGTTAAAAGCTGCTATTTTCCTTCCTTCACTAAGCATAAATCTTTTGAGCAATAGGGCATAAGCGATAGTAACTGAAAGACAGGATGGGGCATGTTTTAAATGCAAGAGTAAATGCAGCTAATGAAGCCTTTACATGTAAAAAGGCCCTCTCTGAAGTAACAGGGGTGATGACCTCACTTAGCTGTTTCCAGGGGATAAATTTCTCCTAAAGAAATGAAACAGTTCTGTAGGCATTGGTATAGGATGCTTTTGGTAACTGCAGCTGTACTGGAGAAAAACACTGAACCCAGAAAATTCTTGTTGCGGTAACGATGGGGCCTTCAGACATCATCTGCCACACTTCATATCAGACGGAATTTGCATATGAATGAATGTATGGGTTGCATCAGGTCTGACCTCACTTGATCTGTTATACTGTTCCTTCTAGTAAGCCAAAGCATCTCTGTTTTTCAGCACTTCCTACCAGAGGAGGAAACAAAATAGGATTCCACAGAGAGTGGGGATCTTATACATGCGTGTTTGTTATGTTACTGTAAAGTCTCGGTTCTGTCTGCCAAATAAGAGACTGGGAACAAACTCTTATGCTCTCCTGGCTACTTCTAGACTCAAGGTGAATGTCTTCATATTTATAAAAGCTTCATTTGTCGTTCATTTTTGAAGGTGGGGTGCTCTACCTGGGCCATGCAGCAGGCCTGTGGGCGCTCTCTGATGCAGAAATGCCCTTTGTGGGAGCTGTTGCCAGTGTTTTAGTTTGTGGGCTGCGTTGCTAATACCGAAGAGAACAAAACTAAACAGAATCTCCACTTTAAGTGAATTTTATACTCTCTTGTCACCCCAAAGGTACAGAGGCAGAGCTTCCATTCCCTTTCAATACTTGTACCTTTTGCAAACCTCCTTTTCTAGGCGCAATCCATTGGGAAACACATCTGATACCACACAGTCCCAGCCCAGAGGTGCTTGCAGATTTTGCAGAAAGCCAAATCTTTCTATAAAATGAATTATATTCTGCATACATAAGATGATATGCATAAGCTGTGGCATGAGAGGATAGGAACACTCTCATGTTCATTTAGCTGCAGCTTAGCACTTACAATCAGTAAGGGAACATGGTGAACGGAAGCTGCAGTTCATGGTCTCTTTTATAGGGGTTCAGGAAACCAAGTGATGAGAAGCTGACAAAGACAACAGAATTCAACAGCCCAACCATAAAATGAGCTGCAGGGCTCTCTTAAAGTTGTTAGACTGCATTCATTCTTCTCACCAAGATTTTTTTTTTCTTTAAGTGCATAGCTCCTAAGCTTTAATACAAAGGGAAACATGCTCTCCTTGACTTCTAAAGCAACATGAAGAACAGTATTGTCTGTCCCTTGTAAATCTCCTGGATGGGATTTTAGTGTGAAGTATCCCAGGAGAGAGAGAGGTTGTTCTGAGAGTATAAAACATCCATGTTACTGTAATGGAAATAAAAGCTCCTCTTAAAATTGTGTTGATGTAAATAGACTGTTAGAAGAATTTCTGCTACCCAAAGTGACATTAGCTTTTACAAGATACCATGGGTTTTGAATCAATTCATTGTGGTGTCAGGCAGGTATGAGAGGTTATACACCTAGTTTCCTGAGCTGGAGAAATGTATAATGAGGATAAATTTCTCTGGGTATAGAGTTATGAGATTTACTCTCTTACCATGTGTGTGTTCTGGATGTGCCAGGGAACCCCTATGCAGAAGAGGAGAAGGTGTGATGGTGGCAGGGTGGGTAGAGGGGTTGTGCAGAGGCTGCAGTCTGTGAAGGGAAGAAGAAATATCCAGAGCTCTAGAGAACAAGACTTCCTCTGAGGGAGAAGTTGTGTCATCTGTGGAGAAGGCTGTTGTGTGGCTGAGACGCCCCTTCCCACCAGCAGCAGAAATTGCTGCCTCATCTCTTCCACCTTATCAGTAGTAGCGGGAACAGAAAATTGGACTCGCCAGGCAGGCTCACTGCCCCAAGCCTAGCACTGCTCACCTTGCGTCCTCCATGAGGAGGAATGGATCGGTCCTAACGCCTCACCCTGGAACAACAAGGTCAGCTTTGCCTACGCAGCTAAGAAATGTCAAGTGGCTTGCTTTGATTTAGTTTGCCCTTTGCCTAGGGCAGGCCTTTGACTACCTCTGCTTAACTAATCCTCTTTACAATAATCAGAGAGTCAAAAGAGCCCTTGGTCTTCAAGGGAGAGAATTGAATAATGCTTCCCTATACAACAGCAGGGAAATTTACTTTGTCTCTGGGTGGGATTGCCCAATTAATCTCTTAAACATACTGATTTTGCAATGTTTCTTGACTGCTCATACTTTTGAATAACATCACCTCAGAGATCATTTCCTTCCAGCCCTAACCAACCTACCTCTAGGGCAATGAACATCATCTTTTTAACAGCCTGTTGTGGCACTGTGCTTATGTCTGAGGATAGGAAAAAGAGAAAATATTGATTCATCTCAACTTCATGGTCACTTGGCTTTCCTTAATATGGGCTGGTTATCCCACTGCAAATTGCAGTCCAAGTGGATTTTGAAGATGCTTATCTATGTCTTCCCAGTTATCAATTAGAAGTCAGAGCCATTTTCTGTGTGGGTTGCTCTGGATGGCTGTGGGCAGCAAGACCTGCACTTCTAGGCAGCGATATTATGCCCATGAAAAAGATCTTTTCTGGCGCTACATGGGAGAGCAAGCCCTCTGGAAGTGTTGGCTGATACACTGCTCATGGCATTGCTTGCTGGGTCCCTGGTTGTGCAGCAGTCCAACTGGCCAAGAGTATCCAGTGTACCATACAGGCAGGTTTCCCCAGACTGGACTTTGCATTCATGGGCCAAAGAGTGCTGGAGCATCTGTTGTTACTGAAATCCCAGGCAGAAATCTTGAAGTTCTGCCCCGGTTGAACTTGACCAGGGCATGAATATGCAAGAATCAGAACAGGGTTGTAAAGACAACAGGAAGCTTGAGGTTGTCGTTAAATCTCATTTGCATGGCTCTGTTGTTAATGAAAAAAGAAACTGCTCCTAGTAAGTGACCATCATTAGTTTCAAGGAATCTAAGTTGTGAGATGAGCCCTTTCTGTAAGTGCAGCAGTACAGCAGTGTGTGTGATCTGTACTGATCGAGCTGCAGGTGTTTTAGTGATATGTCAGGCTTCACAATTAGGAATCTCTTCTAGTTTTTTATACTTTTCTCTAAGCCTTTTCCATTCTCCTTCTGTAATGTCACAGCTCTTCTTCACAAGTGATATTAATCTTGCTGGTCTATTGTTTCCGGCTTTGTCTTCTGCCCCTTTGTTCTTTGCCTGCCCTGGCTCGGTTCAGCTGAATTGATTTTTTTGGTTTTCATTTTGTTTTCAGTTCTTTTGTCTCCGAGGTGCCCTACGCTTGCCTTCTTGCTCCTTCTGCCTTGCTAGAGCTGCTGCTCTGAGGAGCCAGCATTCATGTGTGACTAGGACTTGGCCGCTGCAAACTTTTCTTTGACACAAGGGCACCTGGGTGAAATTCTTCCTCTGCCCCTGCACAGATTGCTCACGTGCTCTGTGTGTGCCTGTTGCAACGTATTGTGTACATGTTTATAAGAGGCATGTCTCCTTGACTTCTGCAGTTTACCGAGGAAAGGGCCTAAAGCTTGTTTGGAAGGTGAGAAGGAGGAACTTGGGATGAAAGCAGGCTCCTGCCCCAGACAATAGCCCTTTAGAGGTTGTCTGCTCTGTCAGTGTAGTCCTGCTTCCCTAGACTCTAAGGATGGAGAGGAGGGGTAATGGGGCACATACCCCAGACAAAAGAGGATGCAAATTCTTTAACAGTCCTGCTTGATTTTATGTAGGAAGAAATGTAGGCACAAATTGCTGGGACCCTAATGCATGGGCAAACTTTTATTAAACCCTTTGTAGATGGGGAAGTGTGGATTTAGGGTGGTTTTGAACAGTGGCACACAGTTCTCTAAAAAGCCACTCTCCCCAGCAAGGTTGGTTCCTTAGTGACAGATGTGACCCCTAAGTGGCAATTTCCAGATGTGTCCTATAGTGTTAGTTCAAGGGTCTAATTACCTAGTACATGTTCAGCAAATGATAATAGAACCCTGGTATCTATGCTCTGATTTGGTGGTTATGATTTTAGTCTTTGCTGCTGCTAAATGTAGAAGATAATTGGAGACGGATGAAAAATAATTAATTTTGGTTTTTTGTTTTAATGCCATAGGTTTTCAAAGAGAATACTTTATTTGAAATGTCTTACAAGCTCACTGTTACTTTTCTCTTACTTTCCCTTTCTCTCTTTTTTTTCTTGTCTCTCCACTTTTTGTCACTTTATCACTGAATGAAAAAAATATGGGGGCAGGAAAAAAAAAAGAAAGCTAAAAATGTGTTTCACCGTTCAATTAAAAGGAGTAAAGGAAAAGTCTGTAGGTCGTCTTATGATAAAGTTTCTTCAAAATTTTCAAAGTTTACTTCAAAATTTTCAGCCAGTGGTACAGAGTTAGGCAACATATGAAAAAGCTGGACCCTGCCTTATGTTTTACAGTCAAGCATAAGCCAGGTCTTTGGGTGATGACTACAGAATAGGCAACTTCTTGTTCACTAGGGCCTCCACTTACCCAAAAGGAGCTATTTCTAGCATGTCTGAAAGATTTCAGTGGTCTTGGTTATTACATTTGTATTGCCATGCTGGTTTTTGTATGGCACTAATCACCACTGTGGCCAACACCCTTACCAACCCCAGTGCCTGGTGTCGTAACAGCACAGTGAGAACAGGAGGGTGGCTAATTCCCTGGTACAGGAGAAGCCATTCAGCCTTGCTGAGCTTTAACCATCTTCTGTCAAACAGGAGGCAGTCTGTCACAGAATCAGGAGTGGAGTTGCAAAATGCTGTGACCCAGCCTTCTCCCAGATGTACTGTCTTTCCGAAGCCGGGTCTGCCTCTTCCTCCCGGGGAGGAGCCAGGGAACAGCAAGCTGTACTGTCCTGGGTCAGAACAGGGGGACCCCCTGGAACTGATCCCCTAATTCACTGCGGGTGGGTTGCCTGCCCTGCACTGGGAACAGCAGCTGGGAGGTGGCTGCCACCATGCTCAGCTAACAGACCCCTCCAGTGGCTTTGAAATAAACCCTTATTTTTGCAGTGTGCATGTCAGGCTGGGGTCTCAGTTTGTCCAACATTTTCAGTGGCACCTCTCCCTTCCGATGTCCGTATCTTTCATCCAGGAAAAGAGGCTGTTTATGAAAGGTAAATTTACCTTTAAGATGTTAAAATTCAGCCTGACTCTTCAAGGTAGAAAGTTAGACGCTCTTTGCCCCTGGTTACATGTGAACTCTGATTTTTTCTTCTGCCTGGCAATGTTCCTAATGGCCAGGGATATGAGGGAAATAGCACCTTGACATTAGCTTATGTGGTCACAGCGCTGCCAGAGTTTAAACCCATTGCTGCAAAGTGCTTGGGATGAGCTTCTGTCTGAGGGCCTGCTGGCACTTGAGAGTTCATTTGCATCTGAGACAGGCTGTGCATGTAGAGTGCAGTCGAACATTTCTTGAGCAATTTTTATGTCTGGAACAAGAGCATCTTATTCCTTCTTAGTTTAATATGCTTCAAAGTAGATTCTGCAATAAGACTATCTCCAAACAGAATTCTTGAGGAAATGGTGTTTTTTCTTCTTCCTAAAATAGCAACAACAAAACCCCCTCAATGCTCAGAGGAGCCCTGGAAGTTATATCCTGCTAACTTCCTCCTTTGTGCTCTTTAGATGGAAACCTGTACTTTATACCCTCCTGGAGAATTTTACCTCTTCACAAGTAGAGACATCAGTTGTTTGTGGTGGCCCTTCTCACATGAGCCCAGTTTGCTCTTTGAATATTCCCTCTTCACTGCTAATTTCCATCATCTTTAGGACCTGCAGCATGGCTCCATTTTTACAGCAAGATTTTCTTTGGAGGGGAGGTGGGGGCTTAAGACATATTCTGCTGCTTAGCAGCCAGGAGCACATGTGTACTGACAGGGAGTGGCCCTAATTTATTTCTGTGGAGCTTATTCGTGCCTGCATATCATGCAGTGTAAATAAAAGAACAGATCTATCTCCGCTGGTGAGGGGTAGAGCTGAGCATTTTTTCCTCATGTGGGGATGTGGTCATTTTTGTTTTTTCTTTAAAACAAACAGAAAAAAAAAAAAGCTTTTTCCTTCTGGAGCCCAGTACAAGCAGCTATCCAACAAGTTTCTTCCAGCGCCACTGGAAGCTGCTTGCAGATACACAACTTTCATCTCAGATTCAAGGGGAGAAAATTCAGATGCAGCCNGCTTGCAGATACACAACTTTCATCTCAGATTCAAGGGGAGAAAATTCAGATGCAGCCAGCATTTTCTTGGCCATGGGATCTTCCCAGAGGATTAGCTTTTTGTTTAATAAATCACTCTTTTTTTTTTTTTTTCCTCTTTCTTTTATTTTTTTTCTCCCCACCAGTCCAGTCAGCTCATGAGTCACCCAGAAGTAGTTCAGGTGTTGCATCCAGTCCTCGCTTTCATTGTCTGCCAAGACTGAAGTTACAGACTTTGCTGTGCAAATGGACTTCTGTGTTTCATTTCAGTTTTTACTAGTCTTTGACGCTGATTCGAGCTGCTCAGCCTCTACTACCAACTTGCACGTATCGAGGGGGAAATGGATACAGGTCTACTTTTGTCTCACATACCATTGGTTTTGCTCATGCAATACTTTTAGATGTCTTTCTGAGATGCACACCCAGAGCAAGCAGAGAGCTCACACTAGCTTCAGGGGAAAGATAGCCACCTCTTGGGTACAGCAAGAAACCGTGATGCTGCTCTCACCTTTCTTATGACCAGAAAGCAACCACGGGAAAGTGTAAAGTAGCTCTTTATTGAATAAACAGGACTCTCTTGTTCTCCTTCTGGAATCTGGTGGTTGTCCATTTTAGTAGTGCTGCTTTACTGGGTGACACCAGCATTGCATGGTGCATGTGGACTTTGTGCCCTGCTTTAATAAAGGAGTCTTACAAGTGACTTTGCCCAAGTGGAAACAGGTGAGCTGCCTTGCACCTTTTTACTTGATTTGAATGGAAAGACAGGAAAATTCTATAAAAGTGAAGCAGTATAAACTGCAAACCTAGTAAAGTGGAAATCAATGAAGCTGTCATTACAGCTGGCTTAGTGTAAGTTTTCACATAGCAAGAGTAACCAGAAAGTGACCACTTCACTTGTCCCCACAGGGGAAATGAGGGCAAAGAGTTGTGCAGGATTCCTATAGGTGCAGGCTGTCAGCTGCCATCGTTAGGTTCTGAGTAATGTATGTATGTGCCATCTTTGTATAGGAATGGTGAAGCAGCAACTCCAGTAGAGGTGAGCAGCAGGGGTTCAGTCAGAGGAGTAAACACCTCAGCTCTTCATCTGAATGGACTAAACTTCTGAGCTGGTGCACAGAAAAATGCAATGCAAGCTGAGTTCCTCTCATCTCGGATTCCCACTTTGTTCTGAATCCTGCATGTACATCTTCTTGAGAGACTCAGTATCAGGGCGCCACATCATCCATGGGGACACCTCCTTCCCCATGTGCTCTTGCTCCTTTCCAGCAATATGTGTTCTACTTTCATACTGGTCGTGGGTTGCACCAGAAGTCTGTCTAGCTAAGTAGCACACTTGTGACAGTGGCCAATAGCAAGTGCCTACAGATTATTAAAGGTCAAGGCAAATTAATAGAGATGATCCTCAATATACTCTTGCAACACTCTACAGCTGAAGCAAACTGCAAAGGATGGTTGTGAATGGCTGACCTTCCACAGTGCCCCTCTGGTCTCCATCACACAGCTTTGTCTGCCTGCCTGGTTTCATATCTATTGTTTCTGGCTCTCTGCTTGACTGAGCAACATGTTTGTGGATGTTGGAAACTATTTTTAGAATGTGTTTAAAAATACATATTTTTCATTTCTTCCCTAGCATTATTTATGTAATGCCCTTTTTCTTTTTCACTTTGTATAAGATTTTCATATGTAAATGTATTCTCCATCTCCCTCCAGAGAAATCTACCTTTTGCCTTCTTGGTTTATAATACATTCTTTGCTTGGGCTGATCTATCCATCTTAAGACTTCTATAGTTCTTATTGCTACCGTAGTTAATGCCATAAGACTAAGAGCACAGTGTAGCTGCTTGCTTGTGCTTAATGAACATGCAAAACAGCACAATATGACAAGCCCCCAAGGGAGGTGTTAGGTAAAACTAGTCCATCCCTCCATTCCCAGTGCCCACTTTGTTAAAACGCTGAAAACCCAAAGGTTCCTGGTCCCCAGAGAAAGTCACTGCTGTGAAAAGGTAACTCTGGGCATAGGGAGTGGTGAGACAATTCGGAAAAAGGCTTGAAAGGATACATGACCTCATCTTTAGCTATTCCTTGTAATCCTGCAACCTTCAGTGGTTTCCCAAGTAGAACAAATTCTGCTTAGTCATAGAATCGTAGAATGGTTTGGGTTGGAAGGGACCTTAAAGATCATCTGGTTCCAAACCCCCTGATGTGGGAAGGGACTCCTTCTACTAGACCAGGGTACTTAAAGTCCCTTGACCTGGTCTTGAACACTTCCAGAGATGTGGCATCCACAGCTTCCCTGGATAACCTGTGCCAGTGTCTCACCACTCTGAGTAAAGAATTTCTTCCTAATACCTAATCTAGGTCTACCTTCTTTCAGTTTAGAACCGTTACCCCTCATCCTGTCACTCCAGTCCCTGATAAAGAGTCCCTCCCCATTTCTCCTGTAGGCCTCTTTAGGTATTGGAAGGCAGCTCTAAGGTCTTCCTGGAGCCTTCTGTTCTCCAGGCTGAACAACCCCAACTCTCTCAGCCAGTCTTCATAGGAGAGGTGCTCCAGCCCTCTGATCAGCTTTTTTGGCCCTCTTCTGGACTCACTTCCTGGGTCCATAAAAGAGTTTCTTTTTACTACCTATACCACTGGTGCAGACTACTTTGGAAACTTTACACTTGTGGTGCAGTCTCCTTGCTGGTCCTGGAAGGGTTTTGTGGCTTCCACACATCCAGTTGTCATGGAGGAGAAAAGAACAGTTATCTTCTAGGCTCTGGGGAGCTCTGCCTGGTCCTGGGTGGAGCAGCAATAACATAATGACCTAGATTCCTTTTTTCCCTTATAGCTCTAAATAGAAAACTGGCAAATGATGTGATTTTCTGTTTTTTCTCCCCTCTCTGCCATGTGAGCTGTGTGAGCCCGTTGGTGTACAGCTGAAACTCCCCTTTAAGGCCATGGTGAAAACACTGACGTTTTGTAAGTCGATAAGGATAGCAGGAAACAATGCAAGGATGTCTCAGTTAATTCTGCCAAGGTACATGCCTGCTTAACTCTGGTTCATGCATTCACAGAATCACAGAATCACAGAATGATATGGGGTTGGAAGGGACCTCTGGAGATCATCCAGTCCAACCCCCTGCCAGTGCAGGGCCACCAAGGATCTCTCTACTCCTTTGTCTGTTTCCTCCCCGCCCATTGCAATCAAGCCACTTTTCTAGGTGGCAGCCCTGTTGTCTTGCACCTCGGGGAAGGTGGGATCTCCTGCATATTTCTGTTCAATTCTAAGGCTTAAATCTTAGCTGTATGTAACATTAGTTAATTCTGTAAAAATTGAAGGCCATAATCCAGCAAGTGTTTTTAGAGCTGTCTGGAGGACTCGCACTCATGGGAAGGACAGACTTTGAATAATAATGACCAAACACATCATCTTCTGAAGCAACATCTTTAGAATGATTCTGATAAATCCCAAGTAATTCATTAATAAAGCAAGATCATCTGATCTCTGCAGTGTTTCTCCAGGAACTCTTTTGTTTTTTCCCAGGAGGAAAAGAGAGGTATCATCTAGAGGGTATTGGTAGGCTTATTCTGATGCAAAGAGAACTCCAAGCTCCTTACAGCATATTAGGAAAATTAAAGAAAACAAAGCCAACTAACAAAGCCACCCACTCAGTCTGTGCTGTGTGCTGAATTTATGAACCCTTTGGGCAATCCTGCAGCAGCAGCATGCAGCACTTCTGCTGCATGTATACTACGTGTCCTCTCTTTGACAGCCTGATGTGTTCTTTCAGGTCAATTCCACAGGTCTTTGCTCTTGCCGCCAGTTCTACTGGAGAACTGCATGACTGTCCTCTGGGCCTGGGGCAGATTAGCTTGCAGTTAAGCAAGCTACATCAGCCATCGGGTAATTAAACGGCTGAGCTATGGGCTCATCACTATAGAGGTTTGGAGGCCGTTTGCTCCCCTCTGATCTTGCACTTTTTACCAGACAAATCCAGCCTTTTCCTCATTCTACTCTCCTACATTGGTCTAATTTTTTGAAGCTAGTGGGGGTCCCATGGCTGTAAGGAACAGGAGAGCCAAATACCATGAAATAATGGGAGACATTATCCTGATGTACCACCTGGACTCACAGTGCATACCAAGTGCTGCTGGAGAGGGTGTACAAGTCCCATGTGCTTAGATCTGCAGTGGGATGAGTTAGATGGTGCCACTAACACCGTACTATTACTCTGATCAAGTGTTCATGCTGCTGCGGAGAACCCCCAAGATTGAAGCTGTTGAGAACCTAGCTTTTTGCTTTGTTCTATGTCTTTTTCTTAAGTCTGAGAAGACCCACAATCCAAATCAATGGCATCGAGTCCTGATGCCGTAAATTGATGGTTCCAACAAATGAAAGGGTCAAACTGTGAGGTTCCTTAGGGTCTCCAGCTGTTAAACTGTTGGAACATCAGAGCAAATCTTAAGGCATGATAAAAGACTGTTTTATCAGCAGAACATTACATAAGTAAGATCTAGGCAGTCTTTTGTAATGACACAACTGTTGTGGTCTCATCTCATCATCTACTAAGGTCTGTTTAGTAATGGTGTATTTTCAGGCTAGAGTAAAGTATCTGGAGAATTTTCACGTAGGAACTAGATATGCCCTCACAACATGCCTAATTTTTTGGTTGATGATTTTAATAGGCAAAATTAAAATACCACGTTTTACCCTCCCCAGCTGATCCTGTGAAGTGCTGAGCACCACCTATGGTTTGTGGAACACTTTCAGTCCTCCTTGATTTTGTTTGGAAGAAAAGATGACATCAGAGCTGAGAGTACTCAAGCCTGTGTTTCTGAAGTGACTACCAATTCTGGTTGTCTGTTACTTGGAAGGTTTTCCATCTTGACCTCTACAGGGCTAGTTTTTAGAAAGTGCTTATTTGAGGCAGAGGGAGGACGGAATGAACTGTCAGTGGCACAGATCTCCTCTAGTGGCAGCTGGGTAAAAATAGAAGTTTCAGAATTTGCTCAACACCTAGCAAACCCTTTTTGTTGCTACTTGCCACATTTCCAAGTGCAGTCAGCACCACTGAGCTTCACGAGTTTGTTTGAAAAATCCATCTGCTGGTTTTGGCCCCAAAGATGCTAGCTTTGCTGCCCTGCAAATCTGGCCATTACTATCTCAAGTTGAACATACTGAAATAGCAGACTCTGGTAGCAACCTGCCAAAAATCAGCAGTGCTGGAGACCAAGATCAGGCATTCTGGCTTCTGGTCCCACATCCTAGTCACTGGGAATGCCAACTTTAATTATGTTTTACTGGCAACGTATATCTGTATCTTTTCAGTACTGAATCAGGATGTTGTGCTCCAGCCCAGCACCAGCAGCCATATATCCTCCAAAGCAGATGTGAATCTTTTTATGAGGAAAGAGCCACAGCTCATAAAAATACATAGGAAATCCCAAACACTCATCACTTACCAACTTTTTGCCCTGAATTGATTCTACTTCTTGACTGCTGATTTGTGGCTGACTCTATTCCAGTCATATCCACTTCTCTAATGTAGTCTCCCTGTGTGAAACACATCTGGAGCACCATGGTCTGGAACTCTTTGGGGTTTTGAGGCAATGTTTGCATGGTCTAAATGTAGACATTTAGCAAAAAGAGTAGTAGTGTGTGTGAAAGGTAAATGATGTAAGTGTATCTCCTTTGTGTGAAAACAAGGAATATCCATAGGAAGGAAATAAATCTGGAGGGTGTTTTCCATCCTGATCTGTCCCATCCATTCTTAATCAGCAGATACAATAAAATGGGCGAGAAGGTCTGCCTACTGGCATTGTGTGGTCCAGCTTATTACCCAGTAGTCCTAGAATGTTTTACTATGGCAAGGTATTCCTGAACCTTTATTGACTTTGATGTCTTAATGTGGGGCTGTAATGGTAGAAATGTCTCCTGTATCCATACAGCAGAGTGAGAAGGATTTTAATAACTTTATTGTGTGTTCTGGAAAGCAGTTGAAATGTCTGGGTACCAGAATGGCCGGAGTCTTATTTAATTATAGAGCTGTGATACAGTAACACAACTGCTACTCATTGTCCTCACAAACTACGATCTGCTGATCTGTCTAGAGACACCTGCCACACACTTCTTGTCCTCCAGCAGAGAGTTCATTACCCTCAGTTAGATCATTACATGCAAAAGGATACATCTGAGAAAGCTGGAGAGTTGGGGTGGAGGTGAGGGGTTGGGATGCCCTGGTTTATGTCAGAGACTGACAGAGCAGTCTTTTACACTGGCAGAGCACATCTGGGGGTCTCTTGACTGCCATTCCCACCTCTTACTTCCTTCACATGGGTTTGTTTCAGCTGCATTGGATGCCAGATTAGTTATTTGTGGGACCCTATGCTAACTGGAAGAGAGAGGGGAGAGGTCAGGAATAATAATTTTTTAAACCTTTTTTAAATCAGTTACTGTCTGTGCTTACCATGCACGTTAAAATGCGAGTTAAAATCTGTAGTGCCTTGCTCTGCCATTTTAAGTATTTGTTGCTAGTCATTATCAACCCCTTTGAACGCCGCCCCTACAGCAGAAGCACGGTTTTCTCTGGAGCTGACATTAGCACTGTTTCACTGGGCTGGCAAAATGCAGTGAGCTAGTGCGTTCCCTGGGAGACTGGCTGTTTTCCATTTATTTCACTGCTCTGGAAACAGGCCTAGCTATAATGGCCTAACATATCTTAAAATAGGGAAATTACTAATTCAAGTCAGTGAGCGTATTTTCATTTTAAAAGAGTAACAAATTAAATAAACTCCCTGCATTTTGCATTTGAGACCTCAGTGTTTCATCTGCTGTAATCTAATTCACCCGTTCATTTCCTGCACATCCATTTTATCCCATTATTTGCGATTTCCTTTGCTTTTAATCCTGTGTTTTGAAGAGACATAGAGTTACAGCAGAGTATATATGAGAGAGTAAACGGTAAATAAAAGAACAAATACGCCATAATATAGCTTGATGTGGTCCTAATCGATCTGCTTATCACAGCTGAATCCTTAAAGTTAGGAGTGCAACTTTTCTATCTCAAGTTGATTAAGAATTCTTTAAAATTAGAGGAAGTGGGGCTATGTATACAATCTACCAGGGGCTTAAATCTTACCTTTTTCTTCTTTTTTTTAACAGTAACAATGATGTTTGCACATTAAAAAAAAAATATATATTGAAATGGCCACAGGGGTCTAAAGACTTTTTGGGGTGCTTTTAACCAACCACACTCAAGCAGTGGGATCTTACTCGGCACTGAAATATTTACTTGTCTAGTTGGGGACAAATTGCTCTGCAATCAAAAGGCTTGGTATTCTGGGAGAATCAATCAACCCTTCTCATTGTCCTAAACTTTAGATGAACTGTAACCAGGAATGCCTCTGGTTCACCTGCCGCATCCTTCCTAATGCTGTCTCACCTGCCTTGGTTGGGTCCTGTATGTTTTGTTGTGGGTAATTGTGTGGCTTAGCTGTTACCTCTTTTGAGAGCTTTCTGTCCATGGGAACCACTGGGAAAAATCATTAACTCCTCTGCATTTTCTAAGAACTTGATTGTTTTTCATCATGTGGCACCCACAGACCTGTCCTGGGGGAAGTTTAGATGAAATTTGAGCATCAGCATAGAGGAAACAGGAGGAGCAGAGGCTGAGATGAAAAGTAGGGTCTGAGGAATACTCATGAAAGTTTTGTGCATGGTACTGCAGCCCTCACTGAGTGCAAGCAATTCCCGTGCACTTTTGATTGTACTGAGGATGGCCAAAGAGGGAGTTAATGAAATCCAGCCAGTGTTCTGGATCTTCCCACTCTCACTTAATTGCAATTAGCTACTCAGAGGGGCATATGCATGCAGATATCCATCAGGTTTGGCAACTGCAAACCGTTGATTGATATACTTCAGGCAACAAATTTTCCTTCATCTTATGCTCTAACCGGGTGCCTGTTTTAGTTTTGCAGTCTTCCTTCCTTACCCATACTATTTTTGTAGTTTTGATGAAATAAACTTTGTTTTTGCCATGGATTCCAAAGGGACCTTTGGAAAGATAAGGAAAGATGAGATCTATCAATCAATAAAGGATTGCAAATCTATAAATTCTTTCTGTATTGATGTTAGAATCAATGTACGCACCCTTGTGCACCCCACTCCCAATAAACATATTTCTAAAAAGTGTAAATAAAAGAGTAGTTGAGTTTGGCAGTTTGTTTTTAAACATTAAGAGGAGGAGCAGCACTGTAAGAAGGAGCAGAGTCAGCATCTGCAATGATCTTGTGCTTATGGATCACTCTATGCAATGATCTTTTGTAGGGATAATTTCAGTGACAGCATGACGTTAGATCGTGTCAATAACCCTGCTGTGAGTCAGCTCTGCTCATTTATCACCATTCATATGCTTTGTTGTTTTTTTTTTCTTGCTGTTGTGTTGAATATTGGAAACACTGCAGACTAAGACATTATTGGACCATTTCTGTCTACTGGCATGTGCTGGGGGCTGCACTGAAGGCACGGGTAAGCATTCTGTAGAGCCCACGCTGGCACAACGTTGCTATGACCTGAGTTGGGTTCAGGAGGAGTGTGACACCTTTTCCACCATGCTGGGAAGGATAAGAGTGTCCATCTGTCTTTTGCATGTTTTGTTTCATTGTTTTGGGTGTGTTTTTTTTCTGCAACCCCATAAAAAAGGGCAAAGGCTGAACAAACAAGAGCCCCTTTGCCGAAAGGGAGTTCCTTCACAGACAAATGATGGCACAGCAGTGTCTTGCTGTTGTTTACTGCTTGTGCTGTACTTCTTCTGTGGAGATAGAATATTGTAGTTCCTTGGCCCTATCATCTGATTATTTTTCTTCAGCATGACACTAAAAAAACCTCTACAAAAAACCCAACCCCACATTTTTCTTTCCTGTTCTCCATAAAAGTGTTAACTACGGTGTCTTTCATACTGGTTTCAATCTCCTTTAACAGAACATTTCAGTAATTTTATATAAGCACAAGCGTTCATTGTATTGTTTCGCAATGAATGTATCCTATTGTTGTTAGAGCTTAATTGTTACTTTCTCTTTAACCTGCAGGCTATGGTGAGCTGACTTCAGGATACCAGCAGATATTCAGTGTTAGGAAATGGGTCTGAAAATATAAATCACTTCTTTCTTGGCAGATACTAGACACAGTCCAGGATACGTTTGCATTAGCAGTTGCCATATTGCATTAGGATCTGGCGTGATTAGATTTTCAGTAATAGGAGCAAGGCAAATGTATTATATAGTTATACAATTAAGCATATTTTCAGACTGAGAGTGAAAGGATGTGGTAATAGAGAAAGAGGGGATAAGGCAGGCCTTTCTTTGTAAAGAGCAAATGTGGAGAGGTCATGTTAGAGATGGGAGGAAGTTTAAACAGAGTTTAAGGTGGTTGATAGAGGAAATAGCCAGACAGAACAGTGGGAATCATGTGAGCAGAGAAGGTTGCTTTGACACATTATGGGAGAGGGGACGATCAACTTGCTTGTGAAGCACCAGTAGATAATTTGAGTTGGATTAAGACGGGCAGAGAGATGCCACAGGATCTGGTGTTTGAGTAGGTGAGAGGTGCTGACTTCAACAGACAGGAGAAATTTGAGAAAGCGTATTTAGCCTTGAGAAAGAATAATGACAGAGAAATGACTAGTTGAGATTTGGTCCCGATTTAGCACAGTTTCACTGAAGTCGTGTTTAACAAGAAAGACTGGTAAAAACCTAAAAGTTTTGAAGCCATTGTGACTGTGTATCTAATGACTCACAGTTGTCAGCTTTGTTTTCCTTTTTCCTTGTTTTCAATTATTTCCTTTTCCTCACAACTATGAAAAGCTCCTTGACGTTAATGTAAAGACTTTGGTTGATTTTTAGTGGACTATGGATAAGCCTCTTCTTATGTCATGGCTGAATGCTGATTTCTGAGCTGTTCCAGTTCTAGGCAGCATTTATAATTGCATGTTGTTATTTGAAAAATAATAATTTTAATTACTTTCCAGAAAGGGTGATACAAAAATAATCCATATTGTTTTGCTTCTTTTAATTGGAGAACTTTTCCACACTGTAACGTGCCTGAGTAGTCCCATTCCATCATGTTCTCCATTTTATTTTCAAGTCACTCAAAGAGCTAATACTTAGTTATTGGTCTATTTTCCTTGATCTCCAGCCACAGAGATTTGTTTTTAGATAATGCTTGTCTTATTTTTCATAGCTGATGTGACTGATTCAGATTGGATTATTTCATTTGACCCAAACTGGGGCTGCGGTTCGAAGATCCAACCAATCTGTGGGCAGCCCTTTTTTTTCTTTAATAGCAGACTAATTGGCAGACCAATTAATCTGCTCATCTGTGAAGAGAAAATTTATAGCAATAAGTAGTTCTATTTCCAGAAGTCATTCTCTAAAGTAACATTACAGTGGCCTTGTTTACTTCATGCCCTGCAACACGATCCAGTGCTTCAACAGTAGCACAGGTCAATTAGTGGACAAATTAAGCAATTATTAGCCACTAACAAGGGTGACTGGCATCATTACCCTTCCTGTTTACCAGCAAACTGTTATTTTAATACAAAGATCAACAAATAAATTAGGGCATCTGTTGTATTGCCATGTCTGCCTTGAAGTAAATGATATTAAATGGGCTTTGGATGCTGCCAAATTCTTAACCTCGGCCTAATGAGATACACTGATATGTCTCTTGCTGATTATAGAAGCTGTAAAATTTAGTTTGTATTGATTTATTAACAGGAGGACCAAGTTCTCTGCAATGGCATCTTTTTAATAGTCTGATATCTGCTTTTTTACTTTAAATGTTATTGATCCAGAGGCTATTGGGTTCTTCTGAAAGACAAAGCTATTTGCTAATTGTATTGATTATTTGGATGCTTACAATAATTTTATGATGAGGTTTGTGTAAGTATGCTTTCACCCGATGTTTCTGTTATGTTCCCTGTAACTGCCTTTACTTCCAGATTAGACTTCTGTGAGACAGTTATTTTTAACTCTTGCTTTGTATTTTTATCATGGGGTAAGACTTCTTCAGATATAATTAATTGTCACCTAAATAATAAAATAAGTAAATCTCTTTGGATGGGGTGAATTTGACTGCAGTACCCCCTAATAAATTGTGGTAATAAATGTGTGGGTCTCATTTGCCACCAAGCTGCCTGGGTACCCGAGGTCAGTCTCTTCCCTTGAGTCTGGTGTGGCTGGTGCAACAGTGAATTATGCAGAGCAGAGGCTGACCCATTACGTGTTTGTACACAGCCATCCACGTCATAGCACGTTCTTGGTTAGGGAATAATAACTCCCTGCGTGAAGCTGAAAGCTGTAGCTTCTAGTTGCCAAGATGCCTTTGCCAAGCCCTGTGAGTGAGTCTGCATCAGTAACAGGAGCAAAATGAGTAGAACCTGGACGAGCCTCTTCCCTGGCACAGTTACAGCCAGGGCAAAGCTCTGAGAGATGGGACTCCTGAATGAAAAGCAGTCGTGTTATCCCTGAAGTATTTGTGGTCCTCCCTGCTGCGTGAAGAGCTGTCAAAAGCATATGCTTGGTGCACTACAACATCTCATGACAAACCTGTTCCACCAAGGTCTTTGGTTGAAGTGGTGGTTGTGTGCACAATGTGATATTTATGGTGCTTTCATTGTGGCTGCTTTGAAAGATCGTACTTGACCTAGGACATAGTATGTTCTGCACATACTGATTTCTAGATAGTTAACTCTTCCAAGCATTTTAGAAAACACAAACTGATGTGATGTTTTGAGTCTAATTGTAAGCTCCCTAAAACTGAAACCGGCATAGTGTCTTGAGAAAGCGTAGACTTAAGTGTGGGATTGTATCCCTTTAAGTAGCTTTGAGTCCTCCAGGTGTGTGTACTGTGGATTATGTTTTAGACACTGCCAGAAAACAGTTAGAGCAGCAGTTTAACATAGCTAAGCCTTTCATGTTTGCATACAGTTAGGAAACCTGGTTATTCAGGATCCAACTGTGTCCCTGTCGTTTCTTCGTGTTCTTGCTGTTGTATAATGAATAAAAGACACACCACCAGCCAAAAAGCAGATCGATGTTCAGTTTCCTTCATTGGGAGGAGGTAATTGCAGAAACATTTCCTGAGCAATATAATTATGTATATGCTAATTTGCCTCAGAAATTCAGGTTCAGTCTCTTCTCAAGAGGAAGACTTGGTTACAGAAAGGGACTTTCTCTTCTTCAAGATTAGTCACTAATAGATGAAAAAAATTGCTGATGTTTAGAGTCAATTATACCTTGATCATCTTAGACATTTCAGAAGCCTCGTTTTTCCCTCTGTGCCTCAGCAAATTAGAATTAATTCCAACAGCAGCATAGGTTCAGATTTGTTATTATTTGAAATACAAAATGGGCTTTAGGAAATAGGGTAAATGAAGGAGTTGTACAGTGTGAAAATTTGGTCCCACCTTTAATGTTTTTTTCAGCCAAGGTATAAACAAGTGTGTTTAACCTGGCGTGTACCTGGGGTTTAGGTTCTTTATTTTTAAAGATTTTGATTGGATCACAAAAAAATCAGGCCTAAAGTCAGTTTTTTTGAAGTCAGCCGGTTAGCCCATGCCATCTCTTCTATGCTGAATTGTTGCTTGTTATATCTGTTCCCTAGGGCTGTTCCCTGTCCAGCATTAAATGTTTCTGATGACGGGATTCCGCTCTTCCCCTGGAGAGACAATTCCACAGTCTAATAGAGCTCGCCATTAGTGAAATTTTACTGATGATCAGCCTTAATTTTTCTCTGCTTAATTTTATCCTGTTACTAGAGCGAAGTGATTGATTTATTCTGGGGAAATTCAGTAAATGGTTCCTGCTTCACAGGATGGACCTTACAATAAATAGTAAATTGTCATGACCTATCTGTGGGTGTCCTGAGATTACACAGGAACTCAATTTATCTCGACATTCATTCCCTGGAAGCTATTTCTGTCAGTACCAACTCAGTGGAGGAATAAGCAATGAATTTAACTGCCAGACTGCCTGCCTCCTGCCTCAGCACCATCCTTGGAGCAAGGAGATGTTTAGTCGCTCCCTAGGCACAAGGTCCAGAGGCAGGAGCTCCTGCAGGGTCTGGTGCTGTGCCTGAAGGAAGGGCATTTAGGATCTGGTTTCCCTGTTATTTGCCTTGGTTCTATATTAAACGAGCTTCACTGATGATGTTGAGTGACTCCTGGTTTTTATGGGTGTAAAGTAAGTGAAGAATCTGACCTTATAAATTCCAATCTGTCAATTCCACAGTTTCCCTGTGCCTGGTACAGAGTTTGTGTAACTCTCCCAGTTTTAGTGAGGCACTTTGGTTCAACATAAGGTTCAACAAGGCCAAATGCTGTGTCCTGCACTTGACTCACAACACCATGAAGCACAATAGGCTTGGGGAAGAGTGGTTGGAAAGCTAATGCCTGGTGGAAAAGGATCTGGGGATGTTGGTCAATGTCCAGCTGAATATGAGTCAGTAGTGTGGCCAAGATGGCCAACAGCATCCTGGCTTGTATCAGGAATAATGTGGAAAGTGTTTGTCCTCCTGTACTCGGCACTGGTGAGGCCCCACCTTAAATACTGTTTTGGGCCCCTCACCACCAAAAAGACATTGAGGTGCTGCAGCGTGTCCAGAGAAGGGCAACGAAGGTGGTGAGGGGTCTGGAGAATAAGTCTGATGAGGAATGGCTGAGGGAACTGGGGCTATTTAGCCTGGAGAAAAGGAGGGTAAGGGGAGACCTTATCGCTCTCTACAACTACCTGAAAGGAGGGTGTAGCGAGGTGGGTATCGGTCTCTTCTCCCAAGTCACAGGCATTAGGACAAGAGGAAATGGCCTCAAGTTATGCCAGGGTAGGTTTAGATTGGATATTAGGAAAAATTTCTTCACCAAAGGGTTATCAAGTACCGGAACAGGCTGGCCAGGGAAGTGGTGGAATCGCCATCCCTGGAGGTATTTAAAAGGCTGGTTTTGACAGTGTTAGATTTTAGTTGGACACAATGATCTTAAAGGTCCCTTCCAACCTAGATGATTCTATGATTTTATATGTGTTTATACATGCAGATGATTCGAACTCTGTGTTCATAAGTCAAGGGTAGGTCTGGTTATTTGCTCAAACAATTTTGAGGCGCCTCAGCTCAACAAATTGACACTTATGAAGTGAGCTGCAGTATGTGCCCATCTATGTGTGCTGGGTAGGTAAGTTGCTAGGCTTCAACTAGTAGTTTTACTTCATTTTACCACGTAGGAGGAGAAATGTT
>JAHREE010000097.1:2748643-3006247 GCA_033628505.1 Tringa tobata
ACACTTTCCTTTCAGGGAGTTGTAGAGAGCGTTAAGGTCTCCCCTCACCCTCCTTTTCTCCAGGGTCTGAGGCTTTTCTCCCTCAGCCATTCCTCATCAGACTTATTCTCCAGACCCCTCGTCACCTTCATTGCCCTTCTCCAGACGTGCTCCAGCACCTCGATGTCTTTCTTGTGGTGAGGAGCCCAAAACTGAACAGAGTATTCAAGGTGGGGCCTCACCAGTGTTGAGTACAGGGGGACGATCGCTGCCCTAGTCCTGCTGGCCAAACTATTTCTGATACAGGCCAGGATGCCATGTGCCAGGATGGGGCCCTGGAAAGCAAAATCTGGGATAGATCTGCAGCTGTAGCACAGGGGCACTCTAGGACGCAGCAATGGAAAAGACGAGGGAAGCAAGCGAGCAGCAGAGGTTTTCTCTGGTCCTTGCATCCATCTGGCTCATAGCATTGCCATTCCTTTCCTGCTTCAAAATTTTCTTTCCATGGTGGCTCTATTGCCCAGAGAGTGCTGTGGTTGTAAGACAGTTACAGTGGTTGCTGTTTTGCTCACCATTACTTAAAAAAAAAAAAAAATCTTCCTTGTAAAAAAGTTGTCATCCTTTATCTTAAAACAAATACTAGGTTTGCAAAAGGGTTCCTATCTACTGCCATTGAAAATGTTCTTTATATCGATGTGGTAACTGCTCATTTAAACCATATTACAGCTCCTGAGTATTTTTCAGTTGCTATTGATGTGACAAATTCTCTTGCACAGAGGACTGCACCAATCAATAGAGTCTGTATATGTGCTTTAACAACAAAGCCACATGCCTTCGGGTTTCAGTTGAATCTGAACCTTTTAGTAGCATTAAATAAAACTGTATTTATTTTGCTTTTGGTGCAAGAAAAAAAAAATCCTAACCCAACCTAATTTAATACAACTTGTTGGAAGGATTTGAAGGCAGCATTATGGGGCCATTTTCACATGTGATGAATACATAACTAGTGTTAGAGCTGCTATTTTGTTGTTTTAAGCGAACCCTTCTCTTCTAGTTAGATTGGTCTGGGACTCCAGAGTAGCCTTTTATTTTTAGACGAGCAGGGAGAGAAGTTATAATGAGAAATATTGAAATCATATCTTTTTTATATCTGCCATTATTCCACTGAGAATGAGACATGATGTCCTTAAAGAGACAGGGCTATTTATTTTCCATTTAAATAGCACCATTTGTGATTATTACGTTTGAGCCGCTATGCAGAGAATAAGCACCAAACTCATGAATCCCAGCCAAGTGAATCAGAGTTTGTACCTAAGTGCCATTTAAGTCTGTGTGTTGCTGGAGGTGCCTATTCTTGACCTTTGCTTTTTGCATGTTTATTTTTTGCGTGTTTTTGTCTTCTAGAATGTGTCTGCAATTAACAGGGATCTTAATGTCAGTTTGGATTAAATGTTTGTTTCCTTTCCTCCCCTCCTGAATAGCTCATTTAAGGTCTGAATATAATCCCACCTGGGTTTCTTAGCTATACTTTCAGTTAAGCAACTAAACATATTGGGCTTTCTTCTCTTTTACTCTATCCTCTTTTTTAAGTCTGGCTTGTATCTCTGGTGATTTGAGTTTCTGTTCACAGCCACAAACAAATGACCAAAGACTCCAGTGTTTTTCTGGGGTGGTTTTTTTTGTTTTTGCTTCATTTAGGGTTGGGTTTGGTTTTTTTTCTATTATTTTTTTTTAAATTCTGCAAATGACTTAGTAAGCTTCAGCCAATTTGCTGTAGATCTTTGTTTTGGTTTATCCATCTATATTTTAGGAATAATTAGGTCTCATATAGCTAAAATTAGCTGTGGAGCTACATTTATTAGTGTGTGTATAAAACCATGTTGCATTCCTTGGCTTTGAGGCACTATGTAGGTACCAAGCAGTATTGTTTAAATAAACTATATCTTTAAATATAACTATGCAATAAAAGCAGTGCTTTATTGTTAGTTTTGCAAGTGAGAGAAGGGAGAAACACACTGAGTTGGTCTCTGCCTAATGTCGTAACGAGCTGAGCTCTACTTCTGGAACAGCAGTTGCCAGGCCACAATCCATGGCATTTAAGAGCTGATACAAAGGACTGGAGGGCTGCTCCGAAGAGGCTATTTGCCAGACACAGGAAGTTACGGCTGCGACACAACCCCAAAAATATGCTGTGTATTCACAAGTGCCATCTGCCGGTACGGTTTATTGAGCTATTTCCAGCAACAGGTGCAAGGCATGCCCATAACTGACTTTTTTTATTGGTGGTCTTCAGGCAGCTGCCTGCTTGCATGGCACATATTGTTGGCTTCTAGCATGCGTTGCATCTAGCTGCAAATGCACCAAAGCCATCCTCCTACCCCAGCAGTTGCCATAAGGATGCTGTGCCAAAGTGCCTGGAAAGACAGGAGGTGTCAAAGCAGTATCAATGAGCAGGGACAGTGTCCATAGGGCACTTATCCCAAGAGGAGATGGTCTGTGGTACAGAAAGTATGTGTGTAGCTGTCAGCAATGGGGACAATCCAGATTTCAGTTCCCAAGGCTTTGTCTCCTTCCTTCCCCCAGATGAAATTGGTGATAGTGTTGCTTTGCAGGAGGTCCAATTCAGGGAGGTGCTCAGAAGCGTTCCTTGCAATGAGGGCTTTGACCCAGGAGTGTGTGTTGATTTTCTCTGGACTTTCTTCTCTTCCTGCCTTGCCCTTTATTTAGTTTTCCCTCCTTAACACAATTATTGGACCAAACAAAAGGTGGTGGTTCCTTGCAGAAATGAAGAGCAGCAGAAGCTTAGTGTGAACTGTGCTGCCTTTATCTGGGTTATATTTGCCTTGCCAGCAGCACCACTGAGTTGTTGACTCACCTGGGAGTAAATCCCCAAACCTGAAGTGTTGATGAGGTGGAGCTCCAGCCCTGCTTGTATTCTCCTGTATTATATTCTCCTGTCCTGGGATGCAAGAGCTGCATCCAGCCCTGCGGACAGCCATGCAATTGAGGCTATAAATGGGCTTTCAAGATGTCTTTGTGTTATCAGTTATTGAGTGGGGCTGTTCCCTAACTAGGCTTCATCTTTAGGAGTAACATGGGAAGAGACTTCTCTGTCCTGACTCCTGGCTAGCGTGGAGTTACTGCTGTACTCAGCAATATTCTCTTGACTTCCTGGAGAAGAGAAGGCTCTGAGGAGAACTTATTGCAGCCTTTCAGTACCTAAATGGTACTTATAAGAAGGATGAGGACAGACTGTTTAATAGAGGCTGTTGTGATAAGACAAGTTTTAAACTAAAAGAGAGTAGATTTAGGCTAGATACCAGGAAGACATTTTTTACAATGAGGGTGGTAAAACACTAGTGCAGGTTGACCAGAGAGGTGGTAAGTGCCCCATCCCTGGAAACATTCAAGGTCAGGCTGGATGAGGCTCTGAGCAACCTGATCTAGTTGAAGATGTCCCTGCTCATTACGGGGTGGATGACAACTAGATGACCTTTAAAAGTCCCTTCTGTGATCCTCCATTCTATGATCCCTACAACTCTAGAGAAGAACCAAGACTGTCCTGTCTGGTGGTCCAGGGGGCAGAGCCAGCCTACTTTTGTATTTTAGCTTTACAGGTTACACTTTGGAGCTGGTTTGTGCCAGCAGGGTTTGTCTTTGCAATAATTAAGTGAAAAAAGGAAGCTACAAGTCAAGAGAAGTATTTTCCTTGGCTATAGAAATGACCGATTAGAGGTCAAATTCTGCCTTAATGAGAGCAGCTATTGTTCCTTCTAGGTGAATAACCTAAAGAGGGAGAATGAGGAAGGTGTTTTGCCTGTTACCTGTGAGCATAAGAAGGCTCAGAATGTGATTAGAATGTATCCCAGTTTTGGATTGTTCCACCCCAAACAGCATGTCAGAATCTTGTCCAATGTAACTAACATTAATTTCCCCACTCACCCCACACACCCCATTTCAGCAGCATCTGGTCACCTGGACCTACAGATTCACCAGCTGGCAGGGCAGGAGATTGAGGGATTAATTCTTTATGAAGAGCTTTTTGGACAGAAATCCTGGGATTTTCTGAAGTTGCACCCATTTACACAAGATCACCAGCAACTAGTGACCACTCCTGTGGATTTTGCAAGAGTTCCCTTCCTTGAGTTAAATTTTATCATGTTATACAAGCAAGGGGTTCAGTGTTCACCTTCAGTTCACTGGGGAAAGATTTACCACCTATGAATAGAAAAGTTCTGTCTTTCTTTTCCAACTGCCGCTATGTGGGTGAGGAGGGGGAAATCCCATCCAAGTTATTAGGAAAACAATAGCAGCCTAAGGGAATGTTTGTTTAGGTTGCTTTTTTGTTTTCTTTTCCAGGGTGACAGCTGTTCTTTTCTTTTTTCTTTTTCTTTTTTTTTTTTTTTTTTTAAATTGCAGCACTTAAAATGATGGCAGCTTGCTGTATAATTTAGAATATTAGTCCTAAGGGCAGTGTTGTGTAACATGAAAACAATCCTGAGACAAATCTCATCCATTACCTAAAACAATATTGTATTAATAAAGCAACATTAAATAATCGGAGGATGTACATCACTTCTGGGGAGTGCAAAGGCAGACACCTGTCCAAAGTTCCTGCTTGCATGTCTTGGTCAGCATGTTGGCTCCCAGGCACTGCAATCTCTTTGTGACCTAGAAGAGCCTTGTTTTCACTCTTTGCAGTAAATTATCTTCAAGTGGTTCAGAGTTGTGATGTTTCTTCTTTTCTGTTTGGAGAAAATACCTTTTTTCTTGGGTTAATTCTCATACGTAAAGTCTCCCAAAAGAAATATGGCTAAGTGTTGAAAGGTGTTGACCTCTTGAAAACTAGACCTGGGATCCATTTGAAAATTTAGCTTGTGGCTGTAAAGAAAACTTTTACTTAGCTCTTAGTACACAAGTCTTTTCTGCTGAATCAGAGAGAGGCTGGAGACTGCTGTTTCACAGCTGCTTTAAGCTAGGGAAAGAGCGTGCTATTACCCAAAGGGGCAGTTCAGTTCCGTTTTTTCTCCTGACTGTGCATCACTGCCACCTCCTTTTTTTTCCAGGAGTGGTGCTTGTGTGGCACTGCTGTGAGCCAGAAAAGGACTAATCCTTCAGAAAACCACATAGCATTGTTCCACATAGCTCCCTGTGCAGCCAGAAAAATAGGACAGGATGAAGGAATGGGCAGAGAGGGGTGCCTTCTTAGTGGCAGCTTGGGTGTAGGTGGGCTTAAAACAATTTTGAAGCCAGAGCCCCAGATCTAGCTGGCTGTTGTGCAGTCATTCCGGGGATCTTGGAAGTAAAGACAGTGATACCCAGTGTTTTCTTCAATGGTTCTTGTGTGTTCAAATGCAACCATGCCTATGTGATCTCTTCCTTAGGATTATTATTTGCTAACAGCAGGAAATGATTATTTAGATTACCTGGTAACAAGTTGGGTGACTCTGTATGTCCATTCAGGAAAAAAGAGGCTTTACGGTGTCAAAGGCTGGAAATGAGCTGTTTCCATGCAACTGTTATACTCCATTACATACACAGGGTGAAAAACTGTCCACAAAATCCTTTTCTCTCTACACTCCCTATAAATACAGAAGCCATCATAGCTGTGCTGACACGGCAGAGGGAGCAATTAATCTCATAGCAGATTACTTCTCTGCTGCCCCTGGCGCCAGGCAGAGGGGGGATGTCAGGGTAGTCTGGGAGGAGGTAGATGTGACAGCTGATTGACAGCTGATGGCTTTGCCTGGTTGGTGCCGAAGAGCTGGAGGAAGAGGGCTCTGCCAGCATGGAGGAGTTGGGATCAGAAAAGGGATGTGACATTTCTGGACACACAGTGTCGAGCCACAAAAACATTAGCCGTCTCTGCCAGTGTGAGTGGGACAGGTATTCTGCCTCTTCCTGCCCTCCCAGACTGGAAAGGATGTATATTAATAGAAGTGTATGTGACTTAACGTGCAGCTACTTGGTGTTAACCCAGGTCCCCAGGGAAGAGAAGTGCTTATTTCAGGTTGCGCAGATCATAAACCTGCTGCCTTGTGTGGTGCGTGTGCTCTGAATACTAATGCTCCCCTTCCCTTTTCTCTACTGACACGGCCATTGAGCTGATGAATTGTATAGATTATACAATGATAATGGATGGGGAAGGGGAATTTCATCTGTCTCTTTAACCAAAATATGAACAGTAAATCCTGCCTGTTTGCAGAGAACAGCTGGATTTCTAATAACACTGGAATGCCGTTGTGGTGGTGAGGGGTGGGTTTAGCTGCCCCCTCCCTTTCATCACTGCCATTCAGACATCCAAATGTTTGCAAAAGGACTGGAGCTTTCCAACACCCTGAGGCGAATGCAGCAGTTTTGCTGGGAATCTGCCAGCTCTATCGGATCTAGGAAAAGCCTGAACCCCTCTGTGGTGCCTCTGCACCATGCCCAGGGGAAGAAAAGGGAGGCAGGGGCCTTGCATTCGATTCTTCAAGTAACAGCTGGGGGAGAGAATGGGTTTTTCTTGTAAACAAGACCAGTCTCTATGAATAGAGTGGGCTGAGCTCTGATCTGATCCCGTGCAAAGTAGCGAAAGAGCTGCATTATGGAAGGGCTTATGGTAAGCTTGTGAGTATCCTTGGGAATCTCAAGAACTGAAACAAGGATGGCACAGAAACGTACAAAGCTTCTCAGGCTGGTCACATTTTGTATTATTAATAGTAAATTTTGTATATTGATTTGAATTGAAATAGGTTAGCGAGAGGGCCTGAATGTTCAAATGATTGATAATGCATTGACACAGCAGTGATGACCAGAAGCCACAATCCTGTTCTGCTAGGTGCTGTACAAGTACATCATAAATGATCCTCACTTTCCTAAAGTGCTTTCAGAGCTAAAAGAGTGTGGCACAGCAGGTGGACAAGGCAATCAAGCAAGCTGTTATAGCAGGGGATGACAGAGTACTAAATATAATAGGATGAATAGTGGTAGCTTTTTTTCCTTTTTTATGTTGGTTCCCCTCCCCATCTGGTTTGTGGCAGGAAACACAATAGCTAACTATACAATCAGGCTGAATAACCTTCATATATCAATTGATAGTAGGACTAGTCTAAATGTGGTGAACCCAGGGAAGGAGCTTTCAGTAACAAAATATATTTGCAAACGAAGGTTGACCCAAAAGGTATGTTTCTTCAGAATGGATTACTTTTAGATGTTCTTCTATTCTCCTGTTCTTAACTCCTTGGACAAAACTGTGGAGCTCTACTTGGCTTCCAGTTTAAGCATCATTTAAATTCTAGCACTAGGATTTTTGTTATTCTGTTGCACCTGAGCAGTATTATTTTACATTGTTTTACATCTGGATTAAATTGTCATTTGGTGCATCTGGAGGTAGGTTCGTTCAGTAGGTTTTGGAAATTCACAGATGTTCAAAGCCCAGTCAATCTTTTGGCAAGCATTGCTAGTCAGGAAGCTACACAGTGAGAATATCTATTCCATGCAAGGTCTCTCAGCAAGTTTTGTTACCCCAACAGTTGTCCTTGGATAGATCTTCTGTCTGCTCTTCCAAGACTGAAAAGAATCAATTGACAAACTGCCAGTCTATCTCCTTTACTTTCTACTTTGCCTTTGCTAATCTTCTGTACGTTTTCAACTGCTAAACTTTTTTTTTGTTTTTAATTCTTCCAGTAGGATTTACGTTTACTTTTACTCCTACTGTTGACATGCAAGGAGGAACTGATGCTGGCGTAGGTTTGTTCTTGACATCTCCATCTTGCTGGTGCTTTGCTAACTAGTGTAAAAGAAAGGTTGCATGCAGGAGGTATGCTGTTATTGGTGTGCGTGAGAAGCAAGTGCAATCCTATCAGACAGTTCTTATTCCTTACATTGGTCACCTTTTCAATTACAGATCTGATTTGCTAAAGTCTTGTCATTCTCATTCTAGTTTCTGTTAATGAAATGCATTTAACTGTCAGCTCCTGTTAACAGTAACAACACAGCCGAGAATTCATAAATTCCCATGGAAGTCAAATCACTGCTACCTTGGACAGTCAAGTCCTTTTTCATCTTAAAGCTGGAGGAGGAGACAACCAGAACTTTCTTGATCCAGCCAACCAGAATATTTTGAACAATGAATCTATCTCAGGCTTGTATTTCTGATTTCTGTCTGAAAATATGTCTATTCTTTGTATCTTGGATCTATCTCAAATTATTATTTGCTATCTGGAATATTCAGAAATGCAACTTTTCAAAAGCCATTCAGACAAATGTAGTCCATAAATGTATAAACAGTTGTGTTTGGCACAGGTTTGACCTGTTCTGAAGAACACCAAGAAAGAGAAGAGCCTTAGAAAAATTGCTGTGACAAGACAGTGCTGGAGCTTAGTTTGTTTACGTTAACAGCCAGCAGGCAAAAGAATGATCTGAGACCATATGTGAGGGCTCAATGATCTGAGTACCTACGTAAGGAATATACTAACATGGAGTAACATGAAGGTTACTTTTCAGTGTAATAATAGGGGAGGACATAAAAGAGTAGAAGGTCTTGACACTGATGTTCAAGAAATGAAGTTTCAAGTCCTTGAAAGGATGGTTAAAGACTATGGTGTATTTTCCCTGATGGATTGTTTTGAAATCAAAATATTTTCCTAAGAGGTCTGTTTGGGGTTTTGATTTATTTATTTTTGATTTATTTTTATTTTGCTGTGGGGTTTTTTTTGTGCGTGGCTTCAAGGGGGGTCTTTGTTTGTAAATGGTAGATTAGCAAAGATGATCACAGTAGCCTCTTTCTGCCTTTAAAATGTGTGATTTTCAAACTATTGTACAGTGCTGATAGTTTTCTCTTGCAAGAAGCGCATATACCAAATGATTTCTTCGTCTTTCTTAGAACTGTAGGTTTGCTTGACTGGAAAAATTGGGCACACTACATATAAGCTTAAATCATTCAATCTAATTGAAGTATTCTGCCAGTTCTGGAGAGAATTTCTTACTTTCAAGTGACAAATTCCATTAGAATCAGTGGATGCTAGAGGCTTTTTCTTTCAACTGTCCAATACAGATGGATTTATGGTTTGGTATCTTATAAGCTTAATAGGATAAAGAAGAAACACCACAAAATAAAATTTCCTAATTTATCAGAAAATCCAGGTAACTTTTGCTGATGCCTCTCTGAACACTTGCCTTAAACAGAAGCTGTTGGGCTGGAGCTGTTTAAGCCCTGTAGTTGTTCCAGGTCTGCAGAAGCAGGAGGAAGGTCAGCTTTGACCTGATCATTGCTGGCATGATCAGAAATGGGTTGTACCTGCATATTCCTCAATAACAATTAAGTTAATTACAGACACGGTGCTTTGTTTTGAGTCAAACATGACAATTTTTTTTTTTTAATTGGAATGATACAATCCCTAATCTGTAAAATAACGAACTGGAACATGGACCTGATAGCAACTAAGTTTGAAGCAGGCCACGACTAAGTGCTGGGATGAACAAAGAAATTAGCGTGGACACATTCTTTGTGAATGGATCTCTTGGATAGGCTACATCTCTTTTATTTAGTCCTGGAAACAATACTGTATTTTCCTCTCTCTGGGGACATAATACGTATTAAACTTTGAGCTCTATAACGGTCTCAATGTGACTTTGATCAGTGGTCAAGGTGAAGCCTGCTATTTAGTTGTGTCAAGAACAGATTATTTTGTCTTTGGTTATCTTAATTAAAGTGATCACCCAAACTTCTCCCTGTATGTGTGTTCATACTACCATTTAATTACCTGAAGAAGCTATCTTGCAAATTGGAATTACTGCAAGCGACAAATTGATAAAATACAGCAGAAATGCCAAGTGGTCATTTGCATGATTGGAGCTACTTTAATATAACTGGTTGATATTAAGAGCTTTGTTTTATACCAGTCTGTGATTTTTAATCAGTACTTCAAGAAACCTGCAGGAAAGAAGAGTCTGGACATCAGTTCTGTGCTCATCACATGCTCCTGTGCCTTTCTCACTGCATCCTGTTGGAGCAGGATGGTGCACAGGTCCCCAGATGGATGGTTCTGTTCTAGATGTGAGGAAAGCCTTGGGTCTACACTGGATTTGGAGGCTGGCACTCACGTTTGTGTAAGCAGCTGGTGGTTCACAGGTGCTGAAGTTTTAGTTGCTGGCACTGAGATATGTCAAAGGCTTCTGGAGTCCAAATGAAGAGTGTTCAACAGTTTCTAAAAATGCAGGCACTTCTATATCATGTCTCAAATCAGACGCCTAAATAGTTAGTCAATCTTGAAATTTTTGGGTTTGTTATTCAAACTGTAGCTCTCTGTTGATCCCATGGAAAAGCTCTACAGTTACTTGTGTTGCAAATGGAATAGAAGGGGAAGTGGATTTTTAGATGTATGAAGCTTTCTCTTTTGATTCCTGTTTTAGTGCTTGTTTTCATTCAGGTGTATGTGTATTTGATGCCCAGTTTTACATTTCTCAACTCCCACGAGCCAAACACCCAATTCTGACCCACGGGTGGTGATAACAGCCTGGCTTCCTAACGCAGCTACTGCCACCGGATTTTGTTCCTTTGCACGAACTATTCCAACAGGACAAGCAGCCTAAACCAGCTGCAAGTAGACTTTCCCAAGGGATTGCCTGCAGGCATAAACACATCTCTGTCCTGCTAGCTAAGGATCTGTTTTGGGGCAGGACGGGGCATCTAAGGACAGGGAGCATATGAGGAATGGAATTTGGAGGGGAGCGTTCAGCTGCAGGACAGAATTATGCCTTGCTGTATTCTCTCTCTCCTTTCTCTTGAGACTGTTAAACTTCTCCCAACAGCCTGGAATCCTGAGCTTCTATATCTGCTTGTTTAAAAAAAAAAAAAAAAAAAAAAAACACAAAACAAAACAAAAAAAACAAAACATGCTTTGATTTGTTTTCAGAACTCTCTTTATCCCAATTAAAAAAAAAATAAAAATCCTTCAGAGAGGGTATCATTAAATGGGCATTTGCCTGTATAATGCACCTCTGTAACTACTGTATGTAGGAATCTCAGTCTTCTAATCTCCTGACAAAGCCGGAGAACAGGCCTTTATTATACAGACCTGAACAGGAGGGAAAGTGCTGTTATCTGCTTTTTTGTCTCTTTAAAATACTGAATCCTCTGCCCAGAGATTAGGAGCAAAGGTCTGGTTTTAGAGCCGTAATACCTAATTGAATTATGAGCCTAGGTGTAGTCCTGAGAGAGGACTTAGTGCAAATTCTCATACTGATTTTGGCACTTAAATTACCTTTCAACCAATGACACTTGCTTTAATTTGAGTACCTGGACTTCAGCTACTCTAGGACATATTTTTAAAGGTAATCTGTGCCTAATTCCTATTGATTCCAGCAACATGTCATGGGACAGAACCTGCTAAGAAATTAAGAATATCACTGGCAGAGAAGGACCTGATGTCTACTGCCCACAGGACATACTACATGTAAGCTCCAGTAAGAAATTGCCATCAATGAGAATTTCTGTGGCAATTCTTGACTTGAGAGGAGACCAAGTTCAGAAGGCTTTTGGGAATGAGTGGGGAGCAGAATCACAGTAACATTTGATAGTCTGTTTCATGCCTGGGCATCAACAGAGCCAGAGTGTAAGAGTTAAATCTGCTCTGACCATGGCTGATCATTTGCTAGGGAGGAGAGGGACCTTCTGGTCCCTCGCTTGCTGGTCTGTGTTGGTATGATTTCCTTGCTGGTTTCTTATACTAGGCTGCCGTGCCATTGCCAATATTTGATGTGGAAATACATAGTGGAGTAGCTGTTAGATACCTTTTATTAGCCTGGGCTTGTGTGACATCCTCCTGAGAGTTCAGGGAACCTTATGTTTGTGTGGGCTACCCTGAGATACTGAAAGAGCTTGGTCAAGTCACTGAGCTAATCCTGTACTCTCACGTAGCTAAAATGCCTTGTTGCACTGACTCTGCTTCGGGAGGTTTGAAATGTGAGTGTGGAAAAGAGTTGCAAAGATCTGTTAGAGGTCTGGAAAATGTATCTTGTAGTGCAAGGTTAAGGAGATCATTCCATTTAGTGTAAGAAACTGATACCACCATCAAGTACACATTCAGTCAGAGGGGCAAGTCAGATGCTGAAAACTTTAGCAGAGGAAGATAAGACAAAAATAATTGGAGAGTGAAACTGTATAATAGGAAAGTAAATGTTGCAAACGGGGAAGCAAGCTACAAAGGCAAGTCGCAGATTGTTGTCTCACGAGGCCTGTAGGTGAAGACCAAACTTTTTCCTCCCTTATGGGTGTGTCTGTAGAAGCTTGGTGTCATCAGATGGGGTCTGTTGTTTAAAAAAGTCAGCCTAGATTAATTAAATGTCTCCTCTCTCTTTTCAGAGTATGTGAACGTTACGAAGTTCATCTCAGTTTTCAGGGCTCCTTAAAGTCTAGCTTTCTGGTCTAGTTCTGCATCCAGAGCTTTCTAAAAATCTCCTCCAGGAATGTGCTCTGCTCCCTGGAAGATCAACAGCATTTTGCAGCGCTTGGCACCCTCCTGACCAGGGCTTCCTTCTATACAAAAACACATTAAGCAGAAATGGAAAACTTATTAAGGGAATCATATAAAATTGCAGATGCAATAATTATACTCACTGGTGTCAGAGCACTGTTATAACAAGAAATAATAATGAAGCAACATTTACTTTATCCTTTTTGGGGGGCCAATAAAGGATAATGTGACCATATTCAAAAAGAGTCTTTTTTTAATGTTCTGTATTGCCTTCATTAACTTTTTTTTTTTTCATTTCTTATTTTATAAACCTTTTAATTGAAAGGGGGGAGCATAAGAAGGACACATTTTGGAGGAACAACAACTACTAAAAGTTTCCTCCTAAATATTATTGGTTCCGCTACAGTATCAAGAATGCTGCTGCCACTCTGTATTGCAGTGCCTTGGATTAGAGATTTCATTAAAATCCTTTGTTGAAGGTCTTTTCACACAAAGTTTTTCTTTGGAAGTCTCATTTCATCCAATTAACTTTTTCTGTATCTTTGAAGTTCAGCCAAGATCAGTGAGACAGCGACTGCTTCTTCCTGGGAAGTGACAGATAGTAGCATAGAAGTCACATAGGGTAACAAACCTTTTTTTTAAACTTTTTTTCCTTTTTTTTTTTTTTTTACTGGAGAAGAGGTAGGGAGGATTTGAGAACCTTTAAGCTTTGGACACCTTTTGCAATACTTAAGGTTCATTGATTTGAGTGCTGCGGGAACAGACTAGCCATGTAGATATTTTTTGGTGGCCTTTTGCTGTCTACTTGAATTCAGTTACCAGGATTTTGCAGCTATTATTGTGCTTTTACAGTTATTTGCTATGCTTTGTGTGTTTGCATTTTTAAGAGGAATGAAAGTATCCTCATATACAAATTCCTTGGATATAGAGCAGCATCCAATGGAGGACAAAACTGATACAAGTGAAGACACGTTGGTGAGCCAAAGCTCATCTTGTCTTCCCCAAAGTGTAGACTCCCAAAAGTTAACCTAATTAAGGAGGGCACTTAGGTGATGGGGTTAACAGCTGTTCAGGAGGCAACAGAGACCTCCTTTAGGAGCTGACATTAGACTTTCGAAAGTTCCTCGCAGGGATATACAGGAAAATTGCTGTGCACGTGTGCCTGTATGTGCATAGACTTCAGAACGAAGGGTTTACATGCAGCAGCACCAAGAAGAATGGAAATAGGTCAGTCAGTTGTTAAAGTGCTCTCTACGTGTTCCTTCTCTGTGACAGCACTGAGTAGCAGTTGGAAGACAGCCTGGGATTTCATTTAGAAGCATGAACCAGAAAAAAAAAAAAGGGAAAAGAAAGGAGGGGGTCATTTTGCTTGTTTTGATGCCCACGTGTCCCATTTTCAATTATCCCTCTCATCCACTCTCACTGGGATACAGTGAGATGCCTACAAATGAGCCACGGAAGAATTTCAAAGGTTTGGATGCTCCATTTGGAAAACTCGGTGAAAAAAATTGTGCACCTATTTGGGTTGTGAAACCTGACTTGAAATTGCTTGAGGACAAAGTTTCCCTTGGGGTTTTAGTATTTTGAAAAGCCTGAAGGACTTTGTGTACCTGATGAAGGGATTACTGTCTTCATGTTGTCAGATCTCGCCCTGTAGATTCTGGACTTTGCTTAGTAGGTATAACACCACCTACACTTTCAATACTTTTTTGAATAATACAAGTTGGGTTAATTTTGTTTAGCTCTTAGGGACCTAAATGTTCGTCATCTACTCTGGACTGGTGGCTTAGAGCCACCTGTGGTCAGTGGGGCATTCACAGAAAGCGATTTGTATCATCTACAGTAAGTGGGCTAAATTGCCATATGGACAGATTTCTCTAACCCTGTTAACGTGCGGAAGTTGAGGGGGCTGGGGTTAGAGTGAGATTTAGCTTGCCTTTTCTTAAGCTGTTTAACATGAGTCAGAAAATCTGCTCTCCGGCTGCCATAAATTTACTGATCTCCATGCATAGGGTTGTCAACAGAGTTGTAGCATTTTACATTGGCTGTGGATCTGGATTATTTTTATTTATTTATTTATTCTTTTAAAAAAGTACCAGATGTTGCTATCACTAGCTATGCTCTAGTTCTGGCTCAGTAACCATACATGAATGGTCAGTATGATTCCTTATTGGCACTGAAATGTTTTCTAGGAACATGAGAACCAACAGTCTATTTACTTAAGTATCTTGTTTGTGACGAGGTAGTACCATATTCTGGCATTAATATACTGCTCTCAGTAACATGTTAAGTATCTGGTTTGTGGGGTTTTTTCTTTCTCTATGGCTTCCTCCTTCCATCTTTCTTTTGAGATATTTCCAAACAGAACTTTACCCATTTGTCACATTTTTGCCTGGGAACCCTGCATGTGTTATGAAAACAATTACACTTGTGGGCTGAGTTTGAATGACACTCTAGAAATAGACCCAGAAGCCAAACTTTGTGATTGCTTCCATTCTCCCTACATCATGAAGAGTGACACAGTAACCTCTGGCCACTCAGAATGTCTCTGTCTTCTGGCTAGGCACTTGCTGCTTTTTGTGACCAGCTGTGAGCTCAGCTCCTCCTCCCTTCCACCTTCATCCCTTTTATTCTCACCCTGCTTTTCATCACCCTCTTATCTTTTAGTCTTCTCAGTCCTTAGTTTCTTATCCTGATAACTGATCTACTGCTTTTATACATCTTCACCACCACCACCTGCCTGCTTGAACTGTGAATCTAGCACATTCGCTGCCATTTGTCATAGCACTTTTGCATCATCCCTCTTCCCCCCACCTTTGCCCACAACTGTCTAGTCTTATTTAATGTGTACGTTCCATTCTGTCCAAGGCTGGCTACTACTCTGTGTAGTACTCCCTTAAGTTTTAAAGCTTCTCCTCAAAATTTCTTGTCATCTGCTCAAATATTAAAGCAAGCCACATGGCACAGTGAAGAAAGAAGCAAACAGGGGTAAAGAGATTTTTGTTGTCAGGCTGTCTCAAAACATCCCTTTCTTGGAACAGAGGATTAGTGAAAGCCAAATGCCCCTTCTTTGCAGTAGGACTTTGGGGGTTACCAAAGTTGGGGGTTTTTCGGTTTGGTGATGTGTTTTTTTTTCATGTTGGGTGAACTATGAGCCAGATTAATGAACCTAATTTGCTGAGTGGTATAGCCAAAGAGACGGCTGTGGAGAGCATGTTTTTTGCCAGTGCATAAAATGCTGGTGTTGGCAAATTGGAGTCCTGACTTATAATTCAAGAGGTGGGAGGATGTTAGGAGAGCTATGAACACAAATTTAGAGAGACTTTTTTTGTTTGAGAATCATCCCGATTATTGTGTTGATTGCCTCAGATAAGCCACCTTTTGGTTTTCTATGATGGGCTCGTGTATTGCTTGTTGCTGGGAAGCAGGTTTGAATATTTCTGAAGGAGGAAAAAAGTTGATAATCAGCCTTTTTCTGCTTTACATCTATCTCTGAACCTCCATCTGATAGTCATCTTGTCAAAACTGTCAAGAGAAGTAAAAAGCAAACAGCATTTTTAGCCCAAATAATATATTTGAGGTTTTCCAGTTAAGCTTGAATATTGTGTTCTCAGGAGTGGGGAGGTATCTGTACTGCTTTGGTCAAGCAGAGCTCTTTGGGTTTATTCATTTCCCCCTCCCCATATGTGCTCTTTTGCTAAATTCGAGACAGAAATATCAACAATTCTTTTTGTTTTTAGCTTGGCTAAAGTCGCCCGCCCCAATCTAGGACAAGTTTCTTTTTCATGTCTGAAGATAATTTTGCTAACCTGACATACTTAGCTGTCCTATGTCCATTTGGTGAATGTCATTTGCTGTTTATTCCTGCCTTCATAAGTACCGGGGAGAAAACATGAGTAAACTTGAAACTGGGTTTCTCTTCATATAAATAAGGCTTATTGAGGTATCTCAAATCCTCATACCAGTATCTTAGATCTTAAACACTCAAATGAAATTCTTCTGAGGATATGTGGGGTTTGTACATACGGCTGAAGGTCTGCCTGGATTTTTTGTGGAAATGACCTTGCTCAGAACAGTGATATTTCCTTTCCTGGCTGTAACCCAGAAGCATGGAAGGATGCATGCAGTTAAAATTAAGCAACTATTTTGCTGCCTTTTCCAGGGAGGGAGGTGATTTATTTACTTTTTGCAGAGTCCTGATTTCTATTTATGACTGTCAGACAAGTCCAGAATGATCTTGGATGATTCACTCAATCCCCTTCTGCTTCTCGGTCTTCTTAGTTGCAAAGTGAGACTAATGCTGTGCACCTGCCTCACTGAAGCATCAGAGGATATTTCATTAATGACTGTGAAATGCTCCAAGAACCTCAGTGAAAAGCAAACCATAGATATCTGAATTTTAGGGGCTTTGATTTAGCTTTTGAAGTATAAAGTCTTTGGTCTTGGAAACAAAGAAAACTGTAGAATTGTAATGTCTGAATGCAAAATCTCCAGCCTTAATTACAGGTTATGTGGAGTTGTTCATAGTTTGTCCTGAACTTCATTCTATTAATGTTTGATACCTAGAAATAAACCAAGTAACCATGTCACACCGTGAAACAGTGTATCTGTTAATCAGATATTGCATTCTTCTGACCTAGGGGGAACACAACACGTCAGTAAAAACTAAAGCATGGATCTAAATGAGGGTGGGGAAAACAGAGAGAACAAGCTGCTGGACGTGATTACAATAGCCAGGATGGTAAGGATGCTGTGCATTTATGTCTTCTACCTGACTGGGATTTAATGCAGGCTGAATTCCTCTTAAGATAATTTGGACTTTTCTAGATGCGTATAAATTCATTTTTTTTCTTTTTTTCCCTACCGCCTCTCCTACAGAAAAATGTTTCTTCAGATTTTTTGTTATGTGTAGTTTGTTAGAACGTGTTATTTTTGCCTCTGGCACTAACATATGGATTTTCTATTTGTGTGACAAACAAGATAGCAGTTTACTTAGAAATTTTTGTTCCACCTGTTGCTCAAGATCCGCAGCTTTAAATCTCACTCTTTAGTTGGAATTGTTTTCAGGCATCTACTGTGACACTTGATGATGTTACAACAAATGTAAAAATTCAGCATGTGAGCTGCATAATTTCAAGTGGCTGTCCAGATACCAGATCTGTCTTTCCTGTGGATTTTTCTATCACCTTGCATTGTGCTAAACAATAATGCTAATCCATTCAATCACCTTGAATATTTTGCTAATCTGTACTCATCCTGTGAAGCTATCTTCAGCATTTAGATAGGAAATGCAAACTGAGACCAGGGAAATACAAAGTGATTGTGATGTTCCTTTTCTTTTGAAGGAAGCATTTGATGTCATCTCTCTTAAACATACATGCTTTCTGATTTGGTCTCGTGTTATTGATAATCATGTACTATTTCTGTGCACAGCTTTTGTTTAGGAGCCTTTACAAAGGAATCTCATCAATCTTGTTTTCTTTCCTGCGTGTCAGTGACATTAGCATGTTATTTTTGTATTTAACCTGCTTTGTTGGAATGCTTCGCTTAGAATGTTGTGTGGTGTTTTATCCTATGGGTTTTATGGTCTTACTTATCTCAGTTTGTGAATCTTCCATTCCATTATATGTTCAGAAAATAGATGGAATAAATGGAAGAAGGCACTTGTGTCCTTCATTTGAACACAATATAGGTTTGTATAAGAAGTTAGTCAGAAATCATGTAGGAACATGGCCTAATTTTTGAAAGGAGGTTTTGAAAAGAAATTGTGTTATCTTCCTCCACCTGGATTTTCATCTGCCTTCTCATCTTTTCTAATCCTGTTGCCAAAACTGCTTTCTCAACTTTAAGTTCTGTCTGGAATTAAGTGGCTTCTGGATCTTGACAATGCAACATTTTGATGCATGTGTTTGTCACATCCTGATTAGATTGGTATAACTCCTGCTCTCTCAGGTCCCTCTCAAAACTCAATTCATAAACCAGAGTTTCATACAAGATGCTACCACTAGGGTGATGAAACAGAGAAATTCAATCACACCACGCATAGGTTATCCATTTTCCAGAGGCTGATGGGACAGATTGGATTTTCAGAGCTCTTCTGGGCTGTTTTGTTTTGGTTTTTTCTTTACTTCTGTTCTTGTCTTCCGGGCTTCAATAAATTTTCTTTTGAAGTGGAGAAAGTCATTTTCATCTCATCTTTTCCTAGCCATGAAACTACTCTTTCCATCTGCTTCCATTACAGGTGAGCCACTTAATTTTGTATGCTTCAATCTCTTTCAAGCACATGCATGGTCAGGGTGACCCATTTCACTACTGTTAAAGTTTGTTTTATTTTATTAATTCTACCCTGTGAGTTTCAGAGAGGGATACCACAATATTCTTGGCAGGCATTCAGGTGAAGCCAATGTAGAGAAATGGTCTGATTTTGAAGGTAGTGAATTGCTCTTTTCTGTACATGCCTCCAATACTTCCATTTCATGAGCCTTACAAACAAGTCACCTTGCATTTTTTTTTGTCAAGAAGCAAGAATGAGAGTCAGCTTCTGGATATTTGAAAGTAGGAGCACTAACTACCAAAATCAAAGATCTAAGTCAGTCCTCAGTGAAAGCAACATCACTCTGATCCTGGTCTTAGTTCGAACAAACCAGGTATCAGGACTGTTGAAGAATTTTCTGTCTTGCCTGCCAAATACTGAAGTACTTTTAGGGGAGAGTATATCTGAAGGGACTGATTCCTGAATCCTATCGGGAAGATGACGTTGTTGGGTGAGTTGGGAAAGCAAGGGGCTGGCACTTTGCTTTGCTTTTTGCTCTGATATGATATCAGGAGCAGTGGGTTTAGAGGCTTAGGGGTGTAAACTGAACTGGTGTTACTCAGTTTTGTCAGTGGTGCTTTGAAAGAGCCTTACCATGGGTTACACTGCAGGTGCTGAAGCAGTGAGCAACAATCTACAGAGTTAATCATTGCTTTTACAACTGTGGGAAGCAGCATGCTAATGGCTAAATCAGCTGGGAAGATGAACTTTGTTTGTCCATTTACAGCTCAAATGAATGTCTACAAGAATCTGTAACAGAAGCAAGCCATCTCCCTAATCACTTCGTAAGCACTACAAGATCACTGCACTATCTGTCAACTAAATGGTGTAGAAATGGGACCCCATCCCAGGTGAATATTTTGAGTTTTAGTCCCATGTCATCTTGGCTATGGGCAGAGGATGAATTTATGAAAAATACAGGAGGGGAAAATATAAAATTCAAATAGACTTTGCAGGCTCTTAAAGAGACTTAGCTCAGTGGGAGTTCTTTAGAAGCTATTTCTGTGGCTTTCTCCAGAAAGTTATTAGACTGTTCTTATTTTTCCAAAATCTGTCCACCTTTTCTGAATTCTAACCAAGATTTTAAATGTCTTCTTTGTTAAGGAGAACACAACATTTGACAGAGCTGCAGAGAGAGGTTTATTTTTGACAGTCAGGGGGGTAGCACTGTATGAAGAGAATAGTTGCTACAGCCCCAGCGAATGAATCAGGGCAGCTTCATCTTTGCTTCTAACTTTCCCAAGGCTTTAAACAGTTTTTGAAATGTTCTCTGTGCTCCAGGCTCCCTAGTTCTCAGTCTCCCTGTGTGTCTAGAGGACACTGTCAATATCCCTCTCCCACCTCTATATTCTGAAGATGAATTGTTTCATGTTTGTTTATGCTAAGCCATGAAAGCTTGAAATTGAAATCTGTTTGTTCCTCCACTTCCCACTCATATATGTTCTCATTCATTGTACATTTTTGCTATGGGATTTTATCTCAAGAGTGCTGAACTGTGTGAAGCTGAAAATATACATAAAGAAAAATAAGTCATTCCATGAGCCTGTGAAGTCCGTTGTCCCACAGCTGGTGTCGACCGAGGTATGAGAAGCAACTGAAACTTTCCCTGTATTTGAGACTTTCATAGAATTATTGGTAAAAGAGATTAATGCAGACCTCCGGAGATCTTCAGTCCAAGTCTCTTCTCAAAGCAGGGCTAACTTCAGTGTTTCATTGGTTACTTAGGACTTTTTACATTCAAGTTTTGAAAATTTCCATGGATAAAAAGTCATAATGTGGGGAGGGTTTTTTTCCCACGTGGATTCTCTGTTGTCTAATAAGGATTGACTTCATTATATAATCTTTTCAGTGGAGATGTCCTTAGGATCTCCTTCTTTCTCTTCTGCCTGGCTGCCTATATTTATAGAACTTACAGGAAATTAAAATCTTTGAAGTTGTTCTTAAATTTGATTGAAGTTCACCATTTGACCCAAAAGTTACTGAAATGTAACACAGGCACAAACAGCATGACCTAATCAGCCTTATTTCCTTTTACTAAATGAAGACAAGTCAAACAACAAGTCTTTCCCCTCCAGTGCTATAAGACAGTATTTAGGATGTTATGTGCTGTGATCTCTAAATTCCTCTCTGGTTTCAGCTGGACATGGTAGAGCTTAACCCTCTTAAAGTAACACTCTTGGTTGAATAAGTGCAACATTCTCCTGTGTGGAGCCTGAATCCCAGGACAGGACAAAGTGATTTCTAGTGCCCGGCGTACCCACTGAATCTTTTTCAAGCAAAAAACTCCTCTCAAACTTCTGAGTTCTCTGATGTCTGTACATTGCTGATTGTCTGTGGGGACAGCTTCTCATGTCACTGCCATGTCACTGTACTTCATCTCTCATCCATTTAGAGGTACACAGGGAGCCAGATGGAGAGCACAGCTCAGGCCTGGCTGAATTTACAAAAAGAGCTTTAAGTGCATCTCTCCCCCAAGCCTTACCTTTTTGCCATATGCACACATGTTCACACACATTTTATGTGTACGCCTCTTTACCATTATGTCTTTTTCTGTGAAATTGAGTAAAAATTTAGCCTGTGGGTTTAAAAACTAGATGGGGTACAGGTAGAGAAGGACAGACAGGTAAAACCACACTTTTGTGCATTCTCAGTATGGTCATTCAAGTATTTTTTTTTCTGAAGAAGACAGACTGAAAAGTAGCACTTCTGTTGCCCTAGAGCAGATGTGGTGAGGAAATGGAACCCTGACAACCACCAGCATGGAAAAGCAAAAGGTATTGAGTGTTGCAGCATGCACAAGCCCATGAGCATTTAGCATGAGAAGATCTTGGGCTGAATTTCCTTCCACTGCCATGGGTGGCATCTTTCAATTCACATGTAGTGTGCTTAAGAGGACACCTCAACAGAGGATGACACAGGCTGACTCTTGCGCTTGTGGTGCTGACAGTGTCAAGCATAAAAATTTCTGAGAGGTGCTACCAGAGTGAGTATAATTTTCCCCATTAAACTTGGCTAAAGTAATATTGGGCTTGTGCTCTGCCTACTCACTTTGCTTTTTGAGCGACAACGGGCAAGGTTGCCAGTGAACCAAAATATGGCTGAGCTCTTTTGTTTCAATCTGCTTACACGATTTTAATGAACCCGTTTATCTTACTGCTCTAACATTCATCAGTAATTTCTGACTGATTGAAAGGAGGGTTCACTAAAAAAATACCATAATGCCAGACAGGTACAGTTAGACTGAAGGCTGAACTCTTGCCTTCTAGGCTCTTGGCCTTCTACAGCTAAGTTTGAAGTATCTAAGGGTGAGAAGAGATGGATAAAGCCAAGTCCAGTGGCATGTCATAATTTCACATTCTCAAAGGAGGCTGTAGAGAGGTGGGGGTTGGTCTCTTCTGCCAAGTCCCAGGCAATAGGACAACAGGAAATGGCCTCAAGTTGCACCAGGGGAGGTTCAGGAAAAATGTTTACACTGAAAGGGTTATCAGACATTGGAATGGGCTGCCCAGGGAAGTGGTTGAGGCACCATCCCTGAAGGTGTTCAAAAGACGGATTGACATAGCGCTTACAGACATAGTTTAGTAATGTGGGGGCTTCTTTTGTATGGTTTTCTTTTGTGGTTTTTTTTTTTGGTTTTTTTTTAATCAGAGTTAGATTGATGGTTGGACTAGATGATCTTAAAGTCCCTTCCAACCTAGACGATTCTATTATTCTATGATTACATAAGAAAATAAGATCAGTTCTGCATGGCAAGTTTAGTTCAAGTAACTGAACTGACAAGAAACCTTTCAGTCATGAATATTTAGGCAATACAACTGCTTTGTGATTAAGCGAACTCAATGTATAGGGTGGGATAAGAATGATGCTAAGATTGGCTTCCACCTGAAATCTTTCCTGCTCTGCCTGTATAAGAGTTATCTGAAGGTTTAGTTTGGCATGGTGTTTCATCCTCACCCCTTTTCTTCAACTGTTACATGCCTTCAGTAATTGTTGCATTCTTCTCTACATCACAGAAAAGTGTATAATAATAAAAATTTCTATTAACTAGTAGAAAAAAAATGCTTTTCTTACCATTTTTCCCCAAAAGTGCCTATTTTATATAGGCACTTCTGCCTATAACAGAAGAAAGAAAATACTCCAAATCTCTGAAGGTTTAAATTTTTCAGATTTAACATTCTCATCAGGATTCTCAAACTAATCTCTTATTGTACCATTATTCATTGCAATGAGATGTTTCAGTGCTCCAGAATCAAAATGTGTAGTTTCAGCTTGGCTTGGTATCAAATCACATTCTGCTGGTGTGTTGCAGTGACTGATAGAAGTTACAGTTTGAGTGCCTTACATTCCCATTCTTCTGCATCGGACAAGCATCCATATCAGGTAGATGACCCATATCTCATGTGATGGCACCAAATCCCCTTGTACATTGTTTTGAGTTAGTAAGAGGAGATGTCATGGAGTATTATGAGAAATATATCTTTGCCTTCTAAAGCGTATAGAATGCTTAACTGATGGCATTGGTGGAAAATATAAAACCTGGGTGATTTGAGGTAGAAATTGGTAATGAAAAAAAGACCACCATGCTGTCAAATAGTTCCTCCTTCTCTGTGTTGTTTGGGCTGAGGCAATACCACACAGTGAAGCTCAGATGGTAAAACACTGCCCCTTAAATTAACAAGTGATTGGAAAAGATCTGAGCCTGATTTAACTCTCTTTGGAAGCATCTGGGCTTTTTGTTGATTGCAATCAGAGACAGATCAGGGCTTTATAGCTTGCCTGCCATCTTCTGAAATGTTATGTGACAAACAAGACACTGGTATTATTTCTGTTATGAAATGTTTATTATTTTATCATAGCAGTGATTATGGGAAGAACATTTGCATCATGCTCAGAGTTTCTAGTGGAATTTCCAAAGATGAAATGGTCTGGTTTTTCTGGACTGTGTGTTTTGTTTGGGTTTTGTGGTTTTTTTTTAACTGATTCGACTACATTGTCCCTTTGCTAATGCAGACTAGTCAGTTGGCATGTACTAAAGCAATCTAATAGAACAAGGTTAATCTTCTCTCTTTAATTAGACAGCAATGTGTAACACACCCAGTGGGCCAGATGACCTTGAAAATTAAAGTGAGAATAGAGACACATTTGAGAGGAAAAAATTTTTAGTTACAGGGGGTTCGGGGTAGAAGGAACAAGAGGAAATGTTCACTGATACAACAAAACCACTTTACACAATCCCTCTTTCTCCACACAAACCCTCAGACAATTTCTCTCATAAAATGGACGGGGATATCTTATTGCTCCTAGAGGCATTTCGGAAGTGTCTGTTAAGTATGAAGTAGTGCAATCTTGTTGGAAGTGAACCTCACCAAAATTCAGCGTCTGTCAGAAAAACTTTCTGTGATTCCATGAATTGCTTAATCTTCACCTGTAGAGGTTAATATATCCCCGTCACTGTATTTCTTCTCCAAGCACCATGGAAGGTCAATAATATAATTATTTTTACAAGAGAAGAACCAAAGCATTGCAGTTTTTCCCTAGGTTGCATAGGAGGATTTAACAGTCTCATGTTAGTAATGTCTCATCTTGCATGAACCACTGGGTCGTTTTCCCCTCTCCTGTAATATTATGACACCTGGGCTTTTGTTCAGGACTTCCTACACAGCTGTAAATTTTTCACTTAGTAGTGGTAAAGGAACTTTGCATTGGAGTTCCTGGCTAATGGACATATCCCTGACTCAAACTTTTGATGAAAATTACACATGCTAACTAATGAAGCAAGGGTAAGCTACTTGCAAGCAATGTGTATGGGTTCAGTAACGCAGTGCAGAGATGTTAAAAGGGGCCTTGTCTCCCACCAACCCAAAATAGATGGACACTTACGTACCCAAAAAGTCATTTGGAAGTCATGACATGGCAAGACTATGCAGAAATATAATCAATATTCTGGCTGTGTACGACAGTGAGAAATACCTCAGCGTGTTACAGCCTTTTAGCAAATGTAGTAATAAAGGGAAGCCAGCAGTCATGTTCTCTGGTACTGGGCAATTAAGCCTTGCTAGTTAGCATTCAACCAGCAGTTTGCCAGTCCTATGTTACTTTTCTGTTTGCCGTCTCATCAGCATAGCACACACCTTCTTGGCCGTTTTGGTATCGAGTCAAACCCTTGCTTCAGGATATCAAAGAGGAAAAGGTCTTTCTGATGGTGGAGATGGATGGCTTCTTGCTGCATTTTGGCAATGACCCGTTGAGAATGTGTGTGCAGCATCACTGTCTCTGCATAAGCGATGTTCTAGATGCAAATAGCCTGGTAGCCTGAAACATAACAGAGTAAACATTTCATACTATTCAAGACAGTAAGCGTAAGATCAGGTACAGTGCTAACCCTAGCCAACGTGTATTAGAGCAGGTAGGTCCTCAGACACAGTTGAATGAAGCAGTATTGGGATCCAAGCCAAGCAAAATGGCTGAATTAAGGTAGAACTGAAAAATACCCAAAACCCATTTATAATCCAGTAAGGTCTTACTGTTTTATAGTAACCTTTGACTGTCCTAATTCCACAAACTTGGATATTTCTAATATTCTTTCAACTCACATTGCCATTTTGGGATCAAATTTGGAGAAGCCTTGAGTACAGTCAGCTTCAGCTCAAATCAGGGTAAGTTAGATGCCAAACATGTAACCTGTTATATACATTTAAGTTTCTCTTAAACAAAAATCCTGTCATTGGCCTCCCAGATACGGTGGCCCTAATTAATGGATTAATGGGTGTCTCTTATGTAAGTCACTTCTTGTCCCAATTGCTCTTTTATGAATTGGGGACAATGTAGTCCCCTGTTGTACCAGTGCTGTTGGGAAAATTAGTGCATCAGTGTTTATAAAGCAGTTGTCTCCTGCAGTGCTAAGCACTTTAGAAAAGCTGTGAAGAACTGAATAGCTCTGTCCTCAGAGCAGGCTTTGAGTAGCGTGCAGTAAGCAGGAGCCTAGGGCTGCATATTGAACAATAAGGAAAAGCCAAAATATTGAATAATCCGCTCATTAATGAACAGCGTTGATCCTGTGCACAGAAGAAATCAAGAGCCCTGTGGAAAAACACCCTGTGCTCCTGCAGTTAAAGGCTGTGTCCTAATAATGACAGACACAGGGCTGAATGGAGGTTGTATATATCTGTGCAGCTGTGGCATTTCCAAACTTTTAAAAGCTCAACTTTGTGACATTAAGGTTGGCTCCTTTGACTGAAGCTTTCTGTGTCTAATAAGTCTGATAGTAAAAGCTGAACCATCTTTTGGGTGTGTTTGTATAATGCTGGTCTACTGAGAACATGACAGTCCTTTCCTCTTGCCTGAAGGTGAGTAGGTTAGGTAAGACTGCCAGTGTCATCTGCCAAGAAGTATATGAAATATGTGTTGTAATATGGGGAAATGTCATTCTATAGCAGCTGGAGTATTCACTAATAATTGTGAGGTATATGTGTATCAGATTAGTTGCATAATCTGAGGAGGGGTAAAATTGGGAGGAAAAGTATAATTCAAAATGATCCATGTCTCCAGAAACATTTACGTGTATATTAGCTGTTTTCTGTGAACTACTGTGACAAGTTTACCTTATCTTCACCCAAACTGCCAAGGGGAACTGAAGACAGGAATGTAGAATGACAAAGAAATACAAATAGTTTAAGGAAGGTCTGCCTGTCTGAAGGGAAGGGTTTGTAAGGAGACAGGATTAGAGCATTTTTTGGAAGTGTCAGGCAGACTGGGCAGGAGGGCCTAGAGGAGCTTGACCTGTTGAGGGCACTCACAGAAGTGGGTCTCCAGTAAACTGAGCACATGTGAAGTTAAAATTCTTTCTCAGTGGTTTACAGCTTGGGATCCATGAGTTGCTGGTGGCTTTTGGACTACATCAGAAAAGAAAGTTCATATAATACTGCATTATGATCTATATATGCGAAATTTCTGAAGGGTCAATGACTGCAGTGGAAATTTTTGGGATGCAAAAGTTGGAAAAAAAACCCCACTGTCTGCTGTGTTCCTTTCATTAAGTCAATGATATGTTTGGTTTTGAAAAGGCCAAACAATGAATCAGGCTTTAAAATGGAAGAACTGTAGGTGTTCTCAGTAACTTGGTTAAAGCATCTGGGTGTGCAAGATTGATGTGATGGTGTGACTCAGCGTGCAGCTGGGAGTGGGAGTCCTGAGAACACCTTCCAGGGGCAGGACAGACAAGACCTGCTCCTGCAGAGCCTTCGTTTGCAGAGATCCATGTGGGGGGCTGGATATACTCTTCCTATGGAACAACTTTGCTAAACTGTGACTTGCCTCCCAGGGGATGTGCTGGAAACCCTGTCTCTTGAAAAACTGAAAACTGGACTGGGCACTGTGCAGGAAAATATGGAGGGAGGGATGAGTCCTATACTAGCCACAGAGATGAGCTACACTAGTGATAGGATCTCACCGTCTTACATCTCAGGCACAGTCATAGGGCGTGATTCTTCTCACTGCGGGATGGGTTTTTATTACCAGCATTCTGCTTCATGCCCAGGAATCCTTCTGGCATTACTGAGGACCCGGGGTGTGCAAGGAGAGTTAAGTGCTAGAATTGAGATATATCCTGAAGATCAAAGAAGGGAGTCTGCCCGTGTCAGGTGGGGATGCATATTCTCCTTGGTGCGTGTGCCTGTAACACCTATTACCAGCTCTGAGAAATGCATGTATTCATCAGAAGGAGAAAATATCCCTTTGTGTTTATTCTTATTTAACATTGTTTACACGGAAAATGGAGAAACACATCTTTAACCGTCATGTACTATTTAAAATTATGTCAGTACACCATGCAGCGCTCATTCTGTAAACATCTACTCCACCATGTGGTCTCTGGGAGCTAATGCTCTTCTGCTCTGTATGGCCACTTGTGTTCCGCCTGGAGCACACTGCAGTGGTTATGTTAAATAGCCTTTGTGAAGGTTTCCAGAGCTCTAAATTAAAAATGCAGAAAGCTGGGGAGGGGGGGGAGTTGGGAGGGGGGATTCTCTGTAGCTGGAGTGTTAGGATGTCTTGCTACCTAATTGCCTTAGAACATGTGGGTTTGAATGAATCCTCTTTAATGAATAATAGGCAAATGCATAAATCGCAAACCCCAAGCACCCAAACGGTGAAATGCACACTAATGAAGACTCTGACTTCAACGGCAGGTGTAGAGTTGATTTGTAAAATGTCGTGAATATATCAGGTTTAAAATGATGTATTTATTAAAAGAAACAAGTCTTCCATGTGTTCCCCTTGTATTCACTCTCTCATCCTGCACACCTACTCTTCCTGCACAATATTGCAGGCTGCAGTCTCACAGCAGTTTCTTGCTATAACTCTTGCTTCGAAGAAGTGCAACAATAGAGACCAATTACCCTCTGTCTCCACTCTTATTGCAATAAGCCTGAGGGGAAAAAAAAAAAAAAGTGAGTGCACCCCCTCCCCCCACTGCCTTTTCAATTTCAAATCCTAACCCTGTTGGTATTGCCATTTGTGGATTTGAACTCCCTGGCTTTGTGTGCGGCATTATCTGGAGATTCACCTGGTACTGATCCAATGAACCAACACAACCTTACAAAGCTGAAGGGAAGAGTGTAGAGTTCTCTTTGTAATAAATCATATGCCATGAAAAAGGATTTCTTTAACTCCTTTCCTCCATTATTCTCCATATCTCACCTTGTGGAAATGGGTCTGTTAGTGAGAGACTTAGACTCACATAGTAGGAAGGAAAAATGAACAGAGGAGGGAGAACTGAAATGAAAGGAAGGCAGAGTTCCTGAAGGTTTCTGTAACTTGGAGACTCCAGAAAGAAGAGGCAAAACCTGAAAGAATAGGAAGCAGCCCTAAAAATAAACCCAGCATAGGCCTTGGGTACTAAACCTTCCTCAGTTCTAGAAAGGGACAAGGATGTTTTCATTTAAGCAGCTGGACAAGAAATCCTTAAAGCTGGTAATGAGTCAAGGAGGTTCTGTCCAGATAATTGCCCTGCAAGCTGAATGCTGGTCTGAACATCTTTGGTTTTACTGAGTTGAGCTGGTAACCTCTTGAGATCTGGCTGTCTCCCAAGCAGGCAGGAATGAATACTGCAAAATGTTTCAGTTTCCATTTCAATTTTGAAACTCATTTGCTTTGACTGAATTTGCACTCTGTTTATGTAAATTTATAAACACTGTAATAAATTTATCTACTTATAGAAAACAGACATTTTAGAAAAAGGCTGGAGAACATTTGTGAAACGCAAATTCTAATTCAACAAGTATAATCACAGAACCTGATTTAAATGTGCATTCAGTCACAAAGCAGAAACATAGTATGTGGTCTGTATATCTAGCAAACCCTAACAAGCATAATCCAAAACAGTTAACAGCTAAAATATTTTAAATTACATATGTATGTCATTTTTTGTGGCAGCAATGACTATCTGACACACAACCCAGGTTCTCACAATATGAATGAAGACCATAGCCAGGTGATGGTAGCAGTTTGCTGCTTTGCTTGTTATAGAAATGTCACCTACTTCTGATTACACTTTTTTCTAACCTCTAAGAGTCTGTGCCAGCATGTCAATCTTATCTGGCTCCATGTTAATACTGTCAGCCACATTTATGAAAGCATTCATGGGCATGGCCATTAACCCACATGGAATGGGCTGTTTTCCAGTGCCCTTACTCTGGAAACGTTCACCTGCTCCAACCCTCACTGATCTTGAAGCTGCTTTTGGCTTCCCTTGCACCTCTAGGAATCTGTAATGTCTCCTGGTTTGCTCTCCTCCATATCCCCTTTCAAAGATCATCCTTAAGCATTCATTTGATATAATTTAGGGTGTTTCCCCCTTGTTAATTTTGTGCTGAACACATTAGTTTACTGCACAAAATAAACCTAATGTATGTAGGAAAGATTTGGAGGGCCTTTCTAAATCTGTGGAACGCTTATGGTCACATGAGGAACCGTATTGAAGCCAATGACAACACTTGCACTCTGGGTAAGAGAGCTGGTCTCAAATATTGAAAGATCCTGTATTATCTTGGAACACAGTTGTTTCACGTTGTAGAGCTGCTGTTTCCAGAGTATATCTATATTTCTACTTTGCCTACCCAGTGCTTGAAGCAGCAGGTAAACAGTTAAGCAATGGAAGAAGCAGGCAATGTGTACTAGAAATGAGCTGGTTTAAGATTGGTAGGGGGAATTAAAAAGCAGTGCAAGATGCAATTTTTAAGTTATCCTGTTCAAGTTCTTGCATTGGAGGTATTAGCCACAAGGGAGATCATATCATCTGGGAGCAAGAGAATATAATGAATGCAGGAGCTGTAATAGGCATGTGGGAGACTCTTACCGTATGTTTTGGTCATGTCCTGATATATGTGAGCTTTGGGAGACAGTTCTACATGTAATAGAGTCAATAATCAAATCTGAAGTGCCAAGGAACACAACTTGATGTTTCCTTGGAGAGGCCGCAAGTTTGCAACAGATGAATAAAGAGAGAATGTGGTAGATACAAATTTGTCTTTAGGCAAAAAGGAAAGAAAAAAGACTTAAAAACGGGAGGAGTAGGGGGGAGAAAAATTTACACTGTTCCTAGACTGGAAAGAAATAGTAATGCCTACATCAGAAATTTAATTAATTGTTGTTACATTGATAAAGATGTGATATACCACATCAAAGACTAGCAAAATGATATTTGGAAATTAATTTGGGTTCCTATTAAATAGAGCTCAGGGGAGCTTCCCAAATGAATAACTTGTTTGTCAAGTATTGCTTCCTTCTGTTTATAAAGTCTTCTCAAGAAAAGACAACTATTTTCAACTGTTCTTGTTGCTTGAAATGAACTATGAGATTCATCACTAACCAGACATTCATGGCAAATTCATATATTGCAAATTGCAATGCCTTAGTATCATACAGAAATTAGATATTGCTTACTTCTGTTCCCTACAGGGATGGCTTATATAAAGTTATCTAAAAAGTCCCAAACCCCAAATTTAATATTGACAATCCATGTTTGAATTTAAAATTTGCTTTTGGTGCTCTGTAGCTTGGCCACTTCAATGTGCTTTGGAGATGAACATAATGGAATCAAAATATACTTGTTTTCTGTAGTGTTATTAGTTTTGAATATTCTTAAAACAAAATGTAAATGGGACATATTAACCATATAAGGGGATATGATTTTAGATTCTGATCTCTTAAGAAAGTTATCCTGTAGAGTGAGGATGCTGTTTTCTTGGGAACTGTGCCAAAATACAGTAAAACTCATGGTGATCATCACAGTTTAATGAAAACTCATTCCTGTGATTCTGCTCTTATACCAATTTTAGCCCAGTGTAATTCCATCTCTGTCTCTGGAAGTACTTTTGATTTTATATTAATGTTAAAAAGAAGATAGGATTTAGTAGAACTGAGTGGACAGAGTTAACGTGAAGACAAAAAGAAAAAAAAGTAGAGAGAGAAATCTTATATAATATCTTTTGCTTTATAGTGGGATGGAGACAACTTTCAGAGTTGTCTGTGGAGATGTGGCTGTTGGAGTGTCCAGAGAATAAATCTATCTGTTCTCTAGTCAAGCAGACAAGTGACCATCAAGACAAAGAGGTGGCTTTCTTCCCCACAGTGAACCATCCAGCTCGTCTGTAGACCATGTCAGCAGTGATGGAGTTGCAGAGCTGGCACTTGGGTCTTTGAACTGCTGGACAGCCTGATGGTTGGGTTGTCTAAAGCCAAGGAGCATGGCAGCTCCTGCCTGCTTAGCTTCCCATAAGAATTCCCGTAAGAGGAATATCCCATTAACCTTGTATCTTTTGGTTCATAGGAAAATATTCATTCATCATTTTTGGAAATTAATAGAATGCTCTGGTTTTATCCCCTCACTTTTCTTAGCATTCCACCTCTCTGTCTTATTTTCTATTTGGGTTTGTTCTATGCAATCGTTTTTTTAGCTGTTAGAGAAGTGAGGCATTTTCCTTTCTTTTTGCCAATTAAACTTATAGTTTTTGGTCATTAGATTCTTCGAGTTTTTCTCAAAGGATAGTGCTACTAGAGTGAGTAAATCTCTATTGTTTGCATAGGTGTGTTTAAAAGATTAAGGCTGAACAGACATTCTCATAATAGACCAGGGATCAATGAAAGCTCTTCTTTTCTCAAGAAGCTTTAAGGCTTAGCAGTGTGGTTGATTTTTTTGTTTGTTTGTTTTAAATATAGAGGAAGTTGCATGTCTGTCTGGGCTTTTATTATTTGTGTGGTCTTTCATAGAATTCCTGAGCAAGATCTACCCAAAGCCCACTGGTCCCAACCTCATTTTGAGACAATAGAAGAGACTTTTTTTTCCTGCTTGTATCAGTGGCCACAGATTATCTAGGTAATCTCTACAGTAGGCAAGGGGCAGGATTTCCTCCTCCTGTTTGTGCCATTCCAGTTTTTTTAATTTCTTCTGGGTTCACTCTTAACTACAGCCCGTTGAGTTTCAATGGGACTTCACAGAAAATGGGATATTACTCCATGGGACTGGGAATAATATAATCAAACTCAAGCCCGTGTACTGAGAAGGAAATGAGTCAGGGCAGGAAGGAGAAGCCAAGGTGGCATACATGCTTCAAGGCCCACAAGATTTGATGGCCAATAAGCATTTTAACTTAGAGTCTTGGTTGGCTAACTTTTGTGCAGGCAATTGCAGGAAAGGAAGAGACAGGCCATGGGTTAGTGGAACAATTACATTCATGCTTTAAATCCCTTAAGCATGCACTTAATGCCCATTGATTTCAATGCCCTTAACAGCTTTGCTGAGTCAAGGCCTGACTGAGGGCACACTAAAGGCCTGGTGATGCCGTTTATGAATGACTGTCATAGCTATAGACCTAGAGCATGGAAGGGAAGGGAACCTTGAAGACCAAGCAAGGTCTTCAAGTGCCAGTGTGGCAAGCTGGCAAAAGGCAAAGGATAGAGAGTGAGCATATGTGTTCTGGAGAGGAAAGAGGCTGAATGACCAAAGTTCATTGATGCTCTGCTGTTCATGTTATTTCAAAAAGTGGCCATTGCTGCAGGCTTTCCCCGTCTTCAGGGGAGCATTTTGCTTTGTTTCTTTCCATGAGAATAAGTTGTTTAAATACATCAGCTGCAGAATATAGCTCTAATTCTGCAGCTGAAGCCAGAAGAGGTTGCAGCCTATATATGTCCTTTGTGTGTATTTTTTTTGTGTGTGTGTCTGTGCGCAGGTGCTCCCTGATGGGGTTTGATTTAAACCGGCACTGGGCAAATCCATCTCCTTGGGCTCATCCCACACTGCATGGAGTGAAACAGCTCATCATTGAGATGTACAACAATCCGGTAAGTGGGGAAAGGTGATGCCAGAACAGCTGCTTGCTGAGGTACCGACTCTCTCCCGCCGCGGGGTTGTGCAAGATGCCAGTAACTCTGACGTGGCCTAATCTAGTGGCAAAGCAAAATAAGAGAGGAATAAGCAAACACCACCCCCACTGCCTGAGATTAGGGAACATCTGCGTCTTTTGTCACAGGAAGCATCAGAGTGGAGAGAGCAAGTGAAATGAAGTTGGGCTCAGATTAAATACGGAGTAATTCTGAAAGCAGGGCCTAAATTCAATCGAGCTGCTCTCGTGATGTCCTGAGCTGGATTCGAAACAGCAGGCCCCCCAAATTGAATTACCGGATGGCATTGATGTCTAATCCAGAGCTCCGGCAGGGGTTGCTATGTAGCGTGCAGAGCAGGAGGGGGATAATATTTGCAAATATTATATAAACACACATACACACACTCATGCTCACTCAGAGAAGCAGAGGTGTTCTTGAAGGTGAAATCCTAGCTAATCAGAGGAGATGGATTGCAGAGAATATGGAGAAGAGGAGTGGGAGGGAGGCAGACAGCTATTGAATGTTTGACATCAAAGCGCAGAAGGATTATTGAACGTGGCACCTAAGAAAAACTGCTGAACAAAGATGGAGATGGGTAGGAAAAAATCACTGCCAAAAAAATAAGAGGAGATTTTTATAGGTTATTATTTTTTCTGTATGGAATTCCTGGTATTTGTCCTTTCTTTTTTGCTTCCCATTATGGAGATGGCATTTGATCTTTAATTCCATGAAGTTTTGCTAATACTTGGTTTGCCTTGCTAATAAAGAAGGAGGATTCTTACCCCTGGTTACATCATGTATAGGATAAGAGCTCCTTGAATTTAACTCCTACTTTTCCCAATACATCTTATTGTGCTTTTCATCTTCCAGGTAGTAGTAATATCTGTACAGAAGGGATTTTAGGTACAAGGAAAATAGGTCAACAGATGAGGTCCTTACATATGGAGAGGAATCCAATTGCATGGAAAATACATTCTTAGACTGCTAATTGTTTGGCACAGAATTTGTCTTTCTATTCTGTTTGTGCAGCACCAGCATTATGCCTGTGACTAAGGCTCCTAAGCCCTGCTGCATTAGAGCAATGGAGACAGAAAGTAAAGAAAGGTGCTTTACAGCCAGCCTGGTCTTTCCTCCGTTTCCTACCCCAAATAGCAAGAGAATTTTCCTTGTAGACGATGGAGAGAGCATGCAGGCTGCTTTGTTTGAGAAGAAAGGTTTTTTTTTTCCAAGAATAAAGAAGTTCTTAAACATTACAAGAAGGTTGGGTGTAGGGAAATGCTTCTTGCTAGAAAAGCAACAAATTCTGACACTATCAAAAGTCAGTCAGTAAAAAAACCCAAACTATTCTTGGGGGAAAAAAAAAAATTGTTTTCAGCTTTGTCCTGTTCCTCGGAAGCTTTGAAAACTCTGGTAGTTTCCAGCTGCCCTATATGTGAGGAATGAATTTATTTGTTGTGGTGGCTAAATGAAAAATCAAAAGAAATGTTCAGTCAGAGTTGGTCTGAAATGGAAATCTTTTTCTTCTTCCATCTCTCCCACCCCTCCCCAGTGATCAACCTGAGATGAACCAGTTCCAGTTCATTTCCTTCTGAGGGAAGGAAAAAGGAGCCTTTCAAACACAGGTGTAACATTTCATTTTCAGGGTTATTTTATTTATTTTTTTAAAATACTATTTAGAAATCTTGTTTTTTTGATTAAACTACCAGCAAAGTTCAGGTGGCTCTTCAGAATTTCATTTCTCAGTGAATTAGCTACTCACCAAAAGACCTTCTTGTCTGGTTTTATCATCCCCTAGCCAATACCACCCTTTCTGACAGTTTTAGAGACCCTCAGCAATACGATGCATTAAAAGGGATTATTGTTTTTTCAGGCAATACCAGCTTCTTAGTCCCTCTGATCCAAGTAATATTTGTATGAACAGACCATATCCAAAGTTCTAGGACAAAAGGGGAAAACATGGCAGCTGCCTCAGAAAGAGGGCATGGGATTGTATGTGTGCCTCCTGCTTTAGCACTGACTGGTTTTATTAAGATAAAAAAATAAGATAAAATGTTAGGAGGTAAAAACACGCAACCTTTCCCCTCCTGACAGTGCCAGAATAAAAACCTGCTTTGAATCACTTCAGGCTGCTAAAGATTTTAAGTACTGTCCAGGTGCAGAGTGTAACTTTTAGATGAGTAACACATGATAGATGGTTGGCCACAAGCATCGGTGAACCAGTTGCAGGGGGGCCGTTGCCAAACTGTGACAGATCAGGGATTGTGCATTTTAACACGTCTGTCCTGCCACCCTCTCCTCACCTGAAGGCTCCTCACACTGGGGAATGTGAAATGAAATAAAATGCAATGTAAGGTTCCCTGCAAAATAATGTAATAAAAAATAACCCTCCTCCCTCCCATTCTAGACAAGATCTGCCGTGAGGAGCTGCCCAAAAGAGATTGGATTGTTTAAAGCAGAGGAAGTTCAGCTTCATGTTGCTATTGCGGAATGGCTCAGTGCAGGCCTTTTAGATGTATTCATTCCCTTAAATCATTTAAGGAAAATTAGCTGCCATAAGAGCATAAAACCATGTTTTAAATATTGCTGTATAGGAGCATTTTTCTTCTGCTGCTGCAGTATGGAAGATAAGCCGTTTCCTTTGAAAAAAGTTCATTCTGGAGGGGGGAGGATGACTGACACAGAACTAAGTGAAGTGGGTATGAGGCACACACACAATGCCATAGGGATTCTAGCGCTGAGTCGTCCAAGGCTAAGAGTTTAGCTACTGTATAAAAATAAAGCAAAGCACCTGTGGGTCTCTGTTCTTCTGGGTTTTACAAAGTGTGCTTATTTTAAAGTATTTTTAATTCCATAATGACCGTATCATCTTTAGGAGGGTGTGGATGGGTCAAGAAATCAGAGGACAATGGGAAGCTTTTGATCTCCATGTCACTGATTTTGAAACAGTCCTTCCTGATGGTAAGCTGCTGTCATTTTGCTGGCCTCTGTGAAGTGAAGGGATATTCTCAGCTGTTTCTGGTGTTATCACTCTTGCAGATGAGACTGAAGTGGCAGACTTGCTCTTCTACATCATGTGTTGTTGGCTGAAGTTATTTCTGTTACTTAAGTACCTTTCCCTGCCCATATGCCAGGTGTCACCACCTCTCCATGTCTCCACCAGATGATACGTGTAGATAGTTTCCCTGTCCTGTAGCAGGTTAGTGGAATTAGCTCAGAAAATGAATGTATTGTTTAAAGCAGCTCAACTGACTTTTGTCTGAAGTACATCAAAGGATGTTCATATGAGCTTTTCCAACAGCTGAACTGTGAGGCCAGTAAGTTCTGCTTGGGCATGATAACACACTTCACGTAGAGAGCTGTTTGGAGAATGAATATCTGGGTAAGGAGTCTAACAAAGCATATATGCACAGCTAGATTTAAACACGTGAACAATCTGATTGAATTCAGCAGTGTTCCTTGTGTGCTTGCAGTTAAGCAGGTGCTTAAATGTTTTGGACAGGGGATCAAGTGCTCAGCACTGGCAAGCTCAGGATATGGACAGTCCATGGAGATCAAACAGTCCTTATCTCTGGGATAACACGAAGCCCCAGAGACAGAGAGAGCAGTAGAACTGCTTGATTGTGAACAGGTTTTAAGCAGCCATCCAGCACTTTTCCCGACAAGCAAACGCACTGTTTAAATCAGGTTTAATGAGTGAACTTAGGTAGCGCACTCAGTGTCAGCTCAGTCCCCTTGAGTATGTGCATTGTGATATGGTCTTTAATCATAGGGGCTCATGTTATTCTCTCAGCTAGACCCCTGCTTCACTGAGTTCTCCAAATGGAAAACTTTCACATAATAAGCAGCTATTGAGTGTTTTGTTTTAGCTTCAGTGTTCATTGTGTAGCCCTGTCCTGTATTTACTGTGCGCTATTCAGATCCTGCTCTGAGGATAGAATTGTTAATCTCCTCGTGGGCTTTTTTGTTTTGTTCATTCCTATGCCCTGGGAGCATTTCAGAAGCATTAATTATTTTTGGGAGGGACTCTAGTGAGAGACAAATACATTATCCTTATATCGATAGGAAACAGAGGTAGAGACAGTTATGATCAGAAGTACCTACTCATTTGAGATACATAATTTAGGATCCTTGGGATCAGATTTGTTTAATGTCATTCACCAAGGCTTGATAAGTTCACTGTCTTGTTTCTGCTCCTTCCTTCTCTGAAGAAGATTGGGATAGACTATTTCTGTCATTTGAAGTTCTTAGGACCTAGAAGACAAGGAATAATCAGCGAGTGATTGCTTGGGAAGAATCTGTTTCGAGTGATTTGTCCCCCTCAAATGAAAATGCAGAGATGAGATGCAGTGCTCCCAGGCACTCTCATTGCAACACTGTACTTGGTCTTCTTGCATCCATCTTTCTTTTATTTTGCCTGTTTTCCACCTCCTATTGTCATTGAAGCTGAAGTCCTACATGCAAATGATTCCTGTATTAGACACTATTCATCTTGTGTCCTCAGTGAGCTGGAGACCTGACCAAAAAGAAAAGAAAACAAAGAAGCACCCACCTGGGGTGTGCTCATTAATTATCATCTCCTTTGTCATGCATATATATACCAAAGTCTTAAATTATTTCTGCATAGGCAACCTTTCTGTCTCCATTACTGACTTTGGAGTGCTTGACGTTGCAGCCTTTTACGTACTTCTAATACTATTCTGGGTGAAAGTTTTCATTGGTTCAAAGCAAAACATCCTGCTGAAATGAAACCCCAGCATGTTGCAGTCTGAGTCATCTGCTGGGCTGGAACCTTTAGGTGCACCACATAGACATCTGCCACAAGAGCTGATGAATTAGCTGATAGAGGATGGCAATCTGCTCTTGCTGCGGACTGGTGTGAGGTAGGGAAAGAGACACTTTGCCTGTGGGCTTTGTAGGTATCTGCTGACAACAGAATTAATAATAAGAAAGGATGAGTAAACATAATACTGCAGGCATGGGGGGTGTTGCGTATATTTAAGGCTGAATGACATCTTTTATATTTTTGAGAAGGTTTTTTGAGATACAGTGTACAGGCTTAGACTTGAACACAAGTATATGTGCTTCCAATCTCCCTGTCTGTGAGGAGGCCTTGTTTTCAGTCAAGGTAGTTTCGGGTGTGCAAGCAGTATGACTACAGATGAATTAATATTTGTCTGATAAGCCAATGTAACTCTGAATTCTCTCCCAGATGACTACATTGCTCTTCATAAAGAGAATATATCTACTTTCTCTCAAACATAATGAACATATACTCTTCTGGTTCTGTGTTGTCATCTATCTCACGCAGATGGGTGTCCTTCGCTAGGGTTGGCTCCCCTCACTACATCACGCACCTTCACTACTGCAGGAAGACAGTAAAGGTAGCTTGGCCTGAGGAAAAGGCCTGAGCTGATCTCCAAGTTCCTACTTGATGCTTTCTCTGCTGATATACCCAGATACCAGAAAGCAGGTGAGGTTGAATGTTGAGTGGATCGTGGAGCAGGTTAGTGTAGCCAGTTGAAGTGAAACAATTTCTCTCCCTGATAATCTATAACTCATTAGAGTTGACTGTATTACTCAGCTGAGTGGTTTCTCTTAAGTTCTCCCATCATCATTGCCAAGGAGTTAAAAGGCTTAGCCCTCCCCTGTGCTCACAGACTTTCTTTTCACATCCTGTTTCTCCCATTCTAGTACTGAGGTCCGTTCATCCCTGTCAGGAAATTACACATGTTCTTACCACTCCAGACCATGTACCATCTCTTTCAAAGATGCAATTCAGGAGATAATGCGTGACATAGGCCCTTAGTCTCTGCCCTTCTGCATGCTGCTCTGATGGACTGGTGTTGTCTTCAGCCACTGTTTAGACTGGAGACAGTCGATGCTGTTATTCAGCCTACTACTTTTCTAGGTCTTCAGGAGCACCATTGAGAGTGTACTATCAAGGACAGTAGTTTTGACTGTGCAGGAACCATGTTCAAAGTGTGGCTTTGTAAGAGTGCTCCATGTGCTGCACATCCAGCCCTAAATTTTCTTCATTATTCTGAAGTTTTGTAGCGATGGAAACCAGGATCTCTTTTTTCCTAGTGTCCCTGGTTAGACAGATAGTGCCATACTTTGAGGGAAGCATTCTGGTTCCATGGAAAATTAGGTCACAAAAAGAAAACTTAGAAATCTGTAACTGGTGTTTTACAGCTTGCAACTATCCCTAGTGGCAGGATTGCCTTAGCGACCTCCCATCCTCTCTGTCTTTGGCAGTGCTACATTCTTCACCAGACAACTCCACATTTAGAAAAAAATGCAGCTGGTCTCCAAGGCCCAAGTACTTTGCTCGAGTGTGACATAAATTTTATTTCTGTCGGTCCTGCAAATTGTGTCAGTCTTAGAGGCTCTACTTCCACTCGTCTTGTGAAATGATGTTATTAGTATTATCATCGATGTGATACTGGATAGTTGACAAATAAAGTATAATAACAGATTTTGGAAAGGTTTCACATCAAAATTGTACACTTAGGCTTTTTATACTATAAGTGCACAAGTAGTATTATCTAATCTTACATTTGAATGACTGGAAACAATTGTTTTCTGTTCAAAAATTATTCTTTTTCCTCATCATCTCCCCTGCTCCTGTTATAAATTGGAGCAGCAAAGTGGTATATATTTCACTGAAAAATTATAAGCTGATTCTCATTCCAGCTGAAACCAGTTTGGATGTTAATAAATGTTTGGAAAGGCTGTGGGTTGGAGTTTGGTATTGCTCAGAAATCACTCAGAGCCAAACAAATCAGCTGAGGTCTGCATCATCTGGTATATGGAGTCATAACAGATTAACATAGGGTAATGAGATCTGTGGCATAACACGCTACCTGGCTCCATTTTGCTGTTAGCAGAGCTCTTAGACTTCCTTCGCCAGATAAACAACACAATAGTAATGAATAATCATTGTTAACACAATATTGAATTTTAACAACCTACTAGGAAGTGATGTTCAGATAGTTCCTCAGATATCCTGAGTTGTCATTTCTACCTGATGGTTTTGACTCAGACATCAAAACAGCTATCATCAGGCATCATTTTTTGCCAATAATTCTCAAACTAATATACTGTATGTTATTCCAAGTTCTTCTCAGGCAAAATGGCCAACATACTGCCTCTATATTTCTCTCCTCCTGAAATTAGAAGAGTTATTACCTCTTCTTATGCAGTATGTGTTCAACTATGATAACCCTGTGGCTGCTTTTTGTGGTAATGTTTGTATTTGTGCCAGTTTGTTGACATTGTAGAAATTCCCTGGACCACTTCTATCTTGTGAGTCCCTATTGACTGAAGTGTAACATTTTAGCATTGCAAATATCATTCTTGTTTCAATTCTCTGTTGATAGTAAGGGCAACCTTTGTTTCACTGGTGCTAGGGCATAATTTAACAATGCGATGTACAGATCAGTGTCTGATTCTGTACCTTTTGCTAGTCGGTACTTAGGATTTTGGCTATTTCCAGCCTTACTGTTGGGCTAGCATAGTAAGAGCTACTGATGCTATAGCTAACATTATACTTCATATAGACTGTTTAAAAGTGTTCCCTCACTGTTAAATATGAATACATTGGGTATCTGCTGACATAAATGAATGCGACATGCATGATCAGTTTGTTAGCTGTGGTGTTTTCTGATAAGCAATCTCGTGAGAGTGGGAGTAACAGTTGGGAAGAATTCCTCAGTTTCTTTCATTCAATTTTAACAAATCTACTTCCACTTTGTTCTGGAGTAAACATTCTTTCTTGATCTACTAATATGTTCTATAGTTCTTCTAGCTAAAGCAGCTTCTGATGTTAGCATCTTCCTTCCCATGGTCCTTTAACACACACAATATTATGTGAAACTTGCTAGCAGAAGAGCATGTTTGGCACTAGAATAGTTTATTTTCAGGAGATGCTGAGTCTTTAGCACTGGAGGTGTTTATGACAGGTATTTATTGGGAAGGGTTTAGATAGAGTTAATTCCGTTTTGAGATAGTCGAATAGACTCAATAACCTCTATAGATTTCCTTCACATCCCCAATTAATCTACAATCTTTGCCCTTTCTCTTTGACTTGTTTTCAACATGTAAACTGCCTACATGTTCATACATACAAATGTGTATATAAAAGTGAATATATAGTTATTCTGGTACTCAGGATTTTAGGAATCATTGACATTGTTAGATGAAGTCCCTCCTGGAACTGTGAACTCCTTCTTAAGGTGATAGTCATGGAAGGAGGGTGCTGTTCAGGCCACACTCTGCTAATAGCTTTATTTTTTGCCAAGGCTCTGGGAATTACAAGCCACATTTCATCTAAACTAGACAGGTTTTTGGTTGGTTTTGTTTTGTTCATGCTGATATGTTCATAATCTGGCTCTGAATAATATTCTACTATTTTTGTAAAATACTCTAGACTCTCCACAGAATGTGTCTACAGCTACTGAATTTCTCTCTGTTCATACTCAATGTGCTAATCCTATCACCACAGTGGTAATGTCTGACACAAGTTGTGGTTTTGTTGGTTGGTTGGGTTTTTTTGCTATCTCCTTTTAGTAATGTTTGTATCTAGAATAGGAACAGTTTCAGCTGAAATTCATCTCCCAAAGAAGAATGAAATGTTTTAATCCAGAGATTAAAGTCAAAATCTCCTTTGTTTCAACACAATAATGGTTAGTTTTTGTTTGTACCTAAGCTGCTGTTCTTCATTACAAACACCTGCTTGAAGCACTGTAGACAAATTAATGTGCGGTTCACTATCATGTATCTAGCTAAGTACATCATTAGTTAACTCTTTCAGTTTCTAAAATGCGTTAATATTTGCATCCTGTGATGTGGGATATCTGTGCAGTAGCATTTGCAGGTTGCTGCTCTAAACATCTAAATCAGGCACGTGTTTGTTTCTTTTCTGTAGTTTGCCATTCTGAGAAATCTTTGTACTACTGTTTTTTGTTTGGGGCAGACACTTTAGTTATGACCTCCACTTTGCAGTGATCTACTGTACACCTTATCTTTTCTTCCAGGTGTTTTATCGCTATTACATGGAACCTGCGTTGTTGCTTTCTTAGTTTTAGCTCAGCAGCTCTATCTCTCTCCACAGCTCTTTAGGGCCTTTAGTCAAACTCCTCTCTCTTACCTTGGATCAAAATATTATCCATCAAAGCTTTAGTATCCTCTCTGCCATCAAAACATGGTTGTATTTTCCTGGGACGTGCCTAAGGGGCTGAACACAACTCAAATATCTCTCTGAGGAAATAGTGTGTCCTAAAATAGTTTTTTCAAGATGTACGGCCATGTTCTCTGTTTTTCTAGGGGCATCTGCCAGCACCCTGCTGATGAATCAGAGCCATCTCTTCAAAGAACTTACCCCTTGTCAATGGAGGAAAATATTCCCTTTATATAATACACACGTTTTTTTTCCTTGGTCTGAGTCTACAAAAGAGGTTCAGTATGGATTCTTTTCTTGCTCTCTTGCATCTTCTTTATGCTTCTACTTTCTGTGATTCTTACAGCTGTGACATTACCAAATTCCTCTTTTAGTATCTGCACTGGGGAGAGAGTTTTGTTTGGTTTTTTATTTATTTATTTATTTCAAGTAGCATTAATCAGGGAGCGGCAGACATGTTCAGTATTGTGTTGAGTGTTTCCCTGAGTCTGGAAGACATGCATAAGCTCCTCCTTAGTAATTCTGGTTTCATGTTTCTCCTCCCCTTCTCTGTTCTTGCAGCGAGACACACGGTTTGAGATACTCATCTTTTTTTTTTTTTTACCCACTTATAAAAATCCCCCCTTTGCTTCTACTCCTTCTCCAAGTGGTTCTGTAAACTGGGTCACAGTCAAGGTCACTGTCGAATCTGCTTCAGTCAATGGTTGCATTTGAACTGATGGGCACTGAGGAGAATGAACTCTGGAGTGACAGAGCAGTCGATTCCAGCTGGCTCTTACCGGAGCTTCTTAGAGATGGGGCTTCTCACAGAACGCAAGTGGAAATGCCTGGAATGAGCTGATCCATTTTATTTTTCCTACATCAGACAGCATTGGGAACGTGCCCTTTGTTCATGTAGCTCAATTTTCCGCCTGGGATTGCATTTGCCTTTTAAGACACAGGGGCAAAGTCACCGCCAGGCCTTTTTTATTTAATACAAAAGAGCTCTTAGTATTCAAAAATGATTTACAGACAGCTGGCCAAGTGTTTGACCTAACTATGTCTGTTCATGCTATTCTACTGGTGCAAGATAGCTGTAATAGAGGCTTACCCAGCCAGTGGACAATTAGCCCAATGTATGCAATGAAGATGGGTAAAGTGAAATGCTGATTTTAAATGAGGATATTGACATAATAGCATCTCAATCAGTGAGCACTGGAATAGCAGTGTAAAATTACTCACGAATAGCAGATGAAACGAAGCCAGTGGAGGAGTGACATTATAGTTAAAAGAAAGCTCAGAAGCCAAAAAAAAAATGAAAAAGAAAAAAATACCAACTACAGGGAATGGAATCATATCAACAAGTACTGAACAATCTCACAATCTCTATGCATTAAAATTTCATGCCAAAATGGGATGGTAACAGTAAGCATCTTGATAATAGCACACTCAGACTTACCAAAGAAGCAATGAGGACTCAAAGAACATAATGGCGGGGAATGATTAAATGTCGTGATCAAATGCAACATAGAAACTGCATTTATATACTTTAAAAATTAAGTCTTCTTGAAGCAAGAAATCAGAGAGCCCAAAAGAGAAGACTAGATTTTTGTATTTATCCCTGAGCAAGGATTAAGTCTTGATTGAAGGTGCAACTGTCAAAGGATCATTCTGTAATAATAAATATAAACATGCTTAGATTTATCATTCCTGGTGGAGTACAAAAGCCAAAAAGTCCTTAGATCAGCACTCAATTCTGAGAAGGGACCAACATAAAATGGGAAGAAAACTAAAAGCAGCAGCTAAAACGGCAAGACAGAACAAAATAACACTTCCAGGTGACATGGCAGCTATATAAAATCACCGTTGTAGGAATGCATTTTTGCAGCTTTACCATTAGAGAGTGAGCGTATTACCCCTATTTGAAAAACTCCACAACTTTATAAAAGGTTGCATGAGAAGTTAGCAAAGGGGATTATTAGACTGAAGAAGGCCATTAGCATTAAAAGGACACCCTTTGAAGTCTTGCCCAAATGAACTAAGGAAAAAACCCCAGTACACTCTGGCAAGTTAAATGCAAAACTATAATAATAGAGGACAAAAACAATTTTGAAGAATAACTTGCTAAAGGCTTAAAAACTAATAATAAAAACTTTGTTCAAACACATCAGAGGCAAGAAGCCTGCCCGAAGGTCCATAAGGTTGATAGATGATCAAGATGTAAAAGAAGTGCACAAGGAAAATAAGGTCTTTGCAGAAAAGCTAAATGAATTATTTGCTTTGGTGTTCACTGTGAGAAGCCTAGAGGGAATTCCCAAATTAGAGCCGCTCTTTATAAGGGACAAGTCAGATAACATGGATAACAGTGGTTTAATGGCACATATCATTTTGGAAGAGGATTTTGTACCTTGTACGTTTGTTTGCCTTTTTTGGATGAATTGACAAACATGAAGATAAAGGCAATATGTACCTGTTACATATTTTGAATTTCTCAAAAGTGTTGGCAATGTTGTTAACCAAATTATTTTAAAGAAATTAAGAATCCAGGTTTTTCTGATGGTATATAATTATTTGATGCAATAAAGTTGCAACACAGAAGTTGTTATGATGCTGAGTGATAAAATGGCAGATGAAGTCCAGTATCAATAAATGCAAAGACACTTACGTGTCTTTGTGTTGAAGGACAGAAGTCAAGCTAAAGAAGCAGACAATAAAATTCTGGTGCCAGTTAGTACCTTGGGAAAGAAGCTTGTGAGATGGCTTTCAAAATAACCTATCAGTGATCAGCTGTGCTCAAGAAGGAAAAGACTCTTAGATTCATCCCTATGTTACTTCACAGTTTACCTGTATCTTGGGAGAAGTGTACGATTTTGGCAACCTTATCTCAGAAACAACCGAATAACGATTTTTTAGAGAAGGGTAGAGAAGAAAGAAGACAAGAAATTTGAAATTGTGTATGCCAGAAGTTTATCTAGCAAAGGCCTTTCAGCTTGGAAGAGATATTTGAAGAGGAATAAATTATTTTTTTTAAAAAAAAAGTAAAATACACGAAAGTTATCAAAACCAGAGAAACTAGTAGTAAACTCTCAAAGGGTATTAATGCTGTCCCCAGAGTTGGGAGATCTAGAAGCTGTCAAAAATAGGGATGCTGTTACTTGGGGAAGCATTGTTTATATTTTTGTTTTTGCTTGCATTGTTTTCTTAAATATCCTGTGCTGGCCACATCCAGGGATTGCTGTATGTCCTCCCTTACATGAGTTCCTGCATGATAAAGAACACAGTTTTTGCTACAGCCCTCTGATAGTCTCTTGCACTCTTCTCAGAATAAAGTAGAAGGGGGTGGCTGTACGAAAACTGGATTGGCACTGTCAGTTTCATGGACAAAAAATAGTTGTTCTGCCTAAAAAAAAAGCTCTCTTCTTCCCTTCTTGTTATCCTGCCTACCTCTGCATTCCTGTAGTTATGGTGCTTGAGGCTACCTGCACCTTGGTGGACGAAGTATGCAGTGCCATACCATATCACTAAATTGCCAAAAAAAGATGTGAAACTGAATTTGGAACGGGAAGAGGATAGCCTGGAAACTATATGATTTCCCTAGATAAAAGCGAATTATCCTCAGCGGAGGCCATTATATTGTCATTGTGACAATACACAGAAGTATAGGCTAAGTCCCTTGATTTCTTGGCGTATCTCATTCCAAAATAGTTACCACAAATAGTCCTGTAGATAGGATTCTCTACTGTTTATTTTCATCATGTGCCTGTTTTACTGTGTCATCCAGAGCCTGGACCTGAGAACAGGAATCCTGTGAGAAAAACACAGCAGCTGCCTAACAGCTTAAAGAAAGGTATAGTAACTAATGGATCCAATGGGGATATTTTAGGCAGATAGGCTTTAGTTACAGAGTGGATGACTAGAGCTGAACGAATAATAGTGTTGGTCTTTTGAAAAGTATAATAGATACCCTTTATGATTTCAAGTTGCCAGGATCTTTGCCTTTTTAAAAACTCATCCTTTGAGAATTATAATGAAGCAGAGCTGCTTCCTGAGTTATTATTTTTCTTAGACCTGAAAAACCACACTTTTAGACTCATAGGCATCAAAAATAGCTTAATGCTGGTAGCATTGGTAACTGGATTTTGCAAGCAGCAACCCTGCAGTTTTGCATATGTTTTCTTGATCTAGAGCCCAGTTTAAGCTGTTGAATGGGATCTGTGTCTATAATGTTCCCTAAGTGCTATTATGCAAAGAGATTGCTTATTTGAATCGTTAATCAGTCTCTGGATGGCTGCAAGTTCTTATATTTCATGGCTGGTTTTCATGATGTATGTGACCTATTCATAGTTGTTGCTCAAGCTGCACTGGAACAAGACTTAATTCCTGTTCTTGTTAAAGCTTTTCTGCTGACTACCTTCACTAGTATATGCTTAGAAACTATTCTAAACCCAGAGGACCATGCAAAACTCCGCTGAAAAGGTTCCTCAGACAAGAAAACTATATTAGTAGCTTAACCCTTCCCAGTCGGAGTTAACATGATGAATCGTTGTTTCCTATATGGATGTGTTCAGTCACCTTTTCAGAATCTGATTACTATATGCTTTGTGAGAAATCCAGTTAAAATTAATGTATTAATTAGCAGAAGTTTAATTTTCTTCTTGTGAGGAGATACATCATGATGTTGGAATTTTACAGCATCAAAGTTAGCAATATTTCCCATCTTAAAGTATTTTGAAAGCTTCTACTTGCTGTCTTCTGCAGTGCTGACACCAGTGGATCAATAGGTTTTTAAAACCAGACAGGAATCACTGTGATAATCTAGTCTGACTTACAAAGTACTAAATATCATCCATCATGGTTTTCCTAAATGGGCATCAAAGTCTGAGCTTTCCCAACTTCTGGTGGCTTAGCTGTTAGAGAGAATGACTGATCTAAAAGAGCTTAGAGGCTTTATCTCACAAAAGCATCTGGAATATCAAATCTTTCTCCAAATATCTTCAAAACTCCATCCCTGTGCTGGTAAAGTTGTTAAGCTCACATTTGGGGGCTTTTTTTCCCCTTCATTTTTTTTTTTAATATTTTTTAAAATTAATTATTTTTTTTTCTCTTTAGTGTATCTACCTTCTGGGAACTGACATATAGGAAACTGCAATGTAGAGCAGGATTACTGAGCTGGGTCACTTCAATGGCCTGAGCTGCAGAATCTGAATGTGCTTCATACAATAAGTCCACCTGAGTGTGTAGAGAGCCAGGGGCACTCCGACATGTGAGCTGCCTCCTTCATTTCTGTTGGGGTTGCTCATGTTCAGGGGTGACTCGTTTAAAGACAATGCTGATAATTATATCACTGTTTCTCAAAACATGGTAAAAAAAGGAGGAAGGATCTCATTATCAGGGCTGATAACTCTTGGTTCAGACAAATGCATGTCTGGGAGAACCAGAGAGTTGCCTGAGCATGAGCAGCAAAATCTAAGTTAAGATGAACACACAGCATGGAGCATTTGCAGCAGGGAAGAACAATGGACTTAATATTGCTGAAAAGGGGGCTCTGCAAAATCATTTACTTGCGAAGTTTGTGAAGCAAGTACAGCTTTGTACCTTCCTTCATCATGGCATTTTTGTCTAGTTTACCCTTTTATGTGTTGATGTATAGAATTTGGTGGGGTTTTTTGTTGGCTTTGATGCTTTTTCTCAATTGATAACACTGCAAAAAATGTAATGCTACTATCACAATTTTATTGTGTTAAATAGGTTGTTGTTTTAAATGTTTTTTATTTATGGACTGTCTTCTACAAGGTCATATTCTAACTGTGAGAATATCTTGCATTTATGTTTGGATTTTCAAAAGCACCTTCTGAAATAGGATCCAGTCTTCTCTTAATATCTTAAGTACAAATTTCCAAAGTTCAAATGAAAGTTAGGGATCAGTTTATGCCATACTGAAATGTAGTCATCTCTGGAAAAGACCCCATCAGTGGAGTGCTATTTGAAGGCTCTTTACTTAGACGTACATCAGGAAAAATCTTCTCTTCTTAGTTCAGTTAATCTATTGTTTTGTATTTTTTGAAAACAAGCTGCCTTCATCTTAGTATTGGTCTTCTGCTAGGGAATTTGTGGTGGTTTATGATTTCCCCCAAAAAGGGTACTTGCTATAGAATTAAATCTCAGCAAGAGTAGATTTAATCCTCCCTGCTGACTTGTAGCCTATGGAAACATTGTTGCCTGTGCTCAGTTGGTGAGTCTGCCCTTCAGGAGTTGGATGTTCTCCCCTTGCTGCAGTTAACTCATGCAATAGAGACAGCTTTTTATTCTGTTTATGTCCCTTGATAATGGCTGTATTGATCTGGCCTGATGTAAGCAAAGGTTCACAGTTCGCCAAATGTTGCTAAGGGTACCAGACTATTACTGCCACCAGCAGACGCATTCCATCATCCCTCAACCTCGGTGTGTGAAAGCCAGAGCATCAGGATGCCACATGTTGGTGACTCAGGAAAATGGCATGTGTCGGACTCTGGCATATGTCAGACTTGGATGCTTCTAAAATTAGAAAGAATATAATTTTTGTCATGTTTGTTTTGCCTGCCAAGCAATGCAGGAGCATTTAAAGGTTAGCCTAATTTTCAGTTGGTTGGAAATGAAAGCCACGATGTCAATGCTGTGCAAGAACACCTATGAATTTTGGTTTTTAATAAGCTGAAAGGATTCATTTCCTTTAAAAAAATGTAAAAGTTGCTGGAACTGACCTGAACTGGGTGTACAGTGAGGAAGGTGGGCTGTTGTCCAGCCTAATGTCTCTAGGCAAATGACTTAATTATCTCCTTACTTGCTCTGTTCAACAAGGAATTTTCACTAGAAGGCAAAAGCTAAGAGAAAAGGTTTTGAGCCTAAATTCTTACTTGCGGCAACTCAAAGCAGAGCTGTAGAAGTGAGAAACACTGAATCTCGTAATACTGCTTGGGGGATTTGGCTCTTTGTTTAGAAAACAATTTAAATCTGTTTACTTGATTTTCCTAGCACAAAATCCCAGTTGTCCTTTGAAATAAGTATTCTAGCTCTGCAGTGATGAATATGTCTCGTCATGACAGAACAATTAGATGGGTTTTAGACCATTTTTAAAAGCAAGATGCCTGAGACTATCGTTGGGAAGGGGTGGTGGTGAGAGAACAGGACTAGCTATTAGATTATTAGGTTGTTTTTTTCCCAGAGTCCAAGGTGGAGGAGAGATTAGCTGATTTAAAGGGTAAACTGTTTTCATTTTTTTTTATTTCTCCTTGAGAGCTGGAAAATGCTGATTGTTTGATCCCATCTCATCCTGGTTCTAGTCTGTTAATTCCAAAGATCATTCTCCAAGTGGCATGGTTACTTTCTAACGAGATTAGAGGGAGAGAAGCAGTGAACTGTTCAGCTGCTCTCTGGAGACCCTTGGAAAGTGTAATTTGGAGTGGGTTGGCTAGAGAGTGGTGCAAAGAGGCCCGTCTGACCTAGTGTATTATTGCAAGGATTTTACATCTGTCACAATAGTGGATTGTTCTCTGCAAAAACAAATATTTAGCAATTATTGGCTGTGTTAGTCAAACTGATATATACCACTGTTTTATAATAACGTGGTATTCTGTACGGAGTGTTTGCAAACGACTTTGTTGATTTCTTCAGTATTATAACAGCAAAGGGCAATGAAAATTTATATCATAACAGACATTGTGATTTTATGTTATTAGTGAAAATAACTTCAAATGCAGTTTGCTAGATCTGAAACACCAAAATTCATTCAAGTGAAATATTATTTTAGCTTTCAGTCTTGTTCTGAGAGTGCCAGCATCTTCTACTGAAGTCAGTGGAAGCTGTAAATGATTACTGTGGCTGCTTTTAGCCATTCAGATTGATTTATCAGCTGAACCCACTAATATCCGTGCACTGAGAGCAGTAGGAAAAGCCTATGTGCCTATACATATATTACACCTATAGTATGCTTTATGCATTGTTTTCCTGTTGATTATGTATTTTGCAGAGGTATTTATCTGCATCTCCTCCCTGTGGAGTTCAGAAGTATGATTGGATCTAGTTACGCTGCAGTTCAGGGAGAGACCGGAGCATTTGAAATAAAGCTTGGGAGCCATTTACTAGGCCATTACAAAAACTGTGGTCTGCACCGGGTACCCAGGCCCAAAATGCCAAGGAGAAGCTGCCATCTGGCTTTGCAGGCTGGCCAGCATCAAAAGGGTCTATGCTAATTGGAGCACAGCCCCTCGGTTAGCTGTAGGGAGCCATCCTGCAGGAATTCAGAGACCAGCCGGATGACCTGATAGGAATTTTCCTTCTCTAACTTGTGTGATGGAGAGTTGGCTGGACTGCACTGCCAGCTGCCACCCTCTTTCAGGACCCTGTAGAGAAAATAAAGCTGAACTTTCCTAACTGGCTCTGTACCCTCGCTAACTTTGTTAATAACGAAGTAGATGCCCTCTTGAACCACGCTGGGATTTGATGGGGTGTTTTAGGTTTTTTATCCTTTGGACTGGAATTGATAGAACAGACTGCAGACAGAACAGATTGAATTATCCCTCCCTAAGTATAGTTTACGCTTGGCCATTGCTTTCCTCATCCTTGTAGAATCATTGTAATAACGGATAGGTGAAGCTCAAAAAGTTTGCTTGGGGAATTGTTGCATTTCACAAGGAGTGGGCAGAGTGATACTGATTTACCTTGGGGTATGCAAATGTTTAAAGTCATGCTGAAATCAGTACTGACTCCCTATGTAGTCTGAAAACCTCTCAGATTAGTGCTTGGCAGCTGTCTGGACTGAGCATGAGAGTTCTCCTTGACATCATGTCTTGAGTTTAACCAAGCCTCTATTCAGCCCTGCAGTTCACCCGCTTTCCCCCAGTCTTCAAGGCAAGGACTTGTCTGGAGCATCAGTTCCTAACTCTGATCCAGGAGGCTTCAACCCTTTGGTCCCCAGACAGGACAGCCGAGCACATGGGATCTTCCAATGCATGCTGTAGTCTCCTTATTCCTGAAAATGGCCATCTTGTGCCTTTGGCACCCAAATTCCTGGCCACAGAATGACCATGGAAACAGTTAAACTCCCTAGGAAGGCTCCTAAGAGAAGTCTGCCTGAGGAACAAAGTCCTCTGTAGGTGGCTTCTGTTGTGGCCTGTAAGATGAGATGTGAATGGGGAATAACAGATTGGGGGAAAAATTATTTCCAAAGTCAGCCCTAAATACAGACTTGTTTATTTATGCATACGTATGTTTGAGTCAAATTTCTCTGATGTGGCTGTCTAGAAAGCATCTTTACAATCATACTGAAGCTTTGAAAGACAAACAGCATGATTTCCATCAGTTCTGGGCAGGGGAAGGTATACTTGGTTTCTAAACATCTGAAAATTAGACTGCTTTGACTGTCACTTTCATAAACAAAATAGCTAGTTCTGGTATGCAAGCATGTGCATGCTGTTGCAGCTTTCTCTGAGCGTTATTGTTTCTGTACCAGCAAACTCCATTTATTTCAACTTTCCTCTTCTCATTTGAGCTAATTATACATTGTAGTCTACGCTTTTATCATGTTGCTACTCAGTCCTTGCGCATTAAAATTACAGGAGAGGAAAGACAAAAATTCAGAGGGTAAAGTGACTTATGTTTACAAACTAAGAATATGGAAAGGACCAATTTGGTTGTAACAGTTTGACATCAGAAATTATATTCACAAAAGGAGGATATTTTTAAGATCATCTGCTTTTTTTTCTCCTCTCTCACAGTGTCTTTAAAAATGCATCTGGTAATGGCATTGAAGATTGTAGCTTTCAGAAACAATTCTCGGACAGGATATGTACGAAAAACCTTGCTGAAATTTCCCTGAAGGTGCAAAAGGGCAAATAGTCAGCCAGACAAATGGAGACAGAAGGGCAGAGAGAGGATGTTAGCTTTCACCTGAACTTCTTGTAGTAGTAGGCATTTTAAAGTAATTTTGAATAACCTCATGGAATATGAGGGAAACAGCTTTACTGTACATTGGGCAATAACTGACCGGGCTTGACATATTTTGCAAGGTGACACCCTTGGATGTAATAAAGTGGATGGATTGAATTTAGTAGCAAAATAAATAACACACAGGTTATTAAACTCCCTGTGTTATTCATGACCATATTGCATTCAGCAAAACTTTCCATTCTTAAACCTGCTGCAAGCTGCCATGGAAAAAACCTAGTCTGTCCCAGGGGAGCAATGCAGGAATCCAGGGAATGCCTTAGCAGGCGTGTGGCCAGTTTGTTTTAGAGCATACGGAGCCTTGCTGATGCATTAAGGTGATGTGCTAAGGGAATAAAACCTTCTAAGAAACATTTCATTAGACTTCTCAAGGGAGTTGCTGACTATTCTTACGGTATTATAGAAAGGGGTGGCCAACTTGTCTCCTTTGAAGACTTGTTGTCCTGCCTGATGTCCAGCCAAATGAGGAACCTTGAGACAGAAAACTCCACCTGGATATTTTTAAAGGTGCGTCAGAGAGGCGAATTACTGACACATTTTGCTTGAGGGGCTGCCTGGTGCCAAGTGGCCTTCAGGTATTCAGTCGCCTGGCAGCGGCACTTCACTGCTTGAAGGAATCTTAGAGCTATGTGTGAGGGATAGATAAGAGTGCTTGGGAAGAAATGGTATTTATTCTGAATAAAGATGCATCTCCAGCCTCCCTTCTGGAATATAATCCCTGCAGTTCTGGGGTTATTTCAATCAACCTTAGAAGACCGCCTCTTAAATCTGGCTGCTATTGAATTGGATTTGCCCACTGCAGTGGTACCACAGCCGGAACCAGCAGTGATTCCCACCACAACACAGTGATGCACTGGTTTGTGTGTTAAGCTGCACCTGCAGGGCCAAAGGAAAATAGAACACTAAGGTGAGTCTAATTCGAGTGGGAAAGGGAGGGAAGCAGTCAGGAATCAAATGAAGCATGTACCTCTGCTAGAAGTTATTGGGCCATAAGCATGTCATGGTTGGCTGAGTCCCTGCAAGGAGAACTAATCACTGTTGTTACCAAACCTGCCTATTTTGTTACCTGGTTAAGTTCTGTGACTGTATTTAAAGTTCAAACCTCATAGTCGACGTATTTGGGCAAAGAGACTGTTACAATTTACCACTTTTTTTCTTTCTAAGCAATTGATGTTTTAAAAAATAGTTCTTAAGTTTCATCTTGCACTGGATCAGGCACCAGGTTCACCCATGTAAGGTCAGTTTGCAAGCCCTGCCAGCGGGAAGAGGAAGGTAGAGGTGCTCTCATATTCCTCCCTGTAGGGACCATCATCTGGTGAAGGAAGGAGCTGATCCCTTTTGCTGTAGGTGGTTCACAGACTTAAAAATGACTTTTTACTGGTGCAACAAATGTTTAATTTTGTGCCAGGAACTGGCCTGTCCCTTTGGACATTGAATGAGCAGATGCCTAATTAGCCTATTATTTACCATGGTTGAGATAGCTGAATTTTGATGAAAGAGACTTTACTTTAATCATTGATTCATGACACAGATGCTCATATTGTGCATTAGGCTGTTTAACCTTCCGCAAATGTAGTTGCCCCATGCACCCTTTCATAAATATACTGGCAACTGCTCTGTCTTCCTTCATTCTCTCTGAGGGGGAAGTTTGGGAGCCCCCAAATTGGTCTTTAGTGCCAGTAATGTGTGTATCAAATGCAAGCAGGAGACACCGAATGGCACCAGGGCGCTGTGTGGCTTAGGCATACGGCGAGCTTTTAGGGGAAGGAAGAGATCCCTGTGCTGGGATGGAGGTGGCTTGCTCTGGGTCTGGGAAGCCCACTGAGGCATCCCAGAGAACAGGTCTCTCAGGAGATACCTGTATTTTGGAGGGCAGGAGTGCAGCTGTAAACCCAGGAGGATAGTTAGATGGAGATGGGATTGTTCCAGGCTTCGCTTCCACCGCTCCCAGTGTGGTTGTGTTAGATCCTATCACCCCCGCTTGTTTGTTTCCTTCTCTGAAACAAGCATTGGAGACTCGTGGACGAGGGACAGTGTTACTCTGATCACTGTGGCTTTGAGGAAGCTGAATCTCCACATGGCAATGGTTCCTTTGCATATTCTCTTTCTTCTTCTGGTCTCCACTCCTGGGCTGATCATACTTTGCTATCAGAAGGGCTAAGAAGAAAATGAGACATTTCTGTGTCAGAGAAAAGGTCAGCCATGGTGACGAGCGAGGCTGTGTGCTGATGGACTGGGCTGCTTTCTGCAGCTTCCAGCAAGACAGTCCACGACGGTTTCCCAACTGAAAGGCTCCTTAAAAGCTATCCAAATCTGTTTTAAGCAGGTGCCAAACTTCTACAGAAAGCACAGAAGAACAATTACCTGATGCTTTCTTAAATCCTAAAACTTTCTTTCAAAGAATTCTCTCCCTCACTAATGACAGACTTCCGTACATATGATCCTCAATTCAGGTGAGGATTGTCACAGATACCATACAAATGGGGTAGGTGCCAATAGGAAAGCAGACCCTTTTTAAAAAGGCTTTTCAAATACGTTTTTTATCCACTTCTTAACGCCCGTGTCCCCAAGACACATTGGTTCTCATATCCTCCCTGCTTTATCAGTTGCCTACTGTACACCCAGTGGTTGGAGAAGTGAGGAGCCCAAAGAGGCAGAGCTGAAAAAAGAAGCTGGATAAACATCGATTGCGTTTTAAAATCTGAATAATTGTTGGGTCTGCACTGTTGGGAAGAGAAAAGGAGGTTAAAGATTTGCTCTCTGTTTGGTGTGATAAATGGCACATTCTATGTAATACCAATGATGGATGCAGCCTGAAAGGTCAGGGGAATTCCCAGCACAGGGTCTGACCTTTATTTTACTCAGTTCTCCGCACTGAGTTTAGAATAAATTCACCAGTTAGAAGGAATCTACCACCGGAGGTTTTCTCTTTGTGTTTTATTTTTGAATGAGCTCTTTCACTTTAAATTCTGTCTCAGGGATTTATTTATTTATTTATTGTGATTTTGCTTTGCTTTTTTTTTTTGGTTGTCTGGGGTTTGTGGGTTTTTTTAGTAGCAGGAGGAGGTGAAGAGAAGGGAACAGTTTTTAAAAATATTTGGAAGATTTCAGAGGCCAAACAAAAAGAAGACACTTTCTTTTTTGGAGCTTTGAGATTAGTCATGCTGCTGTCTGTTTTGGAAAATTGTTGATATAATAGAGAGCCCAATCTTCTGTTAATATGTATGGACTGATATAGCCTTCTTTATGCTGCAGAAATCCTTCTAGCTGTAATAAATTGGAAACCCTTTATTCTGAGAAGAGCAATTATCAGGATCCAGCATATTTCTCCCCCTCCCTGTCACCTAACTTTGTGCACTCTTCTAGATTTTTTGACTCTCATAAGCCCCAAAGAGAAAAGGATTTATTTAGTGTTGACCAAAGGTTTAGCAGCTAAGTTAATAGGAATAAATCAAGGAGAAAACTTCCCTTACTATGGGTTCTATTAGACTGCTGGAGTAGTCTCCCAATTAAAAAAGAAAAAGGGACTCATTTTCTATGTGATTGAAAACTGGCACAGAGAAATTGTTTGGATATTTGCTGTGTCAGGACCATGACCCGCTATTTAGTAGTTCTGTGGAAATCACTACGACCATACTTGTAGTACATGATCCGAAATAAGAGGATGTGCACTGGTGGAGGAAATGGTATTGGAACAACTCGGATACTTCTGGAGGCTCTGGTGGGCCTGTGCCCCCAAAAGTATCCGCTGTGAGCTGGATGAGTAATGTTATGTCAGTATTTCTAATAAGGGAGCTGAATTAGAAACATACTTAAACTGCATTGGATTCTCTGAAAATGGATACACAGCAGCCATTGAAATCACCAGGAGAGTACAGAAAGGTAGCATCAGGCTGAAAATGTTGCTTGCCCAGGAAAATGACTGTAATGTTGTGGGTAAAATTAAGAGCAGCTCATTCTCAGGCAAATAAGTGATGCAGTATGGCATAGAAACCAATTAATTGTCTTCTGCCCTGCATACTGTTGCACAGTTCTGTCTGCGTTCATCACCTGCAGGTTCTTTTTTGCATTTCTGTAAGGCTATTTCACAGATTTGCTGGACTGTACAGTGAAGACTTCTGGGAGACTTGAGGGTATTCTTGTGGGATGAGATGTGATGTCATTGTGGCCACTGTGGTTTCAGAATAGAAAAGAAGCAAGGTTTTTAGGAGAAGAGGTAACAATTTCTCTTAGCCCAGTTGGTGGTGTTGGGCAAGAAGGACAAGTTTGTCATTGTTTTGTGACACAGACACTCTGCCAGCAAGTTGTGTCTTATGAATCACATCTCATGAGAGAGCTGGGCTGGATTTTCAACTGGGAAATGCGGGCTCCTAAAATTCTATTTAAATTATGTGTATGCTGGCTTTATAACCAGCTGTTTATAACAATTTGTTCAACAGTTTTGGGGCCCACTGAGTATAGCTTGCATCTTTCCCACACAGTGTCGTGTTTGTGAAAACAAGGCTAGAGGGACTATTTTTCTTTTCCGAAAGAGTCCCATAGGTGGCAAAGGTGAGGAGCCGGCAACATCTGCTAGACATGGTTGGCTGTGGTCCTCAGACTGATCCTAGTTTACCTGAGGGAACTGTGGTTTCTCTACCTCAGTCTCACCCTAAGGATTTTCTAATAATTCAGAGCCCCTGAACACACTAAACATATCCAGAAGAGCAACTCAGCCCTAGCGATAAGCCCACCCTTACCAGTTTTGAACCAGTCATAATGAATATCTTTCTTTTTTTGATTTGGAGTTCAAGATTCTGTAACTGGGTGTTAAACCATTGCATACTTTGGAAAGCAGATCTTTCATGAGAAACCCCCACCATAATCCCACTGGAAAACATGTATCTGAAAACCAGTGAGAATTGTAAAAAACATCCCCTTCCCTTTTTTTTTTTATTAATTTCCCAGTAATGTCGCAAATTGCTTCAAAAATACCTGAATTTAAAAGCTGAAATTCAGGTGCGAACGTGCAATACAGAAGCTTTTGTGTTTTCTAAATTTGAGCCTAAATTTGAGAGAGTTGCATAAATTGGAAGATATTTCTTTAATGTTCATTTGACTTGTTCAACAGTCCAAGTAGATTTCCATTTGAGCACTGCTGAAGTTTGTTCCATCTAACAGACATCATTTGCAGAAGACACTTAATAGGCCTATTTAAAAAAAAAAACACAAAACCTATATTAAAAATATGATAAATAATATTTATTTTAAATCAAATGAATGGGTTTCTACCTTTGGCATACAGCAATTCCTGAAAAGAATTAACTTTGACCAGTTAATCAGTAGTAACATTTATTACTCAAAATGTTATCCCTTTTGATCTGACAGGCTTGTTTGGGATAATTTGTTAAAGATGACAAAAAGGCTCATATGCCTCTCATTCATTTTGACCTTTCTTACTATTAGGAAATTAATTTCAGAACTGAAACAAATGTATTAGTGTTGTCATTTAAAAAAAAAAAAAAGATGAATACCTTGCCTTCAAGCTGTTTCTTCATATTAATCCATCACACTGTAACATGATCGCTTTTTGACACATAACATCTTACCAAGATACTTTCGACATTCACACCAGCTCTTATTAAATATTGCACATAAATTCCAAGTGCTGGAAGTTATTGATAGAATAGGGTGAATAATAAAAGGTATACATATGGGAAACACATAGAGGCGAGAGGTTTTCTTTAGTGAAAAGGATTATCAGGTCTGGATATGTGGTTTTATGATTCTCAAGGGTAAAAAAAAAAAAGTTTTTCCCTTGATAATGTTTTATTTTGTAAGTCATAAAGCAGTAATCATAAATACATCCAATCAGTAGCTTTCTTGCTGAGCATTTTTAGGTTTTTTTTCAGTTTTGCTTAGTGGAAACAAGTTCTGATCCAGTAATATTTTAAAGCGTGGAACTGCGTTTCCTTCCTGTTGTTGTAGCAACGTTTGTTTTCCTTTATTTCATTTTAATATTTACTGCTGTTTACCCATAATTCCCACCACATCCTCCCCCTAAATTGCCTGTAGCTCTCAGAAACGTGTCGGTAGGTGCCTTACTGAATAACAGTCATGAGCAATCCCTTTCATCCTTTTCAGTTATATATCAAAGCAAGCGTTTGAGCTATATGGACAAATTAAATGATGCACTACTCCAGGACATAAAGAACTACAGACTAGCTAAGCATTGGTGGCTGTCAAGCAGAGTCACTGGGTAATGTTGAATTGGAATCACAGTTGTTAATGAGGGCTTAAGCCTGGCAGGGTTTGAAGTTCAGGTGGAATCTGAATAAACACTCCAGCATTCGGATGCTTGTTCAGAAGAAATTCTATTTGCTCTTTGTATTGATATGTCTGTGAATCTGGGCTTCACAGGTTTGGAAAACCTCAGTAAGGGTTGGGACGTAGGAAAGACTGAGAATCACACTAAGATATTGTTGAGATGCCTTTTTATCCAACACACTTAGCATGTGATGGGCTCTGGCTTTACAGAGTTACATCCATCGTGTAACCATATTATTGAACTTTAGCAGCCTCTTTGATTTGGGAATTCCACCTTTCCAAGAAACCCACTTAAGATGTGGATTTTAAATCTATGGTTCATGGGTAGGCTAGAGCAGAAGAGTCACATTGGCTGCATTTTAAATTCCATGTGGATAAATCAATCAAGTATTATCACATCAGAACAGCAATGTCTATTATTTTGCAAAGATGAGTCCAGCAAAGTGCCAGTTATGGGCTACACACAGTTATGTTTATGCTGCTCCCAGCAGCTGCTGCTTTCCATCTTGATAGCTTAAATGGAAGGCAGACTGCTGAAACTAAAGGACATATTTTGTTACTGTTGGTGCTGCTGTTTTCTTGTACCATGAGATCAGAGTAAAAAAAACATTGAGAAAGGTTTTTAGTAAGGAGTATGTACAATCTCAATAAAGGGAAGGGGGTTTTACACGGGTAGAGCATCTGTTTGCAATGGGACCTGATGGCACTAACAGGGAAGGGTGTATGTGCCAGGCTCCCATGGTCACCACTGTCTCCCTGTTCCCACAACCCTCCATTCCTAATAACTTGCTATTGGACTTGAATCATGATATCTGGTGCCACACAGATAACCTTGAATTCCAAATCCAGTGTCCTGGGAGGGGCATATTGAGATATTTAAGGTAAAGAAAGGCTTACGTTAAATATGTTACTCACTATTTGCTGTCTGTTTGAAAACATGTCAAATACAAGGTATTGTGCTAAAGCTAAAGGGGAAAATGGACCTGTCCCACTTTTTCTGTCCCGATTTCAGATAGTGAACAAGAGACAATGTTTTTCCTTGAATGTCGTTTGAGGAGCAAAGCTAACTTTTCAGAAATGAGAGAGAACTTTGAAAATATGAATCATAGAATGGTCCAGGCCGGAAGGGATCTCCAAAGGTCATCTAGTCTGAACTCCCCCCAGTCAGCAGGGACACCCCCAACTAGTCCAGGTTGCCCAGGGCCTCGTCAAGCCTCACCTTGAATACCTCCAAGGAAGGGGCCTCAACCACCTCCCTGGGCAACCTGTTCCAGTGTTCCACCACCCTCATAGTAAAGAACTTTTTCCTAATATCCAATCTAAATGGATGAAATGAAATGAAATGAAATAAATAAATTAAATATAGCCAAAGAGTCCAAATAGATGTTTAGAAGGTTTTGTGCAGGGGGATGACAAGATGTCTGCTAGAAAGGAAAGGAAGACCATGTGCCATAAAGATCTGGCCAGTTATCTGTCTATGAGAATCACTCAAAGGCAAGTCTTGGATATATGTAGACCATTACATCCAGGAAGCCTCTCCTGGCTGAGCATCTCTGCTTGAGGAACAGCTTACCCCATAAATTTGATTTCTGGAATTTGAACTTATTTTGAAGTATGAAAATAAGGGAGAGGAAATATCTGAATAAATGTATAAGCAAGTGAAAACTACAGTTCTCCCCCCCCTTCCCTTTATATTCTTTGTCTTATGCTCAGAGGAGTTGAAACCGTTTTTCTTTGAAGTTTTGTTTTGNATTCTTTGTCTTATGCTCAGAGGAGTTGAAACCGTTTTTCTTTGAAGTTTTGTTTTGCTTTAAAATATCCTTTCTGGCACGTGAGCAAGCATGAGAAAAATGCAATCCAAATAAAGGGGAAATTTACAAACTCTGAGGATGGACTGAAAAGCTGAAAAAATGATGGTGATAGCTGCAAGCACCATCTCAACCAAAAATATAGCATCACGCATGTAATACTAGAATACCTTGATTATTTTTTTTAATTATTATTATCCTGAATATATTACTAAATTGACAAAGTGAAATAACTTAGATTTTAGAGATTTTCTGTGTCTTGCATCTTACCTCACTGAAATTATATATGAATACCGGCGTTCTGTCTAATATTTCAACAGAAACAGTGAATGGATATATTGAAAAATTCGCTGGTGGTTTGCTATGTATCGGCAAGACCAAATGCATCGAGCTCCATGTACTTTCTGGAAGATAATGTCAACGTGAGTTGTGGGTACACATTGCTTTCTGAAACTAGACCCCATCTGATCTTCAATCACAGCCTCACAATCAGGGGGCACGTTTGTGAAATGCAGATAATTGTGAGTCACCTGTACTGGCTTTCTGGTAGATTTGTCATTTCTGTAGCAACTTGGAAGACAGAGACAGGAACAATCTGTTAGATTAGCCAGTCCACCCCCACAGCCAGCCAAGTTGTTTCTTACCCTACTGTGTTTGTAAAGAAACACTTTGCTCTGTTCTAACAGTTAGAACTGTTATTTTTATGAAGAAAAACTCTATTACATTGAAGTTGCATTTATTCAAATCATACAGTGATCACAAAGGGACAATTCTGTGCAGCATGTAGGACAGTTCATACAACGTGTGAAAATGGCCATGTTAAAGCAATATTAGGAGAGTTCTAGTCCTAGGTTTTATGTTCTTTATAAAGCTTGTGGCATACATACTCTAGGTCTTATTGAAATGAATTCTCTGTGTAATATTTAGCTTAAACAGTTTAAGGATTTATTATGGTGGGGCATAAGAAGAGAAACACACATTTTTGATTTTTGGGCAATGCACTCTCTTCTAGAAAAAAAAAAAAATTCCCCTGAAAAATGATGTGGTCTGCCATAGTACTTATTTAGCTGGAAAGGCTCAGGCAGTAACACTTGGGCCAGCTCCACTCTCTTCGTTTGGAGGATACAGGCTACTTGTACTCACTCCCTTTCTCAGAGGCAAAATTCCAGTTGGTTCCAGTAAAAGTGTGATGAATATCTTGTTTTCTGCTAGGCTTTTTGTGTGGGTAGGCAGAGGCACTTACTGTTGAGCACACCACTAAAATGTCAGCTGGGCTTGACTCCCCATCCAGCTGGGTGGTGAGACACCAATTCAGTGAGTCAGAGTAATGAACTGATTGAGTTGAGGTTGGAGTCTAGATGCAAACTCCTTGCTCAGACCCTTGTCTTGCTCTGTAGAAATAGGAGCTATTGTTTCCCCAGCTATGCACATATCCTTCATGCAGGTGGTTTCTGTACTTGCACTAAGCAGGCAGCTGCAACGTTCAGCCCCCCAAGCCACAGAAAATGCTAACTGTTCCTTTAAAACATCTGTACAGTGACTCTCCTTTTCCCTTGATCCTGCTTCTCACTGCCATCTTCCTAACAAGGGAGTTGTTACCCAAAGACTTGTTATCCCTCTCTCTGCTGAGGACTCGCCTGACAGCTCTGTCTGTATGCAAATTAACTTTTTTTTTTTGTTTTATTTTTTATCCAGAGGCATCTCAGTTTTGGCAGTCTCATCAAAAAAGCATATTCTGCTTTAAATTACCCCCAGTTCTCCAAAATGCCTCCCACACCACGCTTAAAAATCATTCTTTCTTCTTCTGATTGGGAATTTCAGCAACACTTAAGTCTTAAAATAAATGGCTTGTTTGTGGTTGGATGCTTCCCCCACGCGACACCTTTTGCTACCAATATCTGCACATCTGTTTGTTTAATTGTTTGATCTCCTGCATGAAACCGAAAGTCATAATTTTTTTAGAAGTTTGGGTGAGCTGATCAAAGAAAATCTTCTCATGTGGGGTCACAGCAGCTTTTATTCTTTCGCCTTTTGGGCAGCGGTCCAACGTCAGTCACTTATCATAAATAATCAGTTTCATCAGGTTACTGCAGAGCTTCAGCCAATTGCAGACACGCAGAGGGTAAATCTGGCCTTAACTCCAGGCTGAAAGTGGCCTTTCAAAACTAATTTGGGGATTTACAAAACGACAGACAGGCTCTCCTTGTGTGCTGAGTTGCCTACTCGTTGTTGTTGCTGGTTGGGTGTTTTTTTTTAATTGCCTAGTTAATATAATCTGACACACTTCTAATGGCCCGCTGGTGAGTTCAATAGGGTAGTCGTTTTCATCAGGTGCTAGTAATAGGGTAAAGGAGCTTGGTTTAAAACCTGTTAAAGATGCAGCAATCCTTTTTAAAAGCTCACTGTTAGCAGCTCTTCTAGAGCTTGTGCTAAAGGATATTAATGTCAGTTGCTTTGCTACCAGAGGCTCAAGCTGAATTCTGCCTGCTCTTGTGTACGGTTGGTAAATAGGAAATTGCCAGCCCTTGTGACAAATCCTGGCGTGGGGCTGTGGGATGCAGAATTTGCAGCTGAGTCTGGGGCAGAATAAACTGGGCCCCAGGAGAAAAACCCTGCGGGGTGTTCACAGAAACACCAAAGGGCTTAGTCTGTGAAGTCCAGGTTCCAGTCTGAGAGCAGGGACAGATCTGTTCCTGGCTATATCTCTTTGAGGAGAAGTTGTTCAGGGATGAAAATTCCCATTTTTAGAGAGCATGCAGGAGGTGAGAGCACCACTAGAAAGCCGCAGGCTGCATGTCTGGAAGGTCAGCAGGAACTAACCAAGCTCACTGTGTCCTTCTGAGCCTGAGTTGAAGATTGTGTCCTGTGCCATGACCATTTGAATATTGAAATGTTTGCTGTTTCTCCTGATAAAGTATGATCTATTTAAACATTGCTGCAAAGAAACAACCATTTTTAAAATCCCCAAATGCCCCAGCAGCCACACTTAGCTCTACTTCTTATTATGGAGGAGCTTGTACTCTTGGGGTGAAAATTTAAAAGTCTCAGTGAAAAGGAAGGTTTTTTTAGGCTACCTTTTCTTGCTAAAATATGTTGCTTCTGCCAAAGCATTAGACTGACTGCTAGACCTGAGGAGGTTTCAGATTTGTGCACGCTTTTAATTTCCTGTTCTGCATTTTACCTTAATTCATGTTGAGGTTTTGCTTAAGAAATTCAAGCATGCGTTGAAATTTCTTCTACTTGACAGTCCTGTTTTGGAGTGAGAACCTGCAATGATTCTTCCTTGCCCCTTGCTGTGAACTTCCCTTCTCACGTACCCGAAGGGAGTCAAACGTAGCTAGCTGTCAGCCCTTTTTTGCCTTTGGTAACAGGGATGGATCAAAGCTGTGGGTTAATTTAGTTTCAAAATATATACGGTTTGGATACAGGCTGGCACCTGAACTTTGAAGTACAAGCTCACTTCTAATTGCAGACCACTCCAGCTTTATTGAGGTGCTCAGTGTTATTTCATCAGAGCCTTTTGATTTTCATGGTTTCTTGGCACACGTATTGGTAACTGAAGTACTGGGTGTGCTCTCTGACCCGTGCCGTGCCTTTCTTACACAGTCCCTACTTTTTCTGCCTGGGGGTCTTTGATTGACGTGGGGAGCCAAGGGACCTGTAGCATGAAGTGGAGTTTAGCCCTCTGTATTTTCATTGCAGATGGACCACACATACTGCACATGAGGTTTTATCCACAGAACAACCTGCTGGGGGGGGAAGAAAAAGTCAGGACTCCAGCTTCCAAATGGTAAAAGCTGAGAGGACATTTGAACTGAATGTTTCACGAGTTTTTCTGTGCCAGGGTGAGTGTCTGCATGCCGTGGCCAGTCACCCCACTCTCACGGCAAGAGGTGTGCTGCAGAGAGCACCAAAGCCATGGCAAAGGTAATGTTTTCATTTTTGCAAGGGGTCTGGGCAACGGGGAACCCCTGAAGATGCTTGTGCACGGGGTGACCTGTAGGACTGCCCCATCCGTTCTAGGATAGTTGAGGTCCAAGGACAAAGATACCAATTTTCCTTGGTATTGAGAGTGTATTGCTTTCCTCCGCCGCTTTGTGTTGTGGCTGAGATGGGAAAGCCTTGCTTGTGCCCTCCTATCACATTGCTATCCCTTTTATTTTCTTTTTTGATCACCGCTGGAAATTTTGTCCGATTAGAAGAAACTTTTACCTCTATTAAGCCCCCGAATCTCCATCAAGCGTCTGATAGACTGGGCCCTAACGGCAGCCGCTTTACTTCTTTTCAGGCGCCATCCATCAGGCTGACAGTGACTGCCGATGGGCCAGTCATATTGTCTATATTTCATACACAAACATCAGGCCTGCTGACAGCACTTTGCACACTCGGAAATTGCTTTTGCTGTGAGCTGAATTTCAACTAGAGCTTTTTTGCTGGCTCCATCTCTCAGTGTTTATGACCCTCAGGAGCAGAGGAACTGCTGTGAATAGATAATGCTGAAAGCACTCTTGTAGCACAGAAGGTTTCATGTCTCAAGTATTTAATGTTTACAGCAAATTTGGTGTTTGTTAATTTGCATTTTTATTCTTTCCTTAAAGAACTGTCACCTTATTCTCTGCTTGTCCTTTGTACAGATGTGTGGCAATTTGTGCTGGGGGGGACAGTGCTGATGGGGTGGGGGGAAAGAGGAGAGGAGGTGTTAAAGGGGTGGGAAGAAGGCTGGCTAGAGTTAAAAAATGCTCCGTGGCTTAGGCAGCAATTCTGAATAATGCTGCTTCGGAGGATGGGAAAGGAAAGGCTTCCAAGCAGCGTAAAGCTTCCCCTTTCTATGTCAGAATGATTTTGATAGATAACCCGTCATCAGCTTAAAAATCAAACACATTAGCATATAGGAAAAAGACTGTAACCTGGAAGGAATCATATCTGCTTGTCCTTTCCTCTTAGAGAGCAGACAAATTATTTTCATTACAGCTGAATTGTGTTTCTTGTTGGTATGGAAATACTTCTGCTGGCGTGTAATTATGGTGTTTGTACATATATGTGGGTTTGCACTTGAATGGGGACACAAGGGACGGAGTGTTTGTGGGTAGGCCTGAGTCTTTATCATACCACTGTGCATGATTTTATGGGAAGAAATGCCTTCGTGCTCATCTCTGTATTTTTTACCAGCTATCCTTGAGAAAGTGTGTGCCTGGGAATCACTCAGAAACTGAAGAGTGGATGAGGAGGAAATAAAGATGGCTGTTTAGAAAGTTGTGCAGCAGTTTCAGATGAACTATGGAGGTCACATAGATTAACCTACCCCAACCAAATGTTCCCCAGGCAATCAGAGTGCTCTGGCCGGCCAGGCGGTTTTATAAGGACTGTAAAGAATGTAGAGAGACATATCCTTGTAAAACCATCTCTTACCTGAAAGCTCAATGAGCCATCAAATTCAGGAAAAGAACAACCATTTATTGGGAAAATGTAATGTTAAGTGTCTCCAAATTAAACTCCCAGCCAGTATATTTTGATGTGCAGCTAGAGTAACCTATGTTCAAGTAACATTAAAGAGAAATCGTCAGAGTAAAAAAATCCCATGTTAACAGGAAAAAAAAACCCAAACCCCAGACTTCTCCTCTGGTATCAGGAACGATTTATTATATATGGTTGAAACAGAAATATTTTTGAAGTGTTATTTATTCTTTCAGTTGTCCTAATGTTTTGTTGTGTTGTTTGTTTTTTTTTTCCTTTGGTCACTTATTCAGCTTGGAGAGAGCAAAAGATTTGACTAGTTGGTTTGTCTGCATATGTGCAATAGATTTTATTGTCATGCTTGAGCTCAGTGATCTTCTGCTTGGGTTGCAAACTGTAAAGGGTAACATTTAATCTCTGTGTTCTTTTTTGCCAGGCCCAACTGACATTTGTGTTAGTGATTTTTTTTGTTGTTTTTTTTCCTCTACCCTTTTACACTTTGATTTTTAAATGGAAACTGAACGTTGTGCCTATAACTTCCTGACAGGGTTAAAGAATGGCACCTCTATTTCAGAAATAATTTGACTATATGAAAACTGTGGGGCAAAACTGATTTTCAAGAGACAGCATTTTATTGATGATATATTGTATGACCTTTTGCATCATTATTGTTGAGATATGGGAATAGAAGGAGTATTTCCTACACTGATTTAACCTGAAGTACAAACCACTAAATAAAAAGTAAGGGTGGTTAAGTATACAGCATCTTTTCAAATAACAGGTTATGTGGATGTACCTATTACAATAACTGTTGCGCTTCCATGCGGAAGCACGATGAAAGGGAATTGTGTTTAGGTCTGCATAATCGCAAGTTATTTGTAGTGGGAGCTCCTCATCTGATCAGCATCCCATTGAATTAGCGCAACTATACACTATGAGAAAGTGTCTTCCACAAGGAGGTAGTGATTTATGAAGATTAGACAGACCTGCATTCTGCAGTCCCCATTATAAGAGTGAGAGCTGAGAGGAACAGAATCATTTGTTGAAGGTCAAATGCAAAGTCCATGTCAGGACTGAGAAATCAATGCACATATCATGTCATGATATGGAGGCTTCCTGCCCCTTCCATTTCCGCTGGCTTGGGAATAGTGGAGGCAGGGCGTCCTGAAGTTAGCATTGTTGTTTCATAGTACTCCTGCTACAATCTTCAATGTTTGATAAATAAGCACAGTGAATTGGGAACCAACCACAGAAATCCACAAAATATCAGAGCACTGGGGAGTTGTGCTGCCAGGTAGCAGACGCTGCATCCTTATCTCCAGTCGAGTGGAACAGAGCCAAAATGATGCATTCATATTGGAATACTTCCTTATATCTCTACCCCAAAATGAAGGAAGCAAGGTTCGCAGTGTAAAAGTGCAGAAAATAGCGAGGATGTGTAATATTTTTCCTGAAAACCAGCTTCTTTCTGTCTCCTTTGCCCACATTCATTAGTGGTAGAAGTTGGACTCAAATATGAAGACTTCCTATTTTCCATAAATTAATCAGAATCAAGTACTTATCCAGAGGACGTAGGAGAGAAAGAGATCCCATCTCTCTCCCATCTCCATGTCATTTCTGTAGTTGCTGCCTCCATCTTTGCTCAGCTTGAAAGCGGGGTCTGACATAAATTACATTTTAGTTCAGTACCTGGAGCCTCTACCTACTACTTCAAAACAAATAAGAGCAGCAGCATAAAGGACAGAAATTGAAAGTGTTGTTTGACTTTTTCTAACATCCTGTGTGACCTCGGGCTAGTTGTTTTACCTCTGGGCTTCAGTTTGCCAAGCTGCAATGTGACACCGATAACTTTAAGTTAATTGGTGAAGTGTTTTAAGACCTGCTAAAGATTAAAAGTGCCATAGGGAGCACAGGCATATTGAACAGCAGCCACAGTTATCTGTGATGCTTATTGAGACTTGTTCCATTAGGAACACGGTGGTGGTGGCTGAAGCGCATGAAAGAGTAGATTAATAGCTTGGGAATCTATCATGGGACCATCTCTGTGATTTCACAACAGGAAATTTGACAGTGCTCCCGAGCTTCATCTAGCTGCACTGTGAAGGAAGAGGAGGGATGCACAGCTATTACACAGTGTAAGTTATGATGGGCTTGACTAAGGAAGAGAAAGAATGCAACCAGTTAACTCTTCTCTTTGATAAATCTGCACGTGGCTGTTAGAATATAAACAGTTGTGAAGAAATAAAAGAAGTGCTTGATGATGTTTTTTATCAACTTCCAAGCTCCTCAGAGAGCAATAGGTGGCTTTTGGGACTTATAGGGACTTTTAGAAGTGACTATCTACCTTACTAGGCAGCATGATAGTATAAGGCAATAAAATATCCGCCACATCCCCTTTGATGTAGAGGATGTGTGGCAGGTTCCACCTTGGCAGCGGATCTCATTAGGTATTGCTGGAAGGAAGGGACACAGTCAAGAAACTACTCAACCTCTTTCTTCTCTCTCTTATCATGTTAGCCACTGGGAAGCAATTTTCTTCTGTTGTTTTGTGATTGTTAGAGATGAGCTGATGATCACAGCCTTATTCTCTGAATAAGGAGAAAAGGTTTTGAGGTTTTTTCCCCCTTTCCTGATATCTAAAAACTATTTTTCTAGGCCCTGTTTTGATAATACCAGTATCTATAATATCTATCTGAAATATCAGGAAGTCCCACACAAGCTGTGTTCTGTTTAGGAACACTGGAACCTCATGTCTCCCTTTCCATGCCACACATGTGTGCATATAGTTAATCTTCAGCATTAAAAATAACATTTTAAATCTCCTGAGAAAATTTCAGTGATCCTTGCAGGTCACTCGCTGCAACACTTCCATTCCAGTTTAATAATCTCTAATCAACTGAGATCGCTAAGCAAATGGACGCAGGAAATTTTTTTTCCTGTAGATAAAAAATAAGAATTTATATCCATGTCAAAGGATAAGTAAATTTTGCCACATCATTGCTAATCTTTGTGTTTTCTTGATGATTGTACAATAAATGACGCTAAGTTTGTTATGGAAGGGAGATCTAAAAAGTATGTAATTCCCATGATTTGTTTCCCTGGAGCATTCCTGATTATTGATACATTCTGTCAGTTAAGATTTACATCATTGATTAGTGTGATTTAGAGTGTCGTGGCTTCACATTCTTCCAGCCTTTCTAGCAAAGCAAGCAATTTAAAGTCATTGCATGTGATACAAGATTTCAAAGCAGTAATTCAGCTGCAGTGTTATGTTTGATCCAGCAGTTACTGCCTACCTACTATAACAACTGGCAGTTTATAAACTTAGAGATTAAAATGATGAGAGCTTTAGAATCTCATATAACAATAATGAAGAAGTAGCGTGTGAATACCTGTGATCTTTTTCCTGCAGTTTTCCTCAGCATACTCAGTTATTTGGCAGATATTGGGGATGTTTACAGATGTAGCCATGAAGAGCAGATCAGCTGCCGCGCTCAATCAAGCCAGAGAGAGTTCAGAGTTGGAGGGTTTGTTCATGTCTGTCTCCCAGATAATTTATGCAATCTGAATATCTACCTATCTGCAGTACATCTCTGCTCAAAGTGTGAACTGCATTTTTTATTTTCTCCAAGCCTCATAGTTATTTAGACCGTCACTAGATTTTGTATTATCTAGGGCTTAACACTCCCACAGATTATCACAGTCGGAAACAAGACACTGGGGTAGATGCACTTTAGGTCAGACTATGTCAAGCAATCTTTAAATTCCCAACTATATCCATGCTACTCAGGAACTGGACTGGGCCTCTCTAATTCTACGACTGGAGTTAGATTTTCATAGCCCCGAATTTTCATAGTGGAAGTTGTTTAAAGGTTGTCTCAGCCAGAGCTACGCCTTGGCTTATCAGATATTACATTACTGCTGTTCCCAGAGAACTAAAATTTCCCCAGGTCCTTTCATGCAGCCTATCTGTAACATACCTGTTGACATGAAAACAGAAGTTTAAAAAAATGTAATTCATAAGAAAAGTCTAATTATTTGTGACATTTCATCCATCATGTCCTAAGCTTCTCCAGAGGAAAGTAGTAACATTTCGTCTCCTTGACAGCAAACAACACACTGACGAACTGAAAAATGTTCTGCTATATTTCAAACTGCAGCATTTATGAGTAAAGAGCAAGTGCAAAATAAATAGCAAGAGTAAAGTGCAGGAACCCACATAAGTAGGGGGCAGAAGCTTGGAGAGCTTTCTAAAAGCTTTCTCTTGGGTTAAAAAACAAAACAATCCTTCAAAAATAACCAGTATGTCTCAGGGTAAGCAATCTGTTGGATGGAAGCAATAGCAATACCACTCAGCCCGATCTGCATTGACTTCCCTAACCACTCCTGCGAGGAGATGCCTTGGGTAGAAGTGGCAGCATAGTGCACTTCATGGAGACCTACGGGAACCAATTGAAAAAGGGTTGGAAACAGGCTTTTAGGATATCCCCCAGCTCCCCACCCCCAGCACTTCAGGAGTACAAAAGGAGTGTTTATATCATCTAAAGGGAATAGAAGCAGAGCAAGACTAAAGCCTGACCTAATTTTTTTTTTCTTTTTGAAGATAATACTTAAGCACCTGAAGCATTGCTGTTAGTTCATACCAAAACAGACTGCTTCTGAATGCTGTCTCTATGACATGCCACACTGGCATTCTATGTCTCTGTTAGGCTTTGATCAAGTTTTGGCAACCAACTGTTCATGGATGACCCATCTCTTTCTTAAAGACTCCGGTAGTCCTGCTTTTGGGTCTAGATGCCTCCACTCCAGAATCTGTAGGTCTCTCCCACTTCAGCAAAAAGGGAATCTCCATTAGTAACCCAGATCCCTACAGCCCTTCAGATATTTAACTCCCACTGTTCTCCTGGGTACTCAGAGATCTCATGCCTGTGACACATGCTGTTTCCATCCATTGATGGAGTGTGAAGGTCAGTCTGTGTTGGCATGCACATTTAGCTCTTCAGCTGTTTTTCAGACCCTTATTGGTATCCTGTTGGTAGATCTCATGCTTTCCAAACTTCGTCATTTAAATAAACATTTAAACAAAGAAAAGTACAACATCCCCAAGTAGAGTATCAATCAAATCTTCCATCTGGGAAGTCTAATGAAGAATAACAATGAGTTGGAGAATTTGAAGTCGTTAGGATGTTCTTTCTTTTCTGATCTCTGGTTTTAGAAGAAATACTTACATGCAGAAGCTATAGCACAGTATTTTTCTTTTTAACTCTGAAAGGCTGCGATTGTTCTTTGAGGAAAATACAAGTTTATGCAGCTATTCTTAATCTTTCTCAGGGTGGAAGCTCTTTCATTTCCATTCTTTTTCTTCTTTTTTCTTTTCTGTTATACATACACACAAAAAACTCAGGAGTACATCATGAGCCGAGTTGTATTTTCTGTTTATTGCCACCAGGTTAATAACAGTAATGGTGCGAGGAGAAAATGAAGTGTTATGTAAAATCCTGCATTGCAGATTTTGGTGCTGATGCAAAGAGCTCAATAAAGTGTAACACTTTAATCATGGAGATAAAAATCACACAGCAGCTTCCCAGTCTTCTAAGATGCAGAGCCTTAAGACAAAATTAAAGTGGGAGAGAAAGAGAAACCGACAATATTATCGAGTCCCAGAAAAGTTAGAAGAAAAGCAACCTACTTTCTTTTCATATGATGCTTTGATTCAGTCTTTGTATTCACAAGATAAACAACTGAAAATGCGTGTATGTGAATTTCCTGGTATTAAAGAGAGCAAAATGCCACAGCCTTATATGCAACTCGGTGACATTTACAGGAACTTGGAAACCTTTAAAAAACAGAGCGAACTACTCCCATCCCACAAAAAAACCCAACCCACAAACAAACAAAAAAACCAACCAAAGCCCCAAATACCCCCCAAAACAAAAAAAAACCACCACCAGAACCACACATGATATGATAGTATGTATTCTTTTTTTCAAGTAGGCAAGCAGCCCAGTGCCATTTTAGCTATGGTGGTCTTGAGTAAAAATTCAGCTAGCACAGAAGAGTATTCAGTTTTGGATGGTGCTTATACCCTGCATCTCTTCACTCTTACTGAGCTTTGTGCCTCTCTGCTTCCCATCTGCAGTTTAACACTGTAGTCCTGTCAAGTGACTGTATGCAAAGTTGTAGGTTGTTGGCTTGTGGGGTTACTTTGGGGGGGAGGAAGAGTTATGTGAAGATAATCTCTCCTGTACAGGGAAATTTGTGGATATAATGGTGTGGAGCACTGTGCTAAAAAGTTGGGGACATTGCTAAGGACCGTATATCTTTGAGCTGGGCCAGTTGCTGTGAGGCACCTGACTGCAGTTCTGTGCCAAGTTTATTCTTTGAAAAGTGTTTCCAAAAGAAGTTCCTTTCCCACAACTTGGCTATGGAAAAGAATGTAAGGGTATTATTTGTTGGAACACAAAAAATGTGGAAATACCTAGTTCAGGGCCAAGAAAAATACCTCAGGTAGCTCAGAAAAGCATCATGCAGCTTTGCTTCTAGTGTCTGGATACAGAACAGCTGAATACATAGAGAGAATCTCTATTGCAGAGCTCAGCGACCATCCAGCCACCCCAGAAGGTGTTTCTTCAAACCAGGGTGGTACAGTGCCAGCAGAGAAGGCATACCAGAGAAGTTACCTATTCAGCATGAAATGTAATTCAGTTTTAGCTGGTGCCTGGCCCTTTGGGGGTCAGTTGCCATTACTTGGAGGAGCATAGCAGCCTGCTGAGCCGAGTTGCCTACTACTTGGACAAGCAGAAGGAAGGGGGCAGTCCCTTAGCTTTATTGTGGGGGGTTCCATTGGCTACGTTCAGTCCCAATGCTTGCATGTTTGCAGCTGGTTAGCGCTGCCTGTTTCAATCTATTGCATGGTTATTCCCTTGGGTAAGATTCAAGGTTAATTCAAGGGCATGCAAAACCTTGCTGGAGCTTGAAGGTAACCCAGAAGGTTTAATGTTTCCACCAGCTGTGATAACCATGTGCCTAAGGTTGGGACTGCTGATTGATTCCCTCTCTTCCTACAGAGACGGAATCAGGCATACGTATTAGTGGTTTTTCGTATCTGATAAACTCTGTCATAACTGCTTACCCATGATATGCCCGTCATAAAGAGTGCCTGATTACATGGCTGGCTTAATCCGTATAGCATGAAAGCTGACATTTTATATTACTTTATATCCTCTTGTCCAGCTGAGTTCACTTGCATGGAATGTCAGATTTGGACAATATGGGAATGGATGCCACAGAAATGTGTGTAAATAAACCAACCTTTGTGTAGTATTGTTAGAACGGGTCATGATAAGAGATGGCAAAGAACGGGAATGTTTCACAAGACCCTGTAATACTTTCTTGGTGGATTTTTGGGAGAGCCGAGGGATGAATCAAGCTGACATCACTTTGGAAGCTAAAATCTTATCCTAAGGCTTATCTGAAGTAAAAACCTGCTTTTTCACTGAGATAGATCTGTGTCCATGAACCACATCTGTTTCCCTGTGGCATGTTAAAACATTCATTACCCCTTGATGAAGCTGTAGTAATGGCAGAATGATCTCAACCTTACCTTAGTGTTATAATTCATATTTGGGGTAAAGGACCAGGTAGGCTTTAATTACCTGTGTGTCTTGAAAGACAGTATATCTGGTAGCCTTGAGCTCATCCATAAAATCAAAGAGACAGTTGTTCTGGGAAACCTGCCACATCATGTCAACAAGCCTTGTTTGCTTTTGAAGATTGTAGGCAACTGGATGGATTTGAAGAGCTGCCCTTTTAAAGACAGAAAGAAACAAAACCAAGACACTGTGGGTCTTGAGAAACAAAACCTCTGTGCAGGCCATTCTTTGCAGGGCAAGCTTTTGCCCAGGTGGAGGGTTCATCTGGAGTCTCTGCTCATATGCCTGAGTGTCCTCCCAATGGAAGCCAGGGAGCATGGGAGGAAAACACTCACCTTGGCTTCACATGCCAGATCTGTGACTGGAGCGGGGCAGAGGCCTATAGGGAGTACCACAGAGCACCACTCACCCATAAGAATGGACACAGTTGTGGAGAATTGAGTTTGGGAAAGGAGGCATTGATTGCCCATTTCTTGAGCAGACTCCTCAGACCCATCTCGAGTACTACCAGGTGGATAATACTCAAGTGCTCCAGATGCAACCAGATGCTCCTGGTTATTTCAGGAGAAAGCTGAGACAGGTTCTTCATATGTTGTTATGGCTGTCCTGTTGGCTCAGTTAAAACCCTTTTTATCTCAGGATAAGGCTTAAATTCAGAATCAATTGCTTAAGATAGTTCCATTCTCTTGTATTTTTCCTCTCACTCCCACCCCTGCACACAGTAAATCTGTATGATTTATACAATTGGTTTTTTGTATGGTGGGACAACAGCTCAAGCAGCTGACTGGGCTATAAAAAAGACACACCTCCAAATATTTAGACTTTTTTAACCTATCTGGATTGGCTTTCTAGATCATGACATGAACTCCCAGCAAACTGCCAGCTTATGTTGTTGCATGTTCTTGGCAATGAGTGGTGACACATGCGTGGGGAAAGTGGGAAAGACGGAGTTTTTGAGGCTGTCCTTGTTGCCAGAAACCTGAATGTAAAAACAAAGGATCAATCCACAATAGGGCCGTGGATTAATTCATTCATTTCTGAATGAAAGGGCTGGCAGTGGGGATGAATGCATTGGAATTAATTAATGCAGGTAGTGCTTTTATGTTGGGAAGTGCTAGTTACACTAGCACCATTTCTTGCAGAAACAACAAACTCTTTTGCTGTTTGTGAGGGTGGCAAAGAGCAGAACTTGCCAAAGACAGAGGGACCACTGTGATGATGGGTGAATATTAAAATATAATTTCTGATAGTTGTGCAGTGATTGGGATAGCTTCGAGTCCTGGGAGACTAGAAACACTCTCTGTTTGTAACTTTAAAAAGAGTAAGTCAGTGTTTTCCCAGTGCTGTGTATATTGTGCTATGCTCTTAACTCCCAGGCATTTAGATTTTATGTGTGTGCCTTTTTCCAAACATTTACTACTACTTCCTCTACTTTTAAAGTATATCCAGACTATTTTTACTGGGGAAAGGGGGGGGGGGAGGTGGAAGTGGTCTTTTGGGGTTTGTTTGTATGGGTTTTTCTCAATATAACACAAGACAGTTAAAAACAATTGACATAAAAACCCTTCAAAGTGCTGGCTGGATCTGTGGTTAACTCTTGGTTTAAAAAAGTGTCAAGTTAGTTTTTGCGTGCGTCTTTTTAACACTATGGATCAACTCTATGTCAGAAAAAGCCAGAGAGGGGCAATCCAGTCCAGAATTGAATGGGCTGCTACGGTACACCATCTGTTACTCCTGGTATGCTCCAGTGAGACAAAGTGGGTAAAAATGTTGCTACAACTTTCCATGGACTAGGGTGGCATTCACTGAGCATATTGCTTGCAAGCGTACTTGTTTGATAGACTCCCTGGTTAGAAGCAGTACTCATTTTCCTTGCCAGGAAGAAAATATGAAAAAAGAAAAAAAAAAAACAACACAGAAAAACCGAGGAAAAAAAGGGTAACTGATGGCAAGCTTTAAGGGACATCACAGTATTTGCTTCCACTTCCATTCTTTTACAATGGCTTTAATACTGTGCAATTATGGACTTGTTTTAACTCTTCTCTTGCAAGCACACAGCCTCACATTTTAAACATCTGTGGTAGTTCCAGCATTGAAACCAGGGCTATTGTAGCACTGAAACCTCTAAAATTGCAGTGATTTTCAGTTGGATAGTGATCCACTGTACATCTGGAAATGTAGGTGTTGCCCTCAGGGAGCTGTATTTGGCATAATTTCCTCCTTGGGAACAGGGCACAATGAGATCACAGCTTCTCCTGGTCTCAGCTGTCAAGCAAATCCCTGTCAGGCCTAATAGCCAGTGCTCTTTTCCCCTTGATCAGCTGGGCTTTGGTCATTGCTGAGTTGAACATTGTTTGCTAAATGAATAGTTCCCAGAATGCAAACTTCACCTGTTATCCTTCCATTTAGGAAAATTGAGAGTTTTTAGTCTTTTGTACTCGGCATTCAAGAGATGAGAGGAAAAAAAAGCCTACCTAACTGCCTCCATTTAAATGTAAATTTTGACTTTTCACATCTGACAAAGTAGGGTGTTTGTTTTTATAAACAATATATATATAAATAAAAGCCATGGAATTGAAAGAACAAAACCCCTCTCTTGTTGATATTGATATATTTTCCACATAGTAATCTTTGCTCTCATCATGTTATGTATTTTTCTGTTTCTTTTTACTTTAATTTTACTGTGAAAACAAGAACAGGAGATTGTTAGGGGGAAAATACTCTGGTGCTGGCTTGTGCAGAGAAAACATGCCATCTGCCTAATGTGTTTCATCTTGTGTCAGCCTAAGATGTGGTGTTTGGGTTTAACATGCCAGTCACTAGCCTAGAAAGAGTGCCGGCAGCAGCTCTGACACACATCCTGGCTAGGGCTCCAAATCCTTCCCGCTTTTCAGAGACTGTGCTCACTATGAAATGGACCACAAGACTTTGGGCAGAAGGTATGGTTCTCATCAGCTACCGTGTCCTCTCATTAGAGTCCAAGAGGCATTTGTGCAATTAACTGAAGTGTGTTGGGATAGATTTTCAGTCTTCACCGTATCACACTGTTAAGAAGCAAAAGCGAAGCCCCAGCCTGAAAACAGGTTATTTCAAAGAGGTCTGGCTGGTGGGTCTAAGGGGCTGGCGGTTGAGGATGTGGTGGTGTCTCGCTGGTGGCAACCTCACAGTATGAGCTTCACCCTTCTTTGCTGTGTTAGGGAAGAGATGGAGAAGCCATTTGGTGTAGCATCACACATAGATGTGCACTTGAGTCCCAAAGGCAGAATAGTCATGCAATGGAGCCCTCCTTGCTCTGAGCTGGCAGGTCTCTCTGTCTGTCTGGAGGTGGGTCAGAACGAGCTCAGCATCTGTCCCTGCTCCAGGGGACAGTGTGGACTTGGCTGCCTGCAGGGACAGGGCATGTTCCGGGGCTCAGCGCTGTGGTCAGGACGCATCAGTGGCCAGGTTTCAGAATCATAGAATCATAGAATGATTAGAGTTGGAAGGGACCTTAAAGGTCATCAAATTCCAATCCCCTGCCATGGGCAGGGACACCTCCCACTAGACCAGGTTGCTCAAAGCCCCATCCAGCCTGGCCTTAAACACCTCCAGGGATGGGCCAGAAATGGGGCCACTTTCTTTATCAGGTGTTTCCTATTTCAGTCACAGAGTTCTTGCCTGATAAATGGATGGAGCATGTCTCAGCTGGGTAAATGTAGCTGGTTATGTTTTGTTACACTGTGTGTAATAAAGACTTTAGCTTATTTTTTTATTAAGAAAAAAAGTTAGCAGACAGCTTTAAATGTCTGCCTAAGGACAAAATGAACTGAGTTTTGTAGATAGCAGCTTTTTTTTCTTAATAAATAAATAAATTGAAAGATTTTTATGTTGATAATAAAAATAACTAATGCAGAGCTTTTTCCAGTAGTGCCTGGAGACACGGACAGATGTGGGATTTTGAAGGGATAAAGAATTGAAATCTGTTGGCAGGTAGTTTCTATAAAAATGACTATCCTTCCTGCCTCTTTATTACAGACTAACATTCAACAAATGAAGAGCCTCGGAGAAAGCTAATGATGACAGGATCAGGTTCCAGCCATCAGAGATAGCAGAAACCTCCTCCCTTCAGAGAATTCTAAAGTTAAAGGGAAGTGGTTGGGAAAGCTGGGAGCTTTATTAAAGTATACTTCCGGACTTTCTCCGACTCACAGCGTGGTGTGTGGGAGTGTGGAGGGGAGGAAGCTGCCAGGGAAACTGTGAAGAAGCAGAGTGAGTTCACTGAAAGTTTGGTTTGCCCATAAGTTGTCTGCTGAAGTTTTGTGCCATCACTTTCTGCCTCCAGAGAACTTTCACTACGCTGCTACTGCACGTAGTCGGTTTCCGACTTGCTATGTGGTCTGTTGTTGGAATAAGAGGATAAAACCTTGTTTTCTTGCTTTTACCCTTCCGATTCTTTCACCCCTTTCACTGCGGGGAAAGTAAGCGAGTGGCTGTGTGGGGCTTAGCTGCCACCAGGGTTAAATTGACAATATTGCCTCGCAACGCAATCGTATTGTAGGGCCAACCACCTGAAGCAGTGAGTTACACGTACCGTAGACCTGGCTACTCGCTCTAGTGTTCTGGTGGCTCAACCTGAAAACAGCATGTGAACATGTGAACAATCAGTTGTGACGCAGCATTTAGCAGAGCAAAGACCAAATGTTGATCTGATATACCTACAGTTCAGAGCAAATTGCTTTGCTGTGCGTTATAGACAGCTGCAACAGTTACAGAGGAGAAGGATGAAAAAACGTTTCTCTGTATTTTAAGATGCATTTTTACACACACACACTTATAAAGGTGAATCTGTACCCCTATAGAAGAAGCAGCAGATAAAAACTGCCTAAATCTCCGAGTCAGCCATTGGCAGTGTGGCAGCTGCTGCTGTCTAGGGTGAGAAATATCCTTCTCTAGAGTCCTACTGTACTTTTGTTTAGTTATGCCCTGATGAATCCTCTTGAGATTGTCACTCTGATTATTTCTTATACCACTTTGCTGAATCTTGAATCCCTGATACCCTGTAAGACCTTAAAATTTTTTTCTGTAGGAAATGGTAAAGAAAATAGTGGTCCCCAATATGTGCTTGCAGGGAAACTGTTGTCTTTGAGATCTTGTGACTTTACTTACAGGCACAGTTAGCTGCCCTGCTGTTTGGTCTGACAGGCAGAAGACAAGTCACATAAATAATAGGTAAACATACTGCCTGTAACAATATTTTTGCCTATTGGCTGGTGTGGGTAGGGGAATATTGAAGGGAAAAAGTTTCAGGTACAACTGATGCTGGTAAGTGCCTTGCAAAAGGCATGATATGTTGTGCTTTCTGTTGTAAAAGCAGATCCTTCCAAAATGACCGCTACATTTTAGCTTTTATAGCACTGTACAGATAATAAATACCGCTAGATGTAAAGCACAGAGAAAACATTCTGCAGCTTGGTGCAAAATGCTATGCTGAGCTGTCTCTAAGTAGGTCAAACCCAAGAAAACCTATTCTTCCAGTTGTGGCTGAACTTTGGGCCAACAAGAGAATATCAGGGACAATTCTTTTTTTAATTTGTTAGCATGCTGTCCCTCCCCTCAGTAGCTATGTCTGATGTATAGTCCCTAATCTCTTTCAGTGTCCTTGTGTTCCTGTTTATCAGCTTTCACTTCTATCTCTTACTTGGATGTGCTTGTTGCCTGCACTGAGTACAAGGAAGGAAAAGAAAGATGCAACTTGCAAAGGAATAGAATAAGACTGAAGACCATGGATAACTTCTGCTTGTTGCAATGTTGCACCAGGAAGATGAGGAGAAAGAGTTGTCAGTCAAAGTAAAGCATGTGCACAATGTTCATCCACAGTCTTCCCAGCTGAGTGGATTGAATGAGGGGATCAAGTGCACCCTCAACAAGTTTGCAGATGATACCAAGCTGAGTGGTGTACTTGAGATGCTTAAGTGATGGGATGCCATCCAAAGGGACCTGAACAAGCTCAAAAGGTGGGCCCATCTGAATCTTAGGGAGTTCAGCAAGGCCAAGTGCAAGTTCCTGCACCTGGGTTGGGACAACCCCCAGTATCGATACAAGCTGGGGGATGAAGGGATTGAGAGCAGCTGTGCCGAGAAGGACTTGGGGGTACTGGTGGATAAAAAGCTGGACATGAGCTGGCAATATGCGCTTGCAGCTCAGAAGGCCAACCACGTCCTTGGCTGCATCAAAAGAAGCATGGCCAGCAGGTCGGGGGAGGTAATTCTTCCCCTCTGCTCCATTCTCATGAGACCCCACCTGGAGCACTGTGTCCAGCTCTGGAGCCCTCTACACAGAAAAGACATGGATCTGTTGGAGCAGGACCAGAGGAGGGCCACAAAAATGATCAGAGGGACCTCTCCTGTGAAGACAGGCTCAGAGAATTGGGGTTGTTCAGCCTGGAGAAATGAAGGCCCTAGGGAGACCTTATTGTGTCCTTTTAGTACCTAAAAAGGGCTTATAAGAAAGATTGGGACAAACTTTTTAGCCTGTTGCAATAGGACAAAGGGTAATGGCTTTAAAGAGGGTAGAATTAGGCTAGATATAAGGAAGAAATTTTTTTACTATGAAGGTGGTGAAACACTGGCACAGGTTACCCAGAGAGGTGGTTGATGCCCCATCCCTAGAAACATTGAAGGTCAGGTTGGACAGGGCTCTGAGCAAGCTGATCTAGTTGAAGATGTCCCTGCTTATTGTAGGACAGTTGAACTAGACCCTTTCAACACAAACCATTCTGTGATTCCATATGCATGTTTGCTCCTGTATGAGGGAGAGAGAAAGGATGAGACAGGACAATGACTGTTCCTGTTCAGACTCACCCTTCTGGTTTTGGCTTGGGGTCAGGCCCAACATGCAGAGGAGCATATTTCCTGGTTCCTACTCGTTTAGGGTAAAAATTATACAAAAATTTTCCATGCAGCTGCCCCAAAAGTCTTGTCTTAACTTGATCTGGGTCTTTACATTGTCTCTTTGGCCCCTCTCTAATTTAATATGCATTTGAACAGAAGTAGCTTCTTGATAGAGCCTTTCACCTCCAGGTCACCCTTTCAAATCCAATTCAGGCCTGTCGTGACCAAATGTTACTACCATCTGACGGCTCTTCTGTGTCCTGTGTGAATTGTTGGCTTCAGTCCAGTAGCTGGTGGACAGGTGCCTGAATTGCAAAAACTGCCAGAGCTGACACTAACTGGACATCTCTGCAGAGGGGTCAAAGAGTGAATCAGCCTGGCAGATGAATTAATACTTAACTTGTAAGCACTGTGATGCTTTATATCTTCAAAGTGCTTTACAAACGTCAGCTAATCCTCAGGAGGTGTTGTTATCTGCACTGGCAGGTGAGAGAAGCGGCAGATAAAGAACCAGGATCAGAATATGCATGTTGCTGACCTCCCACTCTGAGGCCAAAACTATGAGTTTAGCTGCTTTCAGGGCTACTGATGGGTACACCAGAGCAGGGTTCAAGCTCATTGAAGGCGGTCCCATGTTCTTCTAAGGATAAAAGGATCCCTTACTTTTTAAGACAGGCAGGAAAGCAGTGCTGACATACATGCCATCGTTTTGCTTTATGAACCCATGGAACCAATAGAAGTCTCTTCTCCAGCCACTTTGAGGTGTTAATGAGTCATGTCAGATTATGCCTATCACTAAGAGGTATCATGTTTTAGATTGTGAACTTTCCATGTAAGCAGATCAGTAAATAATTACTTGTGAGTGGCAATTGGGTTGGAGTGATTCATTCTAAAATACAGCAGCTCTTGGAATGTCATTGAAATAATCTGAAAAAAAAATGCATGAAGTGTTAAGAAGAATTGCTAGATGGCCATGCAGAGTTAGTGGTGTATCAGTGTTTACAAGCTGTTTCTGCTGGGACACTTAAAAGGCATTGTCAGATTGTGTAAAGGTGTCTACAGGAATAAGGAGAAGTTGGCTTTTGTACATCATATCAGTGAGAATTAGAGTGGTTCTAAACTAGCATTTTCCCTTCTCTGGAAGCAAGATGAGGAAATATATTTTTTCTGAAGTTTTTTAACTTTTAGAAGGTTTTTAAAATTTTTAAATGACTTTTCTACTATCTCAAACCAGGACATACTATTAATTTCTTATGTAAATAATTGCTCTTGTTGCCATGGTGTTTACAGAGGTGAGTGGAGCAAATGGTCCATGAGATGATGAATGGAAGGAGAAAGATGTTGTCCCTATGGTTACAAAAGAGTAGTGGCACACCTCTGAAATAATTTCTGTAATAAAGTGTGGGTTACATCATCTGAAAAACTGGAGATACTGGAGATGACACTGTAGGACTGATTCAGGGCACTGGGCAGACTTCCCTGGAGCTGAAAGCGGTGCTTTCTAGCTGAATATAGACTGCTGAACATGTGATGCTGAATGGTCAGTTTTCCTTTAATTTGCTTATTAGCACTTTGTGTTTTCTGGTGTCACTACTCTCAGCGCCACTACATTTAGGTGTTGCCACAATAACTAAGTGTGGGGTACAATGTGTATGACATACTGGGTATATTTAACACCTATGCAGAATTTTCTTCTGAGAGATTCTGGACCTGAGGAAGCATCAAAGAGCCAGTGTTCCGGAAATTTCCAAATCTTTTCCAAACCAAAAGGGGCAAATTCTTTATGCTGTGCCAACTATGATATGTCCATTTGCTTCAAACAGTGGTTTAGCAGTAAGAGCATAAAGTCTGCCTGGACATTAATATGTTCTCTACCGCTAATGACAAGCCATGGTTTTAGCCCCTTGTATAAAACATTGCAAGGAGTTTATCCTATCCCCTGTATGAAATATTGGAGTAAAGAAAGCTTTTGGACGCTCTCTCTCTAAACCAATTGCTATGCCCAAGAATTAATAAAATCCATATTGAAGTGACAGCTGGTGGACAGAGCTGGCTTCTTCCTGCATCACTTGTCTCTCTGGTGGCTCATGTTCTGGGCTCAATGCACATTTATCCTTTTATTATGGCATTTATTGATTTTTTTCTTTATTTATTTATTAAATCTCTGTTTCCTTAAGAATCATAATTGCAGTGTTCAAAATCTAACTTTGGTCATATTGTTCTTTCCTTTTGCGCTTTAATTTCTGACCTTCTAAAGGCATTCAGCTAATGAAATAAAAATGCAGACAAGTGAGAATATATTTTCTCAAAACTTTACGTGGCATCATGAAACAGTTTCCAGTTTCTGTGCTACTTTGACTATTTCATATCTTGACAATATATGTGAGTTCTTATTCTTTATCCATTATTTCTTTCACTCCCTAATTTATATGTATATTTCTCAAGCTGCCAGAAACTCTAGATTGACTTGGGAGAACAGTGGAAAGTGTGTGTCACAAAGGCAGGAATTCAAATGAACTTTAGAGCAGAAATTCATTTGCTTATTTATTTATTCTGCTTTTATGTGGTAAGTGGCAAGAAAGAGGCAAAGAACTTTCTTTTCAAGGGAGAGAGTGTTAACTGTTATTTTCTAGGAAGTGGGGTTCAATCATTGTCTCTGTCAGTCTAGTGAGTGATTTCTGTTTTGACACACGGAGAAAAGAAAGACCAAGTCTGCCTTTTTCTCCAGCTCTGTAAGCTGGGTCATCCAGGTAATTACAGCTTTACTTAAGAAAGCGCGTGAGAGAGAAAATCTCTGTTCCTGCTTATAAGCACAAAGAAAAGACACTTGAGGGAATTAAATTGCATGATGATTTTTATAAGGCATCTGAATCATTTTGCATTCCACCTCTAAAGCAGAAAATGATGAGTTTAATATCATATTGTAGGATGTAACTTGTAAGTCTCTCAGAAGGCAGCTATGGCATCCAGGGATGCTTGAGCCTGGTTATTCGTTATTTTCTGCTTAAAGGCTGAAGGAAATGTGACTATAAGACTTTGAGCCACGTTTAAATTTATTCCCATTCTTACTTGTAAATGCTACTGCATTAGAAGCCCTAACTGGGGTGGGTTCTGCTGTGTAGATACTGACAGATACCCCTGTGGTTTAACAGTTGATAGGAGTCATTTCTGTCTTAATGTGTTTGTATGTGCTCATGCAAATGCACACATACATTTATTAACCTCATTCTCCCATTAAAATTCTCCCTGACTCAAAGAGAAACAATTTCAGAAGGTCAGCTCTCTGCTGATTTTTCTGAAATTCCTATCAGTAGGTGACATTATATACATTTAATAAAATGTTCATTCTGTGATGCTGCCTAAATTGCAGAAGATCAGTAATTATGTCAAAATCTTCCAGAGAACCCCCACTGAAATATGAAGCTTTATTTCCTAGCTTAAACTTGTAGTGGGGCAGTGGGTGAAACAGTTCCTACTTTTAAAGTACTTATGAATATGTATGGTTCTAAAGAGAGAGAAGAAATACCATTATTGTTCAGGAACAATACCTTCTTTTTTGAAACTTGTCTGCAAACAAATTGTCTGCTACTTGGTCTATTACATGGTGCATGAGATGGCAAACTTTGAGTTTAATGTCCCAGTGACCAGGCTGTTATTGTCCATTTTAAGGCCACAATATCTTTGTGTCTGTGAATAAAGAGAATTTTTTCCATTAGGAATTCATGAGTTATATTAACAGTGCTCTGAGTTTTGTTCTCTAATGGAGAATGCCCAAGACGTTTCCCTTTGATAAAATAATGTGATGAGATGAGAAAAAATATGAAACACTGAAATACTGTTCTGTTCCCATCCAATAGGGTCTGGGAATAATACATCTAACTGGCAGTTACCCTAGTAATGCTTAACAACCTAGTGGATAGTATGGACAATTGCAAATTTGGACTATATTTAGTGGGCAGGAATATGTGAAATAGAGCTCTTTATAAGTTCAATAGGAGAGTAAGGAACAAAGACCTGAAAAAAACAGCGTAATAGTTATTGTGGGCTGACTTAGGGAATTACTTTTGAAATACATTGTAAGGAATGACTAGATAAATGTTTTTAAACACTACTGTGGGTGATGACATATCTGTTGAATGTCATGGTTTCCAAATAAGGGATCTGGAAGCTTAATCTTTAGGTGAAGGTAATATCTGTGAAGGGCACTGTTCCCTCACGAATAACCATTGTAAGCAGACTATTTGAAAATCAAGAAAGATCTTCAATAAAATTTCAGCATCCCAAGAGATTACCTAAAATTCTCTGGAATGCTTTTACCAGCATTTTTTTGTGTGTGTGTGTGAGAATCCTAGGAGCATTTAGAAAATATTCTCCAGTGACACTGTGTTAGACTGGATGAGTTGATCAATTGAATACTAAGCTGAGGCTCAGGTCAGCCATGTTCTGCAGATGAATTTCTTGCTGGATAGCCTATGGAAAGTTATCTTAGTAATCTCTGCTTCTCTGTCCCTTTTTGTAGACACCTTCTTTTGGAAACAATTTGATAACTATGGACGAATAAGTATAGTATGACATAGCACAGATCATACAATTTATGCCACCACCTTTGTGTTAAGACACAAATGATGCCAGTCTATTGTTATATATCTCACTGTGCTTCTCAATGACTTTATATTAGTAAATATGTCCCCATAAAGAGTTCTGTCTAGGTACTATAAAATAAGTATGGCTTAGGTCACTGACTTCTAGTTGAAGGACATTCATGCTTTACAAATATCCAGTTTAACTAGATTATCTCCTCACTTCATCATCAAATCACCATTCTGAGACTCTACAACATGTTCTGACTTACAATGATATGCCAGCGTGCATCTGATCTCATCAAATTCTGTTTCAGATAGGGAAATTATCTTATGAAAAATAATATTACTCAATCTCAGTTTTAATTTCTGTATGCTTGGAGAGGAAGAAAATCCTATGTGGTATTTCATCCTGTCAATGCTAATCTTTCTCCTCGGTGCTATATCTCCGAATAGCAGATGTGTGCTTTATTGCAGTGTTGGTCCTCTATAGCACAGCATAATGTTTTGGCAGGAGCAAACAGGTTTTTGTATTAGAGTCATATACAATCAAATATTCCTTTTCCTATGAAGCATGGTCCGATATTGCACTAGCTAATGTTTTAACATAGGAGAGGCTTAATAAGATACAGTATTACTCTCTCTAGGCTGTTTAATTAAACTAAACAGTCACTGTGTATTGTACATTGGTTTTCTGCCAAGGGAAAGTAAATCTGTATCATATTAGTTTCACATACCAAATGATGTTCTCCCCCCAACAGAGACTCTCTAGAAGAGCTGACACTGCTGTCACGTGAACTGCATAATACAAACTGTGTATTACATCGGACTGTCATGTAGCTCAGTATCCTCCAGTAGTAAGAGCAAGCCTTGTGTGCAGACAAGACACGCGGCTGGAGAGCTCTATGTTGTATTTTACTGCCCAAGGAACCTGTTAGCAATCGAGGGGTAAAGGGCTAAGCATCCTAATCCCTGTCCTGCTAAGAGAGCTCTTCTCCATCCCCCTGTTCGGTCAGGGGGATCTGAACTGTAACACTCTGGTCACCAGGAAGGTTCTTACTGACCCCAGGTGGTCAGGTGGCAGGGGTGAGTTTGACACTGTCTAGTCACAGAGCACCATTTGCTCAGGACCAGAAGCTACAAGAGTTTGGGGAACCTCTCGGTAACCCAGTGGCATCTGCTCTGGTAGCACTTTTTAGTACTGGATGTTGCCTTCTCACAGTGTCGATGGCACTGTAGACGGTGATCAAGGTGAACATTCACTCTTTGCTACTGATTGCAGAAGTAGTGTCCCTGGACTGGAGACTTGAGCAGCATTTTCTTACGTGGGGAGAGCAGGCTCTTCTGTGTTAGGGGGTCCTGTTGGGTTTTTTTGAAGCAAGAGTTGATGCAGAATCATGTGAGAAGGTACAAGTGGAGAGGCATTAAAGGCACTTGCTTTTGGGAGCTGTTCTGTTGAATTGCTCCTACAAAGCAGAGTAAGACAAAACAATTTGCAGTATTTCTCCATATAAAGTGAAAAAAACTGCACAGGAAATACTGAAGTCTTTTTTACGGAATTTTGAGCCTCTCTTTCCTGGCAGAAGTGTACATCTGCATATTGCGATATAGAACTGTGCAGAAATAGCAAAGCTATGCCCAAAACAATCGTTCTCTAGAACTGGAAGGTGCATATTTTTATCAGTGGCACTAAGCCCTGTGTCAAAACAGAGGATAATGTTTTGCCTCCATTTTGCACAGTGTCCTGTGCTGCATATATGTTCTAGCCTTCCCAGAAGAGGTAAAGATATGTCTATGATGGTCTAGTATTGCATCTCACATGCACCCACAAAGAGGCATGAATGGCTGGATGCATCTTTAGCATGGCTCTCGGACGCTGGCACCGTGATTCAAGGATGGCAGTATTGGATTTATGGGAGGCTTCACCTACATAGCACGGTTATGATTTATCTCATGCTGAATTTTTTGTTGTTGTTGTTGTTTTCCCTCAACAGAAGATTAACCTGGAGTTCTATATTGACATCCATGCCCACTCCACCATGATGAATGGCTTCATGTATGGGAACATATTTGAAGATGAGGAAAGATTTCAGCGACAGGCTGTTTTTCCCAAGCTACTCTGTCAGAATGCTGAAGATTTCTCTTATGTAAGCAATGTTTCTCTTAATTAATTTTTTCTAATTTATCTTTAAATGATAAATCTCTGGCTTAATTGGATTGTGTGAAGTTTATTTTAATATGAATAGAAAGCTACTTAAAATTTTTGTCATTATTAGCTACCGTCTTTCCTCTTATACTTACCTTATCCAAAAGTGGTAAGTTGTGATCTTATGTATTGTCATTAAAGACATAAATAGAGGCAAGTTCTTCATGTTCCTTATAACCTTTGGTTCTGAATTATTGGAACACTTAGTTTTTACCAGAAAATCTTCTGTGTTTTGATCAGCTGGATCAGCTTTATTGTTTCATGGTTTATATTATATTATACTGGCACAATTTTATTTACTTGTCCAATTTAAATAATGATAGCAAATAGAAGTAAAAATAATAAACTTGAAAGAAAAGGTTAGATAATTTTCTGTTTACAATTGTTACAAAGGCAATTTATGTTTTTGAAATTCTTTAATATTAACACGGAAAACTGTTCTTCAAGAAAATCTGCATTTACTCAATATATGTCTTGTAACTTGGAAGAAAGTATGTGTGTAGGTATGTCTGGATTTTGGAAATAAATGGTAAAGTCCTATAAGTGAGTTGGAAAGGGGCATATGCTTTTAGAGCAAGTTTCAAATAGAGTAGAAGAGATCCGTAGCACACGTTGGTTGCCATAGCTCTGCAGAAGTCAGTAGATTTAAGGCTCTGGTCCAGTGTGTAGCAGCTCTGTGTCCGAGTGTGACATCCTGGCCCTTTCCATAGCCTCTTTTATGCATCAGTTTTCCTTGAAAGCTGTGCAAGTGGAAGCCACAGCACTCAAGCCTGCCTGCAACTGCTTGTTTGCTTCTCCTGGCCCACCTTACACACCCATGGAGCTGCCAGCTCAGCTACTTCTACCTCTTGCCCCGTTTCAATCTATGCACCCCTGGTTTGCTTAAGTGGACAGTTTTTCAAGTAACATGTGTTTGGTGTCCCTTTTTGCATGGCATAAGGAATATTCAGAAACACATCTCGACCAAGGCAGTAACTTCCAGCCATGAGCAGTGAGGAGGGAAGGGAGTGGATGACATTTGGCAGCTATATAATAGAAACAGGCTCAATTGAAAATTACTTTAGAATCCTGCACCAAGCAGAGAAGAGCAGAAGAACCTACTGTTTGGGCCCTGATTCTTAACCCTCTCTGTTATCCACTATATGCTTTTCCAGTCTCTGCTGTCCCCTATTTGCTTATAGATCATTCTCCTGCTACTGAGAGATAAACCTAGGTCTCCTCTAAAAAAGATGGGGACAGCTGGGACATGGTGCCTGCCTCTGCAGAGTTATCACAACCAGCTTATAGCAGAGGTGGTGGGTAGAGGAGGATAGGGACCCTGCAGCTTTCCATGTGTTTAGCTCTAGAGGAACAAAATCAAAACCAGATACAAAAGCACACAAGTCTGCACAGCAAAAGAAACTGTAATTGGAAAAAGGGAAATTTTCACCATGGCAAGAATGCTAGCTTAAAGCTTTCTCATCAAGATGCAGGAGAAAATTTTTTTGGTCTTGTGTTTGTGCATATTGCACTGTGCAGTTTGAGTGGGAAATTGAGTATAGATACAGAGTTGTGCCACTGTTTTCTTGACAGATCTGTTCCAGCAAAAGGAAGGAGGAGTTGAAACCTCTCCTGATTACTGTCCACTTCTCTATTCTGTGGTAGTTTGTTTTATGCAAGTGAAAAAAATGTTTGGATCATTCTCTAATTTTTCTAAGGCTAGGTAGAAGATATCCTTTCCTCTGTCTTTTCTCTTACTAGGAGGTGGGTCTCTAGTAGACGAGCCATTTCCCTTTTCTTCTTGGGATCAGCAGTGGCAGCTGGCCGGGTCATGCTTGGGAGGGTGCGTGGCTGCTGTTGGCTTCCTCTGTTGCCTGAGAGTATAGTTTAACTATTGTCTGCATGTTTTGGGGGTTTGGGAAACTGCTGCAGTGTGAAGATTTCTGCAGTCAACCACTGCAAGGGCTTCTCAGAAAATTGTGCAGAGTGCAGAAGACCAAACTCCTACTAAATGAGGAGGGACATCTGTTCTCAGCTGTTTGGAACCTGGGGAAGAGGGAGTTGGGTTCAAGGAACAGCCTGTTCTTGCCCAAGAAGAACTCAGTGATTGAGTTTCTTATCTGCACCTGGTTGTTTCAAAAACACATTATAGATAAGGGGGCATTCACAGATCATAGCAGTGAAAACCTGCAATTGATAGGAGTTTAGAAATTTTGTGCTCGAGTGTGGGATTTCTCTCTGTTACTGTGAGAGATTAAGTGTTCCTCTTAGCGCAAGCCTCAGTTGACAAAGGGAAAATCTTTGAGAAAATGACGTAGGAAATAGAAGCCAATAGCTAAATAAACAGCACAGTCTCTCCCCTTTGACTCTCAATCTCCTTTATCGACGCCAGCAACCAGATGTATAAGTTGGATCCAGTGCATCACAGTTTGACCTAGGTGCTGCCGGCACTCAGTACGTTGGGCATCTCTCATCCTACTGGTCTCTTGAGACCAGAAGCTTTTCCCCTGCCATCCATCCAAGCCATTCTTCTCAGGGCAGGTGAAGGGATAGAAGTGATGTAAAAGGACACAGCCGCAAAGTGTCTGATGTGTGTGAAGCAAGAGGAGTGAATATTACTGGTGTCTCCGAGAGGGAAAGTCTCTGTTCTCTTGTTTTCAGCTCCAGCCATGTGGGTTATGTGCCTGGTTGGAAATATTAGGGACGCAGTTTGCTGCTCGAAAGAGAGGAAAAGGATCCAGAGCTTCCTGCATTTAAAAGCAGGGGGAAAAAAAGTGTTGAAGATTAAAAATAGTGTATGTAAATATGCCCTATTGACTGCTCAAAGGGAAGGGGGGAAGTGCATCGTTAACATCCCCAGGCTGGTGTTTGAAAGTGTGGGAATGGACCACTGTTGTTACTAATTAATTTTCCAAAGCTTCAGGAGGTCTCATTTACATTGTATGCTGCTGCGGCCATTTGTTGGGATTATAATACTTCAACAGCAGCACTTCAAGTGAAAACTGGCGGCTGCATGAAGTGTTGTCCATAATTGACTAGCTCCATGTCTTCACACAGCACAGAGACAATGTTCCATTATGTTATCCATTGACAGTATCATTGAAAAGATTACTCTCCTTAAAGCATCTGTCAACCTTGATTGATTTACAAGGGACAAAGAACTGAAAAGGTTTGAAGTACGGGTACAATTTTTGCCACCGTTTAGCATACATAATGGTTCTCCTTTGATGTCAAAAGCTCATCTTCTATTAATAATGCAGAGGGCTTTTGAATGCAGGGTACTTGTATGGAGTTCCACACTAATAACCTACTTGCTGTGAAATGGGATTCACTTTGGAGAAGCAGTCATTTGTCTGGGTTTTACATGTTCGGAATGAATCCCGACTCAAAGGGATTTCTTTCAGTGCTCTGCATGATTGCAGCTGAGCCCGGCACGGGTTAGGGAAAGCAGGCAAATCCTAGCCTACTCCTCCAGCCGAGAATCTGGCAGAAATCACGCAGCCAGATGCAAAGGAGCATGAACAACAAGCCTAAGATGATGCGATCAAACGCCTTGTGCCGTTCTGTCTGGCAACCTTCTATTAATATACTTTAGAGTGCGTTTCATGCCTGGACTGCTTTCTTCACCTGTCATTTCCAATAGGCCTTTTTATTTAAATGACAGCATCTGAGGGAGATTGGCGATTAGAGTAGGGGATGGGTAGGGGATTTGCGCCTGCATGCCTGTTGTAGGACCAAAGGCAAGTCAGCCAACGTCTCTGTACCCTGCCTGTTGAGCAGAACACTTAACCTCACAGTACTCTGGAAGTCTGGCTGCGGTTAGCAGGCAAAAGTTGTGAAAGGGACCAGAAACTCTTCATTTGTATATGACTTCAGAAAGAGGGGCTTGCCTTTGGTTTAGCTGTCGGCATGTGAAGAGGAACGGGAAAGAAGAGCTGGGAAGTTTTGCTCCCAGTTAAATACATGAGAGATTCTTGGGTGGCTGTCTTGGGAAAAAGGACAAATTCTGTAAGGAAAATATTTTATGTTTTCAAAGTTTAAAAAGGATATCTTTAAACATTGAGAAGTAAATATAATCTGTATGAAAGCTTTAACAGTGAGAGCTGACAAGCTCTTTTGAAAGGCTGACTCATTGGGTTTTAGGAGCAGCTGTTGACACCATGTCTGAGTGCATTACACATCAGCCATGGCTAGGAGTTGTTGCAGTATTTGGAGGGGTGTTCTTCATTTGCCCTTTTTTGTTCTGGAGAGTAGATTAGTCATTACGACCAGACACAAGCACTTGAGCATTTCAAGAACCTGCTAGTCTTAGGGGTGGCTAATTTTGACCTTTGTGACAGTATGAGAGGAGACCATCTGTTCTCTCTGGTTCATTTAAAAGAAACAGCCACAGCCATTCTTGGATGGCTTTATCGCTTTGTAAAGACTGTTTTTCTTTGCAGTTAAAGGATAAAAACTGGCCAGAGGTACTTGGCTGAATCCTGTTAGGTTTTCTCTTAGTACTCAGAACTGGTGGTACTTGGGATACTTTTGAGTTCCCATTTCATTTTCTTGTATTCAACCTCCCAGCAGAGCATCTTCCTCAGAAATAGTTTGTTGTCATTTGTGTGCTACAGTTAGCCTGATAAAAACTTGGGGTCTTGTTATGTTGGGCACTGAGCAACTACTGAGAAAGGCCACAACCCCAAGAGTTCCCAGTCATTTTGGGAAAGAGAGAGTGAGTGGGTGGGAAGTGACTGGCTTGAGGAAATCAGAGAATAAAACTGAGGTCTCCAAAGTGCCAGTCTGGTTTCTCTGTCAGCAGTTCCCTATGTTTCATACTATACCGTGCACTCAACAGTGAAGTCTCTGAACAGCAACCCACCCAGTTTCCTTTAGGGAAACATGCAGTTAATCCTGTTGCCATCACACTGTGACCTAAAATACATTTTTGAGACTATCATTGTCTCAGTAATATGGAATGATTTGCCCTACTACTTTACTTTTTCTTGTGGGTTTTTTCTTTGTTTGTTTCTTTGCCTAAAATTAAGCAACCAAGGAAAAGATTTTAATCTAGCTACATATTCTATTGTTTTTCTTTTATCCATATATTCCAGGTCTGTTCCTCTCAGTTCCACAGCACCCAGCTCATCCATCCAAGCTTCCTTAGGGAAGATATGTTTCTTCCAGGAAACCTGCTCCAGTCTACCAATGGCAGCCTTGCTGGGCTGTTATCTCTTCCCCTGGCTGGGCATCTCCCTTTTACTTGTGATCCCTATTACTAATCCCAGTGTGGTTTGGGCCATGTCTGAAGGAAGTGCTGGCACAAGTCCCTGAGGGAGTAATAATGAGCAAATCCCAATAATCTGTTCTGAAATACAGAGGAATCAATTTGTGTTACCTGTGGCCTGGCAGGGAAGGGGCAGTAGGGTCCCTTCTAACCTAGATAATTCTATGATTCTTAATTGCTCAAACCTAGAATTCATCCCAAAGTAAAATCTGTACTCACTTTCACCCCTCTCTCCTAAGAGGCTCTCTGCTGTTTTGGAAAAAAAGACCCTTGTCCCAGAAAGGGAAAAGCTGTTGCATTCAGTTAGGTTTTGTTAACATCATGCAAGCTTAACAGATCTACTCAGAAATCTCCTAAAACCTGAACACAACAAATGATCCTACCTTCTTTTTTTGTTATCTTGTACCAGGGCATTTCCAGAAAGACAAATACAGCTATTATATGCTTTAGCACCCCTCTGGGATGCATTTCTGCTCACTGCTTCTTGGACATGTCGCTCCATAAGTTTGTTGGTTTAGTTATTTATTTATTTACCTTTCTGGCTGGGTGAGGGGAGAGAGGAAACATGTTCCTGGTGGCACAGGGAACAGATTGGTAAATCCTGTGCTTCTAAGTATTGTAGGTTTTAGTCTCACAAGAACTCTGCCCTCTGGAGAGTCGTGGCTAAATGAAACTACTCCATAACCTTACACTGAACCAGTCCACTCCTCTTTTTATTCAGATGGTTGAATTAATTTGTCTTGCAAAGAAAAGGAGGGAGGGGAAAGTGTTTGAGTAAATGGATTTTCTTTCAGTACTTTCTTGCTGTGCTGTTTGTGCACATAGGAGTTGGCAGGCCCTTCTCCATCCCCACACAGGTAGAAATTTTGAATATCCACAGAATAAACAGGTTTTCATAGCAATTTTATGGTGTATTTTCAAAGACCGTCATTGCTCTTACCTAATGTCAACAAGCTGGGAGCAGGTGGCAGCCTCCCAGAGTAGCACAAACGAAAGGAGCTCCTTTACATTGAAATGCAAGGTACCTCTCTTGGAGAGCACTGCAAATTTCACTCAGCTGGGACAAACCGTGCTGTGAGGGAGGGGTAGGAAGTTGGTTAAGAACGGGATACCCATCCCTCCTCCCAGGATCTCTTCATGGGTATCACCTCTTTAACTATGTGATATTTTAATGTACGTAGAATATAAGTCTGGTTCTGAGAACTGTTCCAGAGCAGTAAGAGAGCCCAGGAGGAGTTTGAGCAATGGGCTGTACTGGGTTGCTCTGGGAGCAGCATACAGCATGGTGCCCCTCCTTAAGAGAATCATAGAATCATAGAACGGTTAGGGTTGGAAGGGACCTCAAAGATCATCGAGTTCCAACCCCCCTGCCATGGGCAGGGACAATCAACCCTGGCGATCAATGGGGTGACAGATGTCGCAGCCAGATCGCCCTCACATCCAAGAGGGGTTGTAATCTTCTGATTTAGACCTACAAATGAGCCAAACATCTTTTTGCCACAGAGCAAACCACTTTTTCTGCAGACTATTCAAAGCAGCTGCAACAAATGGTTGTATTTCCCTTTTTGCTTCTCATTGTCCTAAGTTTCTGTCATTTGTATAAATGATTATGAAAGCACTCCCAGGAGACCGCACACACACTCATAAAACTATTGTAAAGAGAAGCATTGCAGGCTATTGCTAGAGGCTATTTTATTGTATATTTTGAGGAAATGTCTCGTTTTCTGCTGACAAATAGGGAAACTGAGAACTCCAGAGACACGAGTTATTTTCTAAACGGTGTGATTATTCTGTGGAGCTTAGACTAGGAAATGCCAGCTTTGGCGTCTTTGGGGAAGGATGTGCTCTGAGAAGCAGAGGTTGCTATCATTAAAAAAAACAGGGAGGAAAGGCAGATATTTTCTTCATTATTGCCCTGAAGTATTTGCAGATCCCTTATTTGTGTATTTCACTGATCACAGCTTGGGCTGGCTCTTAAAAGGGCGATAAGGTCCAGACTAATTCTCTGGCTGATGGGTTTGTGCATGGGTTAATGTTGAGTAGGTGACATTGTCATGTATGGCTAAGTGCACTTCTGGTGATGGGGAGAAGCAGATTCACTGAAGAAGGAGCTGAGAGAACCTGAGGAAGTATGTCTGGGGAGACAATACACTGGTGCGTGTGTTTGGGGTGGCAGAATCTAGTGGCAAGAGGAGCTCCAGCTGGGGTTTGCTTAGAAGATGGGGTGAAATCTCCATCCTTCTTTTGCCTTTTCTGAGTAGGTTGTGATGGGCTGATCGACTTTGTGGGGGAGCCCTCAGCTGACTTTGTGAAGGCCGTGGTCACCCTGCTGGGTTTGGCTGCAGGGTGTTGTTTAAGAGGCTCTGTCAGAAGAGCTGCTCTTTTGATTTGGATTCCAGTTGCATTAGCTGCTATGGTGAAGCCAGTGAACTCAATAAGCATCTTCAGTGCTGTAGCACTCGGGGAGGTGGGAGTTACGAGCACAACCAGTTTCAGTGCAGGTGAGGATGAATTCTGGGGAATGTGAAACGCAGGCCAAACCCTTGCCTTGGGGCTGCCAGTGTAACTGGTACAAGGTGCAGGGACAGGCAGCGGGCCGCGGAGACCTCCATCAGTCCTGGAGCACTGTACGGAGCAGAGCATGGATATTAATGAGCAGTGAAAAGAAAAGTGCAGCTATTGTAGTTCTCACAGGTGAACAGCTGAAACCCTGAAGCATGAAACCCAGTTGCTTTTCTAACTACAGTTTCCAAAAAGGGAGTTCCTTTGGTGGTTTGGGTTTTGAGGCATAAACTGAGAGCTTATAAAGCTCCCTCCTTCCAACCCCTCTGTTAATGACCATGCAAATATGTGTTTTTATCAGCAAATTTAAGCAGGCATGACTGAAAGACACTCAGGAGGGCTGGGGAAGGGAAAAGATCTGGTATTCCTTCACTCCACGTTAAAGGGATAATGAAGCCCCTCAGGGAGCAGATGTGTGTGTGGTGGCAAAGTACCTTTAAACTGTTATTTCTCTGAGGAGAACCACACTTTAAAGCGTGACAATGCGGTGCTAGGCAGGTTGTGTTCATGGTACTCCTACAATGTGATGCTGCCTTTAAGAAAAGGTGATTGCTGTCTGCTTTCCACTGAGCAGTAGAAAGAAGGCAAAAAGAGACAGGTAGTAGAATGGTGAAAATCTCTTAGGATTTGAGGCTATTAGGTCTTCAGGTTTCGGTTTCAGGGTATTCTCTCTCATATTCTTAGGACAGGTTAAGCTATTTCTGATCTCCTCTGCACTCCTTGTCTCAGATTTCTGCAAATCAAATTCTCATTCAGAGAATATTCCCTTTTTAAACCCAAAGTTTGCTGCCCACCTCAGTATTTCCTACCAGGCACAAAAGTTATGAGACAAAATGCTGTCAACTGCAGAGCCACCAGTGAGAGTGAGTGAGCGAGCCCTTTTCACAGGAATATCAGTCCAATCTGGCTGTCCCCAAGAAATCTGGAAAAACTCCAAGGTAATGGGATCCCTCTTTGAAATGATCCTGGACTTTTCAAAATCTTGTCTTCCCAAATTTCAGAAGTCACAAATAATTTTGAGATGAAATACGTTTTCCTCCTGTGCATCAAAAATACAGCAAAGCTGCAAGATAAGATGAATCAGGGGGTAGTTTTGAGCTCTGCTCTCATTTCATCATGTCTCTGCTCCCAGAATCCTTTTTTTTTTTTTTTTCAGCTTTTCAGCTCAGGTTTTTGCCTTTTGGTTTTTTTTCTTTTTTTTTTTTTTTTTTTTTTTAATAATCTCATCTACATTTCAGATGCTGGCTGCAGCTTGTTTGTAAAATAAATTGGAAGAAGGCTGCCTGATAGCAGCCTCCCAAATGCCATGATTTCCAAGTCTCCAGACCCAGTTGGCATGGAGTTGATAGTCTATCACAAAAAACACTAACACATATGCTTTCCAGTCTATTAAGAGAGTTAATGGAGCTGGTGAGATGTGGGTGTGAGGAGAGAGTTAAGTTGGCTTTTGAAGTGAGAAGTTTCCTCAGTACTTCCACAGAAGTAAGGAGATAAGTTTTGCTTGTAAGGTAGCTTGATGGGCTACCAGCTGCAAGAATGGCAGGGTCAAAGCAGCGACTGCTGGGCACACCGTGGCAGTAATTAGCACTGTCCATTCGAGGACAGTGAGCTGCCAGTTGCACCCCTTTTATAGCACCCTGAGGAGGGGCAAACAGAAAAGTCACAATTTGTAATAACGCTATTTACAATCTCCAGTGGCAAAGATTTCAAAGCCAGTGCATTTCTGTGCTCTCTTTCTAACTTTTGCAGGCTTCAATAAAGCGTTCTAGAAAATGAGAGTGAGTTATAGCTGATACCGTAAAACTCTTCACCGAGATGGATTTGACATTGTCTGGGCTCCAGTCCATTTCCCAATGGCCTGTCTATTCTTCCTTGATGACAAGTGTGTCATTCCTTTTTTCTAGAGCACTAACTGCTAACTTTTTTATCATCACTTTTTTTGCTACACTGGGGCAGTGAGTTGAAGGCTCATAGAGGTCAGACCTGCTTTAGAAAAAAAGCTTGCTCTTCAGCGATAAGAGCAGCATCAGCAGATAACTCTGGTAAGGCTGTAATTGAGTCCTGATTACACTTGGCCATTGCTGGTGCTGATAGGTGAAGAACATGAAGCAATTCGTATGCAGAATCCCAGTTTACCCCAGTAGGTAAAGTGCTTATTTCTCAACTACAGAAAGAGAAAAATGTGGGCAGTTTTTCTGGGTTTGGGGGCTTTTTTTGGTCTTCTTTTTTTTTTTAAGGAATAGTTGGGCTCAGTTGTGAAATACAACTTATTTCCCAAATGGAAATGGCATAGGGTGACACAGCATATTCTTAATTATGTGTTGTAACATGAAACCATTCTCTAATTATGAATCCTCTTAGTGTTTATGTCTCTTCTCCAAGAAGGATTTCTAATATGATTCTCTGATTCTTGTGAGTGTACAGTTGAACATGTTACATCCTTTAGTAAAACACTTCCTAGACCTACATCTTCATAGACAGATGATTCCCATTCGCAAATGGGAAGATCCCTTTATTCTAAGTTTCGGGTGGATACCCTGTTTGTGAGGACAAATGAAATATCTTGGAAACATTCAAGTGCACACTAGAGCTCAAGCTTTTGAAGATATATGCAGTTTGCTACTTCCTTCCATGGGCACATAAACAATCGATTGTGTTGCAGTAGATGTGAACAGCTGGTAAAATCTAACGGTTGGATTTCAGGAACTCCCTAGGCCTTGCTACATCAGAAATTCATCTTTCTCAATCTGTCAAAGCCTGTGACCAGGTTTCTGTCTGGTCGACGATTTCTTTCCTAATTACTTTCTGAGTCATTTGTACCTTGTCATTTCCTTTCTTGGTGGGTTGGAGAAACATCTTAGGATTGATCATCAGTGATGTGCAGTCTACACCCTGCTTCCCATGCTAGGAGCCTCGCAAGGTCTGACTTGCACTGTGATTATACCTTGATCCTTTTCCTACCTAATATGTTGAACAATTGCAGAAGATGAGAAAGATTCATTCACGAACAAGTCCTGTATGAGAAAGTACCCTTTTGTACCCTGTCCTTTTGCCCTGCTATCAGTGAAAGGTAGAACTGAAGCTCCCATCCATGACTGGCTGGACACTGAGCCTGCTTGACATTTCAGCCCCTTTTGACATCTCTTCTTCCACTGAAGAGGGGACCCAGATTTACTGGGGTTTGCCTTTTCCTTTTGTGCAAGCTGAGGTTTTCTGATGCTGTAGCAAGACAAGTCCCCTGTGAAGTCACACATACATTGAGGAGTAAGTCCCACCAATGGAAGCTCCTACCACGCAGAATCACTCAGATTCCAAGTCCATCAGGACACCAAAGGGTGGCAAATGCAGTCTCAGATGTGTGAGAAATGTGCTGTTCTCCCTCTTTGTCTTTTGGAGCCACTCTTGTGAGAAATTGATATAGGCATCAGTAAACTGCCTGCCCTTACTTTGTGAATATAGACTGCTCAGGACGTTCATTGCAGGAGTTGTTAGCAGGACGATGGAGCAGTCCTGAGAAACCAAAGGTATCGTTCAGCCACATGCGAGCTGCCCGAGTGGTTGAGCTTGTCAGCCAGCTACCAGGGGGCTGAATTCACTGAGGAGAGACACTGTGGTGAGTGTCCTTACCAGNAGTTGTTAGCAGGACGATGGAGCAGTCCTGAGAAACCAAAGGTATCGTTCAGCCACATGCGAGCTGCCCGAGTGGTTGAGCTTGTCAGCCAGCTACCAGGGGGCTGAATTCACTGAGGAGAGACACTGTGGTGAGTGTCCTTACCAGCCAAGAGACAAGATTGCCCTGGAGACATGGGTTCTGGCACATTGAGAGGTCTGACCAAGAGTGGAGATCGTTTTTTTCTTCTTTGAGACCACTCCAGAAAGAATTTGCATGCATTTTTTTTTGTTATTTCTTTCCACACATCTCTCTGTCTGCTGCAATGTCTGAATAAGGTCCAATTGGTTTACAAATTTCTTTGTGCTACTTGGCTGTTCACTGTCATCCCCAACGGGGAAACTGGTCATACAGGAGGTATTCAGCAAAGCATGGGAAGGAGGAATGAAATTTGGTAGGAAGGCCTGGGGAAGCTGCCACTAATGCCTGAGATATAGAGAGAAGGGCAGCACACCTTGAGGCTCCCAAGTGTGTGAAATTCAGGTCTGATTTTCTGGTGGGTTTCTTCCCACCTAAAGTGGGAGAATCCTTCACCCTTCCTGCTCTTTTCTTTTAACACTAGATTGTTGTTGCTTGTCACCTCCTAATCCTGTAGATAGCTATTTATTCACTGAAATTTCTCTCACAAGCTGGGAAGCAGAGTCCTCCTGTGAGCTTCAACGTATCTGTGTAATTTAATAACGAATTACTGTTGATTTTATACAAATATCCCTATTTCAGGACTTCAAAGTCTTTGGTGTTTCCCCTCACCCTCCAGACTTCGTACTTTTTGCTGTTGCTGTTGTTGACACTCCCATGCAATTCAGCCTCGGAGAAATAAATATTTGTTTAGCTGTTTTCCTGCTGTGCCTGCTCGGTGCATTTGCTTAATGATGACTTCAGTTCAGCTTTGCAAGGGTTTTAGGACAATAGATTCTCCCAGAAAAGCAAGAGACTCCTTTGTGGACAACTTTCCCTGTGTTCTTCCCTGCTCTTGCCCCTGGCACCCGCTGATACTGTCCCCTTCCCCCGCTTCTTTTCCCCAGATTAGAGTTTGATTAAATAAATGTGCATGCAAAAGTCTCTTTCTTAGCCATGATAATATATGTGGCTTTTCATAGCCTTTGTTTCAGCATTTTCCATTGCCAAGATCAGCTCTAGTGAGGAGTCAAAGTTTTGCCTGTTAATTTCTCCACTCCATTTATCTTGACTTGAAACAGTGAGTAGAAGGTTGGACTCAAGCAAGGACCTGCTGCCCTTTCCTGTCATCAGTTGAATTTTCTTGAATCTGTAATTTTCTCCTTTTTGTCTAAAACATCAAATCACATTCTGGCTTATAACATTTGCTCTAGAGCCAAGCCCAAGCCACTGTTTCAAAACATGCATGTTTTCATATATGAAAGGTTTATGTTATATATTTTCTCTAACCCAGCCCTCTTGAGTCAAATCAGAGATCTTACTTTTTACTCAAGACATCAAGCTGGTCCATGTCATCAGATTTTTTTTCAAAATGAGGACAAAGTTAACCCCCAAAGTCTACATTTATCCACATAAATGAAAGTTCAGCTTCTTTTTATTCCTGGAAGTGCAGCACTACCTGGCAAAGAAATGAACAGGTGATTTTACTAAGGCCATTGCCATTTCAAGTAATTTTGCACAGCTGAAACTGGAACTGTTATGCTTAAAAAAAAAAAAAAAAGGGAGAAAAAAAAAAAAGAAACCACAAAACAAATCCAACTCCCCCCCCCCAAACCTCACAAAATAACATTGTAAAAATTGGTACTCTGGAAAGATTCAAATTTTGGTGGTGGTGGTTTGGTTTTTTTTGGCCATTTACAAACCTTTCTTCAAATTATTTAAACTACTTATGCTTCACTTTTGAAATACAGTAAGTATAATTTTGCCAATAACCAGATCCAACTTCTGAGCTATTTTCTGCCAGAAAGTGAAAATCACTTCAGTGAAGTAATACATCAGACTCTGTCTTCATCTATTTCCAGCTGATGAGGTTTCAGCTTATAGCAGAGATTGTTTTTTATTAGGCCCTGAGTACATGACCTGGCACTTGTGCAGCTGAGTTTCATCTGACTACTATCACTCCGGTCCTCGAAGTCATCAAGTCATCCCACTGTTTCTTTTTGGTATGATATTCAGAGCCTCCTCCATAATGATGATTCATTCCACAGTGTGTCATCAGCAAATTTTGTTGGCGTTGTCCTCTTTTACTGTGCCAAGAACTGTGATGCAAATATTATGTAAGATCTTTCTCAAGAATCATCTATGAGGAATTCAACTCATAACCTCCCTCTAGCCTGACTGAAATCATGGGAAATAGAGCTGAAAAGGACCTCATGTCCAAACTGTATCCCAAAGACATGAACCATACTCAGCAGATACTTGTCCAATTTGTTCTTAAACATAGTTGATGAGATTCCATAATCTTCATACATACTTCATATAAATAACTGAATCTCCTAATCACTGGAGTACTTCTGTCCCTAATATCTGCCCTGAATCACTTCTCTGACATATTGCTTATTTTCACTGTGCCAAATACAAACATAAAATTAGCTCATGCCCCTTGTGAATGGTACTTCTGCTCAAAAAACACCTTACCATGTTCTGACACATTTGTTGTCTTCTTCCTTTGAGCTGGCTCCAGACACCCATTCATCAGCTGATGCTTTCATGCATAAAAACTTCCACCACAGGAACTTTTAATTTGAACGTGAAGCACTATCCATTGAAATCAATGGTTACTTGACTTATGAAGCAATACCCAGAGCATGATCATCTTCCTTTATGTTTCTGAATTTTAACTGAAGGCAAAGCTTCCCTCAGTTTAAGGGTCTCTGTAGTCTTTTGAGGGCTTCTTTTGCAGGAATTTAGAGAACATTGCCTCTTGTAGACCTCCTTAAGTATTTTATTCCATGTATCAAATAAAGACTGATGGGGAAATTAATTCTTAATGAAAGCTTTACCTCCCTGTCCTATGGGTATTCAGAATATCCTCAAGATTTCTGCCATGTAATTTGCAGCAAATTATATGATATGTATATAACAGAATACATTCTGTGTACAATTTACCACAAAGCTAAATATTATGTTATCACAAAGACAACAAGTTGCATTTGGAAAGTCCTTTATATAATTCTAATAAGAAACCCAATTTCATCTTATTTTAATTAACCTGGAAATTCTTCCCTTTTAGAACATGAAAGAGACTTCAAAACATTCAGAATGTTAATGAACCCACAAGTATTTTCATTCTTTGTATCTTCTGGTATACGCTATTCATCAAGAATTGTTGCTCATTCCAGTATTAATCTAATTTTCTTGGTCTAGAGAAGTTTAGTATTTTGAACCATTGTATCTATTTTTTTTAAATAAGAAATAAAACTTATTTTCTCTGTTTTTGATAAGAGATGGACTCAAAACATACTAGCATTGTGTTAGCAAGGAAAGTTACTGGCCTTAAGGCTCAATAGGAGAATCCTGCATAGCTCAAAGAATTCACCATAGGCATAATGACTGAACCATAATCTGTGTTAAGGGTCCTTTATGTTTCACTGGCAACTTAGTCTTAAAACAGGAGATATTAAGGCCTTTTATGCAACAGATCCAAGTTGTATCTAAGTGCTCTTTTTTCTTTTTTTTTTTTCTTTTGGTTTTGCGTGCTGGTCACTAGCTTGTGCCGAGCTCAGTCTAATGGTTATGAGGTTTGTGAATACAGTCTGAATATCAAAATGAAATCAGAATCTATTTTTCTGTCTAGTTGGAAGGAACAAGTTCTGAGACCTCAGTCAACCTGAAGATGAGCTCCCTTTCAGTCTCCAGATGTCATGCCTTCAATGGAGAGCTAAAACTCATTTATGGAAATACTTGGAGTCCTCCCTTCCACCCCTCAAATGAATAGTCATAAAGCTGTAGGGTTTTTAAAGCCAGATCTTCAGTAATAGCACAAAATACTGCCTTTTATACTGTGCTGCTAATGCTGTAAAATAGTGCAGTATATTTTTCCACCCAGAGAGCAACACCCAGTTAACATTTAAGTTAGTGAAGTGGAAATTTGTGTGACCTAATTTAAGAACCAGTCAAATGTCTTAGGTGAGAAAGTTTCCCTAAAACGTAAATGCCACTGTATTTCTACTTTGCTTAAAAGAGTCCAGGGTAAGAGGTGGGGGAGAATGGTTATGATACAGGGGAATGCAGCAGAGAGAAGGAACCCAATAGCCAAATAATAGTTCAGCTTAACTTTTGAGAATGGAGGGTCTGGAAGGTTCAAAGAAAAGCTGATTTTACTTCCGAACTGAGATTAATTTTGTGAAAGTCTGCAAGGCATTATTTATAGTCTGTGTGCCAGAACTGCGTTTCCATTAATGGCCTTTCCAGGCCATGCTAAAAAAAATAGTGCAGTCTCATATAGTATAAATTAAATTTGGCAATATGAATATAACTGTTTTCTATTTTAACAGACTGCTTCCTAACCCTTCACTTAGTCCTGCTCATGAACTCTCTGTGTTCTTCCTCCTGCAGTCCAGTACATCGTTCAACAGAGATGCTGTGAAAGCAGGGACAGGCCGGCGTTTCCTCGGGGGGCTGTTAAACGATACATCCTACTGCTACACTCTGGAAGTCTCGTTCTACAGCTACATATTGGATGGACCTACGACTGCTGTCCCCTACACAGAAGAAGCATGTATCCTTTCGAAATCCTCACTCCTCTTGCAGCACACGTGAACTGGGCACTTAAGGTAAATACTTCGATCTCAATAAGAGTTTGCTGAGGTAGGAACACACAAGTGGAAATGTGAGTCTGCTCCTGATGCTTTAATTTTGCTCATATTGATTCTCCATACCGTGGAAATTCAAGAAGAGAAAGACTTATTAGATCAAATAAGCTATTTCCCTCTTGTAGGAGATTGTCTCACACACTTGTTATAGAAACTAGTCCTGGAGAGCCTGTGATCCATTCACTTCCACAGTCTTCCATTTCTTTCTTCATTTCTCTCCTTATTCTCTCATTATCCCTGTTTTTGTGTTATTGTTTTAATAGCAAGTTGAAAGTGCATCTTTGGTACTGAGTAAAAATATCTTCTCCGCCTTTGAACTGCATCCAAAAGGCTCTAAAGGATCCATCAGGTTCTGCAGCTGTCTCAGGGCCAGGTCTTTAATACCAGTTGACAAAGAAATGGAAAGTGAGTTCTGCAAACAAAACCAACAAAGTTGTTTGCATTTTTGAGTGCTCAAATAGAAACAGTGTATCATTCCTCAAAAAACACATAGCCATCTGGCTATGTCAATGTATCAACAAATTGTAGAATTGTTCTGACTGGTTTTATGATCTGTTTTTATGTTTTTCTTTTTCTCTTTGTCACCATGCTCAATCAAATAACTAGTGCCCATACTTCAAGCTTGGGTGTTTTATTTCATTTTGTCATTCTGTCTTGGTAGCTTTTGAAATTTCCACAGGTTTTGAAACATTACAGAGGGAGAAAGATTAGTTGTGATTGCCTGTTTACCTCTCAACTGCATTTTGGAATTTGGGGAAGGTTTACAGCTTTAGGGTAGTGAGGGGGCAATTTTCATGAGTCACGTAATTCTTCACCAGCCACGCATATGTGCACACTTTGTGGGAACAAGAGCAAGAAACAGGGAGCAGGAAGAGTAATTCTAAATCATTTGGGGTTTTCTGGTTTGGCTTCTCCACTGAAAGTGAAATTTGGGGGAAGGAGGAGGATGAATATATTAAAGTGACTTATCAGACTTGAGCATTTGGAATACAAGCTCTTTTTTGCCCCGTAAGGAGGCCTATCTCCTATTTTTTGCCCTATTTCCCAGGAATAGATTCTTGCAATATACACATACGTAGTATATCTGGCTACTGAGGGAAAAAAATGTCATTACTGTTAGGTTTAGGTGTTTATTTTCTTATGTTGGTATTTTGGCATTTTAAGAATATGTGCCTTAGTTTCACCTCTCATTTTCCTCCTCAATTTAGTACTCATTGTACTGACAACTGCTTATTTATCTGCTTATTTATCAAGAACAGTTTTTGCAGTGAGGAGTGGGAAGAATTCCTATACAAATGAGATCATGTTTCCCTCGAATATGCTTATCTTAATGACTTGTAGGTCATGCTGGCTTAGTTTTCATTTCCATAAAGATTTTTGTTTCGTGCTTCACGTTACCGAGGTTTCAGGTGTGGGGTCTAACATCTCTATCTATTTGCTTGGCTTGCCTTCTGCAGACAGAGCTGCAGCCTTCCCCATTTATTCATTGTGACCATCAGCAGCTGGAGCACAGAAAACAGGCCCCACATCACAGGCATCCTTCTTGGTGCTGGTGTGTGGAAAGCTCAAGCCGCAGCTTGATTTCTACAGTTATGGTTTCACCTAGCTGAGTCAAAAAAGGAGGAGAAGCTGGTTTTTACTGTCCTGGGAGACAGCAAGCAGGGAAAGCTCTTTGCCCACGTAGTACACTCCGCTGGCATTTTGCCCTGATAAGTTATATTATTTCCTTTCCAATGGAGGGATTGTATCAAGAGTGTTGTTTTATGACAGCTCTTCCTCGTGTGTGCAGTTTCCTCGTTAGAGAAAGAAATGGAGCTGCTTGAAGCAGTCTCTGGGCTGGTCTGCTCTAAGACAGGAGTGGCTGGATTTATGCACGTCCTATCCTGGCAGGGGAGAAGTTTCCTATCACCGAAGTGCCTGTGACCAAAAGTAAAACAATTGCAGAATGTTCCAATTTAGGCTGAACAGCTCTTCCAAGCTATTTGCAAGTCAGTGATTAATTAATGCTCAGTTTTTTAATGGACCTGAACCAAAGACACAGCCAGTCAGTTCATATTGGCCTCCAAGGACAGGCGTGCTTCTATTAACTATCTAGCTACATGCAGGCAGCAAGTCAAGCAAATAAATGAAGAAAATACAGTGAGCCCAAAACCTGTGAGCTGATAGGGCAAGTATTCGGCAAATCTGCCTTCAAAGATGTATTTCTTAGGACTTTTTTTCATCCCACTGTTATATTATTGGGTTGCAGGGGGTTTTGTATTGTTCTTAACAGAAACAGGATCGGTGAGGCTGGAGTTGTTCAAAGCATCTAGTGTTGGATTAAGAGGTGCAGACTGAGACTCAGCCTCAAATTCAGGGAACCCATGACCTTCATGGGACTACAAACTGCAAAGCAAATAACACCCCACATTCAGAAACTAGCCATACTGCCTCCCTCTAGAGACCAAAAGAAAGCAGGATCTCTAGGTTCTACAAAAATATTAATTTAGCCTAGTGATGTTCCTGTTGACAGATGGAAAAACTGAACAAACTCTGACTAGTCTTCTGTTTGCACTGGTGGCATGTAATTCTACCTGTCAGTTTCTTTCCTTTACAGCATTCATGGCAAATAAGATCACAGTACTACCCCCTTTCATGCCATTATATAAGTGGATTAGGTTGTGGGGTTTTTTTTAAATCTCTTCATGTTCCTCAGGGTTTACATCCTAACTCGACGATCTATACAAACCTCTATGTAAGCCTGTAATAGATGTATTTCTACATTGGATAAGATTATGCATTTTGTTCAGACTTGTGTGACTGAAACATACTTTGCAATTATTGAGACAAATGGATACCTTACATGCATGAAAACGGGAGACAGCCTTTCAGTCTGATAAGTGTTATTTGAATTCTGACATTGTTAGTGTGGACAGTAACTTTTTTCAATAAGAAAAGTAAGAAAATTAAAATAAAGGAAGGGAGAGTATCGTTAAAGGCGGAAATCTGTTTCAAATTACTCCAGTCTGTATGACAATGTATTCTTCTAAATGAAATACCTCAAAGATTCAGAATTTAGAGGATTATATCTGATATGTTCTATTAAAAAAAAAAATTTGCCCTGAGGCTGCACTATTTAAATGAAATACAGGAGTGAAGAATCTTCCATCAGTCTGTGCAGGGGGTATATGTTTGGGACATATATGGTGGGATAAAGTGTTGAATTCCCGGCTTCTTCTAACGTAGAGAGTGAACATGGTTGCATGAGTGTCTCAGGCCTCAATTAGCATTAGATCAGTAATGGTTACTGCTGGAGAATCTCTTGTGTTTTCATCCTGCAAACAAAATGCTGCATCAGGTGTAACTTCCTGAATGTCCTCTTATCCATCCCTTTGGAGGTATGTGTGTGCCTGGTAGGTCTGTGTCTAACTGATACGTACCTGTTGTATGAGAAACATCAGGGATGTGTTCTGTAAGCCTGGCTCTGCAGAGTACCCTACGATAACGTGTGCTGTAGATAACAGTGAATGGACTCCGTTTCGAAGGCGTAATAAGAGGATTGTAGGCTTGTCGGTTAGTTGCCTGGAAGTGGACAGAGAAATGTTTAAAACCCTTCTCACACACGCACACGTTTGGTGGTAACTGATTAAAAAGGCAGAGCAGCAACAGTTTCCTCAGCACCAGGTAAAGAAGCTTTAAAATGAGCTGATACGCTTCCATTAAATACCGTGTTGTACTAAGCATTTACAGGGCTTATGACACAAGGCAAGTAAACTGCTCTGTAACATTCACCACCAGCAGCTCGACTGCTGAGCTGTCTAGATACACACCAGGCAGGGAATGAAGGATAAAAGAGGGGGAGGAAGGATGAATCCCCAGCTGTAGGACTCTGAGCGCTGCTCTGATAGCACGCCCAGAATTACTTTCCACTACAGCAGCCCTCACAGCCCGACCTGAGAGTGGCCAGTAAAGGAGTCTCACATCAACAGTTTTAAAATCTATTGGGTTCAGTTTTTAGCGTGTTTGAACTGGATCCCTGCTGCACAGCAGGCAGCCCATAAGAGAGCATAAAAGGTCTTCCAAAGACTAGCCGTGAGACAGGAAGATAGAAGTGATGGAGACTAGGCAAGAACTGGTATGATTGTAGCCTGGTATTTGTAGGGGAGAAAAATTGTCAAGATGGGTGGGTACCACAATTGTCAATGTGTCCATGGATTCTTTGTCTATTTTAATCTTAATTCTAAGCTTCCTCCAGGTGGGGAAAAGACCCTCATCCAATATACGTCTATGTGTATGGCTTTACCCATTGAAACCACTTCCGAGCAGAACAGGACTGGACTGAAGGTGTGGTGGAACAGTTCTCCTTTGTACAGCTTTTCTTAGCACATTACCCCTTTGATTTAATGTCCTCAATATAAAGAATGAATTTAATGAGACTTCTTTTGTAAAACAAACAAACCAAAAAAACCCAGAACAACACAGAAAGATATATTACTAATATTATCCCAAGGTAGGACTTTTCACATTAAAAACAGCTAAGAAATTATCTCAATACTTTAAAACAGTATAGCTGAACCAACTTGCAAGGTATCACTTGGTATTTTCCATTTCACAGAGTGTGTTGAATTGGAAGCTTTACATCCTTTAAACAGGACGTAGTTGCACTGCTGAACTCTCTGTCCTGTTTATGGACATAAAAAAATGTGTTATGTGGCTACAGCCACAGAAGGAAAGCTTGGCTTGGTGAAAGTCTCTTCAGTTGCATGACAGGAGCTCACATCTCGGGCTTTTGACACAGTTAGTACCACTGGGTTCACTCTTATTCTTAACTTCAAGCAGAATATCAGCCTGCTGCTTGGCTGGGACTTGAGAAATTAAATCCCCTGGAGGAAACTGTCATTTGCTTATCTCCAGATTTCTTTTAAGGAGTACTTGGATATCGGTAAATTCCTGTCCTAGGGAAAAGAAATCTGTATGCAAATTGCAATTCCAGTCAATGCATCCATAAGTTTTAGACCTTCATGGACCTGCCAGTCCTCTAGAGCAAATGTATTTGGTTACTTTGGGCTTTTTTATATTTCTTTTTTTTTGGCAACTGCCTGTCCTGATCCACCTAGCTCTGTTAGTGATATCCTTAAGAGAAGATCCTCATGAGCCAGATTATGGCCCTTGCAGGTTCATTCCCACCCAGTAAAGACAACATTGCTAGCAAAAACCAATGAGGTATGAAAAGCTGTGCTGATAAAGTTGAGGCAGCTCTGCAGAGGTTATCTAGTGTGGATTATGTTTGAATTTGAGTTAGAGTTTGTTGCCAAGATGATTTTAAAGTAAATCGGGCACATACTCAGGAAAAGACCTCCAGAGGTCTACATCTTCATCCTTCTTCTGCTAAGCTCCAAGAAACAGGCTCCTTTCTGTGTGTTGCAAAAAGTGGCATTAATTCTAATCCAGCAGACTTTCTTAAGAGTGACCTCCTTGTACATAATCTCTCCAGTATTTGGTTATTTCTCAGTACCATGTTTTGGACTGTCTTTGAGGAAAGAAAACAAAATCCTCTTTCAACTCCCCAGTCTGCGTGAAAGTGTCAAGGTTTACAGCGACAATTTCAAATGCTCTTAATATTACTGGAAGCATAGAGTTAAATTATAGAGTTGTAAAGTTACTTTATAGTGGTAATGCTGTCAAGCATCAATATCTCTGCCCCAGGGCACCATGGAAACTCAGTTAATGATATAAGAAGCTGATATTTTTCAGGGCTGCAGCTGTTGGCTCATACCCAGAAGGAATCCGTGTGTTTGTTCATATCGGGTATATACAGGGGGACCTGCTCAAAGAAAATTAAAAAACAGTGTAAGTCTGTTTAATGAAGTGCAGTGGAATGAAAGTGCAAAACAGTGTATGTGTTGCAGTATGCACCCCTCTTGCCCTCACAGAGTTCAATACAGTGGACAGTGCTGTACAAAAATTCTTATTTTACTGTAAGAGAGGGCATTTGTCAGGGAGAATGTATATTTGAATGTAGATTTGTTTATCTAGTTGCCTATAGCACTGGCTGCATCAATCTATGCAGACACCGTCTGGGAGTATCAGCAAAGAAATGGAAATGAAGGCAAGTGACTACAGTCAACTTAGGAATATCTATAATTTTTGTAATGGATTTCTTAGCAACTGTATCCCAAAGTACTTTGATAGCCTCAGATGAAAGATGCTATAAAAGTGCAAAATGTTATTATAAAGGTGGGGTTTTTTTCTCTTTAAAGAAAGATTTTTTTTTTTCTTCTCTAAAATGTAGAATATCAGCCTTGGAAGGCATCTTCAAAGTATTTCCTGGGGATTTAACCATATGATTCCAGTCGCCTTTTGGCTAGGAGCCAGGTATCAAGTACTATGCATGTGAGTGGGGAAAATGGTCTTGCAGTTAACTGCTGCAGTAAGAGTGGTCCTGAGTAACTGGTTCGTTTCTCTTTGTGTGCCCAGGTGCTTTGCCTGCTGCCTGTTTGGTAAGCATACACATGGCTTTCTGTGGGGAAGGAGGGAGAGCAGGTCAGACTGACAGGCCTTTTTTAAGTAGAAGTGAAAGGGAGTTTGTAAGCTGAGGATCTAGCCTTGGGGGGAATTCAGCAACAGAGATACTGAGAGCCTACCTGCCCTATCACATTTTAAGGCACAAGTTAGACTGAGCACCGTGGTTTGCTCTGGAGTTGTGTTGTCCTGAACATCGTAAAAGAGGACACCATGAGGCTGTAGATTAATTTCCTTCCTCTTGTGTGCACAGGTCCCTTTCCCAGCCAAACTAATATACAGGGAAGAGAAGAGATGGTTGTTGTGGGACCAGAGTGTAAGCAGGGTGCATACCCAGACCCATAGAAATGCTCTCAAGTCAGTTTTAGACCTAAATGCAGAAGCTTGTCTTCATTGAAGAACAGAAAGACTTCAGTAGCTGTGAGCCTGAACTAGGGAATTTGCACAGGTTGACTTGAGAGCCGTCAATATTTTTACAGCCTTATTCGGGAACAGGGACCTTGTGGACAGTAGGAGCATAAGCATCTTACAGAGACACATGTGCAAATATCGTCTCTGCTTCCCGCCAGCTGCCTTAAACTCAGCGCTGGTGGAGAATGTGCTCTTTGGCCTAGGCAGGGCTGTATCCAGTGACACAGGAAGACTGATCCTTATGTGCCAGCCAAGATGAGGAACCCCAACTCTAAAAATGATCTTATATCCAATGCAGTCTTTGGGGTTTCTGTTGAGACACCGCATGCTAACTGGTGCCAAACTGTCACTGAGGTTTTACTGGTTGAAATCCTCGTCAGTGCTTTCCATTCGAGCTATCAATGACTTATGGTTGCTACCAGGCCAGTTAAATCAGTGGCCTGCAAGCACAGAACTCTCTAATTCAAAATGGTTTTGGTGGAGATACAAAAACTCCAGAATTTTCAACCAATAATAAAAATTGTTACATTTTTCTACTAGCATTTTCTTTTACACGCAGGAGACAATAACTTAGACCAAGCTGAAGTGATGCTTTCACTGAACGATTGGAAGGTGAAGTTGATTATGTGAGTGATTGCAGAGTTGTCGCTAATATAATCAAGGGGGGAAAGCTCCCTCCAGCCACTGCTGTCCCTCTTGGAACTGGCTCTCAAGGTCTTGCACGCCTGTCTTCTGAACTGGCTTTTCTATAAACTTGTATTCTTCTTTTGACTTATAAGCAACTTGGACAAAACTAAGCATATGGAACTGATAGTGAGGCTCTTGGGTGCTCAGAACACCATACAAATGCTATTAGACCCGTAGTTAAAATAATTCTTTGGTAAATGTTAAATTCCTATTAGTAACACTTGCTAAACTTAAGTGCAAGGGAAAGGGCAAGGCTAATCTGAAAGGCAACGGAGAGCAAGGCTTAAAAGATATTAACAATTTGTTGGAAATGTCTGAGGGGAGTGGTTAATATGACTGAAGAGTAACATCTGTCGGTTGAAGATTTAGGTTGGGAGAGGGCTTTAGCCAGTGCTGTGCTTTGGAGCTTTCCCAAATGTCAATGGGAATGAAGAGAAAAAAAGCCATTCAGAATGAGGCATTTTTCAAAAAGCAATAAACAGAAAAATTGCAGTTTCTCTGTGATAGGTCTCTGCTTTTCTGCCAGCCTGTAGTGGTGCCTGTTTCCATGTTTGCCACCTTTTTCCTCTTCTCTCCACTTCAAGTGTGCTTGACTGTCTTGTGTCTGTATCCTCCCCATCCTGTTTGTAGTTTTAGGTTGTTACTCCTACCCCATGCCTTTCTGTCGTCTCACCTGATTTTTTGCAGGTGGTGTTTCATTAATCAGACTCACCCAGTCTCTGCTTTTTGTTCGCTTTGTACTGTCTTTCACCCAAACTAATGTTTTTTTATTTTACGGTTTAAAGGTTCAGCAGGGCTTTTTGCTGATTAAATGGAATTCTAGGGTGGGACCAGAAGTTATTTTTTATTACTACTTTTTTAGTCCAAAATATCAACATCCTGAAAGGGAATTGGAGATGTTTTTTAGGAAACTGCAAATAAATGCGTCTGTCTCGGACAAAGTCTGTGTGTCTGTCTTTCTTAGCTACTTGACCAATTGCAACTGAATTTGACAGTGATGAAGGTCTCAGAGATACTACCTTCCTACAAGTTTCATGAAAAATAGCTGGCTGAATGAATAGAGAGACCAAAATTAATCTCTCCAGTAGGGACAGCTGCATCTCTATTGTTAGAAACCAGAGGACAACAGGCATGAAAGTCACAGGAAACAGATCCTACATCTCCTTGCCTTTCTGGGCCTGTCACTGGTGAGTAGAGACCCCACTTCACTTTCCTTTTCTCTACAAACTTTTAGCCCTAACATCTCTGCAAATCTTAACAAAGGATATCTCATAGCATCCTGAAAAGCAGATTGCAGCTCCTCCATCGAGCCAGAAACCTGGCAGGTTCAGTTCACTGGTGAAGACAATATCCATTCAAGCCAAGGCCAGTACATCCCCACCCTGGCCCCGAGCCAGTAGCATTTATTGTCATCTAGAGGTGAAGCTTTGTCCAGGGTTCAGGTCAACAAAGTCTGAACATGTTTCTGGCAGAAACAAAAGATTATCTGCAGCTTTGATCTAGTGTTCAGAAACCTTTGTGTTTCGGTAAGAGCAGGGTGGGTCCAGTTTTCCCATGTCTCATCTCTTAACGGAAAATCAACCAAATCAGCTCAGATCAAAACCAGTCCTCTGCAGTGCCTTGTCTCTGACAATGGACAAAAGCAGATGCCAGAGAAGAATATAATAATAGAATAAGCATATAACAATTGCTCCCCTGAATATTCTTCCAGCAATAAGCGGTTTGGGGAACCCGGAGCCAGAGATGTTGATTTTGTCTGTAGTAACACTCAATGGATTTGTCCCCCATGAACTTGTATACATTTTTAGCATCCACAGCATTCCTTGCTAGGGATTTCCACAGCTTAATAATATCTTGTTTGCTTTAAGCCTACCACCTGCAAGATTTATTTTGTGATTCCTAATTGTTACACTGGAAGCAGCATTGATCCCCATCTGCTTTCCCCATGGCACACATATCAACCGCCTTTTTTTCACGTTTGAAGTCTTCTAGCCTACCTAGTTGTTCCCTGCCTAAGTACACCAGAAGCAGAAAAATATTCCCAGATCAGAGCCGTTCCTTCATTTCTAGAGTTGGTTTATCATCTCACACTTTATTTCTAAGTATACACAACTGTATGAGTTGCCAAGCAATGGAGAATCAACTTTGGTGACACTAATGGCAGAGTCTGTATTTGCTGTGCATTATGATTTCTACTTGCGCTCAGAATAAATCCTGCCCTGGTCACACAAGCAGCAGGTATAAGCACCAAAATGAGAGATACGGCTTTCAGTTTCAGAGTACACACTGTAATCATCATGTGCTCAGTTCCTCGTGCACTTAACAGTCTGTGTGTGTTCTGCTGTGCTCTTCTTTTTCCCAAAACTTAGGAGGGATTCAAAGCTTGTTAAATTAACTGAATTTCTGCTCAGCATAGACTGGAGTTTTGATCATCTGGCTGAAAGAGTCTAGGAACCAACCCCTGCTGAAGGAATATATGGTTTTCAAAAATTGCAACATCCCAAATACCGTGCTTTCTGTTGTTAGATGGGTGTGCATCGCTCTTCCTCAGCAAACCAACTTCTGGATAACACACTCCCACAGTCAGGTTGCATTTATGATTCTGTCAGGCCACTTATTTCTTTTTCTAAAATTAAGCAATCCTTATTAAACTAGCAACTGTCATCTGGTGCCACAAAGGACAATCCACTCATCTTTCCATCGGTCAGTGCCTCAATATACCCAGTATGCAGGTTAACTGCTCAAGACCTCTCACGTAGGAAAGAGGGATCGATAGGGAGTGGAGTGTCACATGTAGCAAAAGCTTACATTGGACTTGTTTCTGGAGACATTTGGCTGGAGCAGTGTTGGAGGACATGTGCAAAGTGAGATCTCTTTCCACCATATCAAGACATGACAAACATCTAGCTTCCTTTCAATAAGCCCTTAAACAGTCTCTTCAAGTGGAATGTATCTGGTTTAGTCAAGGTAGGGGATGGAAGTGGCTCAGAGGATCCAGTAGTCTTCCTGGTGACTTTCTAGAGGAGAGGTAACTGGATTGCTGACGCTCCTACGTGTTGGAACCAGGACTGAATGGTTCTGCCAGCCCAAGTAGAGGGAGTCTACACTTTTTCAGTCCCATTACTTCTGTTTTCAAGCTTTTTCATCTTGGAGTTTCTGTGGATTTTTTCAAAGTCTGATAAGTGGCTGGTTCAGGCTTCAGGCTGCCCTTGAGAAGGTGCCCATGACTGTGCCTGTTAGCAGTCTCATAATCTCATATTCTTCCTCTGATACTGCGAAGATTTGAGACTGGGCTATTTCTGGGCCAACAGGGTTATCATTCTAGTGTCCCTTCTTCCTTACTTAATGATTCCGCTTTGCACCGCATCCCTCACATGTCTGCTGAGTAGAATTTGTTGCATTGACTTTCTTTCCAAAGCCTGCCCAGAAGGACAGCTTTCCTTCAGCCAGGACACAGAAAGGGTCTGCATCTCCAGAAGCATCAATATTTTTCTTGAGATGATAAATGAACTGCCAATAAACCGAGGCAGCTGCCAGATCCATCTGAGAAACAGACCTTCAGACCCGATTTATCCGTGCTTGGTTTATTTATGTGTCTGAAAACTTTTGAGATGCAAACAGGGGACTAACCACTCTGACGCAACCACTGAGAATTAGATGGTATAGATAGATGAAGTAGGATTTATGGACTGGTTCAGATACATTTAGCTATTACTCTGTGCTAGCCTATCTCAAACAAGAAAACGGCTTGAGATTCATCACAGGGAACACCACAGAAAAGAAACAAAACTCTCAAAGCAAGACCTAAATTCTCATACTTGCTATATCATTCAGTTTGGTTTTCTCCAATTCTTCCAGTCTTTCTTGCCTACAGTTCAGGTTTTTGCATAGACTTTGAAATTTGTGTTGTCAAGATTTTTCTAAGGAGATGAGGCATGGCTGATTGTGTTGTGCCTGGAGGGATGTGACCAGTAGATGTGCTTCAACAAGTAAGGTTTATAGAGATACCAACCGGGTTTTGAACCAGCTGATACAGTTGGAAAAAGCAGACAGTTTTTGTGTTCAGGGTCCTTTTGCTGGGCAGCAGGGGTGTGTGTGTGCATTTCATATGTATTCACAGAAAACTTCTGAGCCTGTTCTTTTGGTTCCAACCAGAAGGAGTTCTCAGAGGTATTAAGTTTGGGCAAGTTTTATGAAAATGGGCAGCTGCAAAGGAAAGAGGCTCAACTAATGCCTCTGCTGGAGGAAAAGCAGGAGTGAGTTTAAATGTTATTACACACCAGAGGGTCTGTGTGAGGGAGCTGCCATAAAATGTACAGGGAGAATTTCAGCTGGCACCCAATCCATGTTGCTGGAGAAACCAGGAAGGGACTGGGTCTCAGGAGTTGCTGATGGAAGGGGAATTGATCAAGTCCAAGGCAGCAAAAACAGTGCAGATGAGCTCTTAGAAGGAGAGCGGAGGCCCGGCAGCCTGGTGCCTCTTTGTACCTCCCTGTAGTTATTTCCCAGTGTAAGGCTGGGCTTAATGAAGCAGTTTCCCCCTCCCCACCTCCTCTGCCTGCCCGGGTCTGCACCAGGCAGCACAGCTCTCACTTGCCTGTAGTTCAAGTGCCCTCTTCTGGCACGAAGCGTTTCTTTCCTCAATGGCAGTCGATTCAAGAGAAGGGGATATTTTTCTGATGGTTGCTGAAATCAAGAACAAAGCAGGTTTTTCTCTTCCTTTGCTTCCCCTCTTGTGTCCCGGACTCTCTTGGCAGGCAATAGCGGTCAGAGAAGGAGCTTCCCTGTTGTATCAGCCTGGCTAGGTGAAAGCTTTTCATTGGGACAGTGCTATGATGAGATTTTGATTTTATCTGAGGTCATTAAATAAAGATGCTTTTTTTTTTCCTGTTTTGCTTTTTTTTTTTCCCCTGCCTTATCTTTAGCTGTTGTAAATCTGTAGCTATCTTGATTCGCACTAGCAGAGAAATTGGTGGCCTTTTCCAGCTTATGTTTTCTGCTCTCTCTCTGTTGTATAAATCGTCTCTTGGCTATTCTTGACCTGTTGATGTCAATAGTTTTCACTTTGAATCCCAATGGGATCCAGATTTGACCTCTATTGATTAGCAGGGAATGCTTGGCGATGAAATGTGGGGAGAGGAGAATGTGCAGCTGCTGTCAGAGAAGTTCCCACACTAAGCACACAGTCAGAAAAGGAAAGTTTTGATACACTTGTTAATGTGAATTCAAGGTTAGCAGTACACAGCACAGCAACTGCATTGGTCTGCAGAGGGATTTAAAATCAGCCTTTAATAAGAAAAAGGAGTTTCCTGCACTGCTTTATCACATCAGTTTCCATCAGAGGCCTTTGCATTTTTGCTTTGGATTTTTCTCTATATTTAAGGAGTAATTGATTATAGCCGAATTTGTGTTACAAAGAGGGAACAGCAGGTCAGGACATTTAAGCTATGAGACAAGACTGAGCCTGATTCCCATTTAGATCCTTTATAGCAGAAAGGTGGTGTTTTTTCCCTTGGTAACAAGCAGTGTCTCAGCTATTGAGCACCACCCTGTATTAATAATTCTGTACTTATTGTAGGCTCTCTGAATGCAAATCCCTCACATGCAAGCTGGATTGGCATAAACCGGTTTAGGAAGCACACATACAATTTGCACTGCCCTCCACTGCGTTTCTGAGGAGTAAAAGGAGCTGGAGTCAGGATTGCCAGGTTTTGCGAAGTGCCGAGCTGGAAGTGAAAATCCAGCTTCTCCCTTCAAGGTGAAAAGGACATAGGAGATTCTAGTGGTTTTGGTCTGCCTGAGAATATTCCTGCAGTGGTCCCTGCTTTGTTATATGCTTTTTAAAACTGACGTATGCTGATGTTTTTTCCTGGTCACTTCACCATTAGTTAAATAAGTTCTCAGGATTGAAGTTCAGGAAATCGGGCTTCTGATCATGCGATTTTATTTAAACTCCCTGCCTGTGTTTCATATTGCATTCCTTCTCATCTCTGGGTGCTTAGAAGGTATTTAGGCAGAGACGGTCGGTGGCAGAGGATAAGTACAGGACCCTCTCGGTGTTACCACACCAAACCCAGGAGTGCAGGGACAGATAAGATCACATGCCAAGAACTGAGATAAGACAAGCTGAGAGTTTCCAAGCCAATACAAGTCGAGATATTAAAGTATTTATTGTGAAAAGACAGCATTGAAGATAATAGGCAATACTCAAAATTTACCTTATGACTTTCAAAGTGATTACCCCAAATATGATATAAGGATGAAGTGAACGTAGTCATCTTCTAACATTTCACTTTAAGGCTGCTGCTCTGCATGGGAAAATATATATGTGTGTGAGTGCATGCATATATTAGATATGCATATATACCAGAACTTTTTTCTTTTTTGCTTAAGTACATTCTCAAGATTCATAAGGGAAATGAATTATGACAGAGAGAGGAACTTGCGGGCCTCTCTTTGGGTGGGGGAGCTCCAAGCCACCACTGTCATTGAACAAAGATGCCCCTCTATCAGTCCTCCGCAGACAGCCCTGAAACTGGAGCAGCCCAGAGTAATGGTGCTGAGAAGTTGGTACGATAACAAGGCAAAGCAAAGTATAGCCTAACAGGATGACAGCGAAAGGCAGCAAAAATAGGTGGCTTTTGTATGACTATAATAGCACCACCTGCTTTCAGAACGTTAGTCATCCCGTAAATGTGTCCATTCCAGCGAATATCCTTGAGGGAGCTGACACAGAAATCCATAGAAACGAGGCGCTGAATCTGAGCAGAGAAAAGGGAGAGGAGCAAGGACTCGGCAGGCTGAAAGGAGCCTGCTGGCGGGGGGACGAGGAGCAGGCTGGAAATGCGTGCGTGCATGTGTGGGTGTGTATAGGGTAGCAGAGAAGTACGTATGCTTCTTGAAGGGAAGAATTTGTTTCCTTCTCATCAAACCTCAGCCCCTGCTGCTTTCTTTGATTTTTCTCTAGCAGGGCCAATCTAGGCACTCAGTGATGATAAATAACCCAGTATTACAAGGTGACATGCACAGTGACACGATAATATGGAGAGAAAGAGAAGAACCCAAAGGGACAGAGTATCTGTGCAATTTATTTATTTCCCAAGTGTGCTCTGCAGCGCAGGCAGTTTGGAAACCCTGTCCCACTCGCTCCTGCTGCAGCCAGGAGGGGGTCTTGGGGGAGCCTGACAAACCTTAAACCCTGCTAGCATGAACAGTCGCCCCAAAAAGCCATATTTTCCCTGGTGAGCTTTGTTTGCAGTGACCTTGGTAGGATGCTTCAGTCCTGTTTTGGTTTAGGGTATTTGGGGACCTTGCATTTGATGTAGCTCTGCGTGTCAGGATACCTGGGTTCACCCATTCCTTGGCTGGCCCGGGGCGAGTTGCACACTCTTCCTCCCTGCATTTCCAGATTAGCAGGCTTTCGGCTTTGCGATCCTAACGGGTTGGTTTTGTGGTGGTTTTTTTGTTGTTGGTTTTGTTTTTTTTTTAACATTGCATTTGTGTGCTATTTCCCGGATTTTGTCAAAGCAAACTGAGAGCAGAAGTGTTGTTGTGCTGACACGCACAGTACATCAGCAGGGCTGAGCCTTCAGCTTCACCGAGCAGGATGCTACTGCTTGGGCTAACAGAATAGCAAGTTGTCGTTCTCTGTTGGACCAACATAAGGGAAAAAAAAAAAAGGTACGTTTTGCCAGAGGGTTTCCTGGCCATTTACTAATGACTAAGGATGTTAAGACTTGGTGATCTGAATTCTGTTTGTGGCTCTGTAAAGAGCTTGCAGACTCAGTACCTGTCCTTTCCTCTCCCAGCCCTTTCTTGGATGAAAATGCAGGGCGGGAGAAATGGCGCTGTCTAGACGATGACACAGGGCTAGGACATAGTCTAGTGAGATAAAAGGAGAAGGGAACAGGCATACAGAGCAAAGCGATTTGCCTAAATCTGCACAACCAGATCTGACTCCTTCACTCTCCCTCCTGTGGCTTCTCCTTAGGAGATGAAGTTGATTGATTGAAATTGCCCTTTTTTACTGATTGCCATTTTAATAATCTAACCAGTAATGTCAGAAATCCAGCATGAGGGGTACTTTTTTTGGTGCCATCTGTTTGTTACTTGCATTTCTCCCAGGTGGGCACCAAAATCACACTCGTTGGGTTCTCTTTTTATTTACATTTGGGTTTGTGTTCTTGTCATCCAGGTATAGCATAGTGTTACTGCTGCATTCTCACATAGCAGGGGAATATTCTTATTACAAGAAAGTGAAAATTAAAAACAAAACCACCACCACCACCACCCCCCAAATAAATCAATCTGCAGAAATAAATCTTGACCTCATAGGTCTTGGGAAAATCTCTTTGTGTATCCATGCATGCTTCGTCTCCTTGGTGATTGTCATTTTATGTAAAATTCCCGTTTTCTGAGTGTGGGATGGAAGCTACTACTGTCTTCTGCTTTGACATTTCTGTCTCCTCACCGTCCCCCTTTGCCTGTTCTCAGTTGCTTCTCATGCCACATCTGACTGGTGTTCAGCGCTGATAGGGAGTCTTTGCCTTGGAGTCTTACACGCACTAAACTGACCACCCAGTTCCTTCCAGGTTTTAAATAGGTGAATAATAACCCAGCTTCATGCCCCGGGGTTTTGATTCTTGATGGGTTTTCCCACATGCTGTCAGCCTGCAAATAAATAATACCTGCAAGAAAAAGGGACTAAAATCATCTCGGATGTTTTTGCTGAAAGCCAAAAGGACCAGTGGCTGGAATGCAAGAGGAAAGGATATTCCTATTCCCCCCTCATTTGTCTGACAGCGTAATCACTCAGAGTAATAAATCTTCATTGGAAACTTAGATGAAAATGGAAGAGGAATGAGAATGCTTTCAGAGAAGAAGCTGGGAGGGGGTTTGTGTCTCTGTGGAAGCCCAGCCCCGGAGGGAGAGCGAAAGGGGGCAAGAAGCTCCCTTGCTGCTGGGTCCAAACTGGCCCTTAGTGGCTGTGACTGTGCCTGACAGCTCGCCCCTGGCCATCCCCCTGGCCCTGGCCTGTGCCCTGTGTTCCCCGCAGCCCCCGGCGGGGAGGAGCAGGGGTTGTGTGTCAGCCCTGTAGTGGTCTTAACCCGCACCTGAGCAGCGTGCAGGGACCTGAATAAGGGCTGGGAATAAATTGTAGAGATCTAGAGCAGCTGGCTACCTGCTGTGCTAGCTCTTTAACCCTTCAGGAGCTAGCGCTTTCCCACAGCCTCAAGAGCAAACAAGGACAAAAAAAGCAACCACAGAGCTGAAACATTTTATTTCCCCTACTGGGCCTGCCAATTAACCCTGTCAGGAGCTAGAAAACCACACTGGGCGCATCAACAGAAAATGAGCTGAGGAGGGAGAGTGTTTGAGGAAGGCAGTGCAGAGATCTAATCAGCTCCCCATCTCCCTGGAAGAGCTGAGCTGTGGCACAGGGACAGCGGGAGCGAGTTTGCAAACACCTCCACGCTTCAGAAACCGCTGCAGGGCAAACAGAGATGCTGAAGACCAGCTCCTGGTGGGAGTCTGTCTCCCAGCTGTCTGGCTGCTGTGTGTCCGTCCCTTTGCAAATGCCACTCTTCCTGCCCAGCCCTTGGTTGCTGTATTATCTGTGTTGGATTTACAGTGTGTTTAGGGGGGTTGGAGAAGGCTGGAGGCAAGAAGGAGGCAGCAAAGGCTTCCCCTCTCCAAGAGTTGAGATTGTCCCCAGCTGGGACTCATCCTGTTCTCTGTCTGCTTGGGTCTGCATGTTTTCCCTGCGGTGTGAGGCGAGCCGATTGACTCACTCTTTGCTTCAAGTAGTGGAAAATTTGAGCTGGACTGAAAATAAAGGTAAATGGATGAGTCGGATGAAGCACTGGTCAAAGGGTGTATTTTTTCTGTTCCCCTTTGAGAAGCGAAGGGTAGAGAGCTGGGTCAATTCAAGAGACAGTGGGCAGAGCAGGGCATTGGGCTTGGTGTCACCCAAAAGGAGGTTTGGTCTGTACTGTGCATTTGGGCTGTTTGGCATCTTGGGTGCAAGTTTGTTGAAGTAAGTTGCCTAATTTCCTGCAGCAGCAACCTGCTGTGTCCTTCTATCGAAATCATCCAAGTGACACCAAAGATGAAACCCGTCCCACAGCCACCTCTGTAGCCTTCGGACCAACAAAGCACATGGAGCCAAAGCAGAGGGGCAGGCACAGCATTTAATTAGCATTGCTTTTATCCCTGTCCGTGGAAAGCAATACTTCTTTCCACTTGCTATTTCTTTTGAGAATAAAAATCAGGTGTAGCCCCATCTGCTGTGGGACCTTCTGACTGGCAGAATGGTCCTGCGTGCAGTCACGGGTGAGCCCAGCCCAGCCCTGCCAGCCTGCTTGCCTCCCTGGCCTCTCACCACACCACACGTACTTCACTACTCCCTAATCCTCTCACTGCTAATTGCTTTTCTAGTGCCTCTTGGACGCCGGTGAGCAGCGAGGGGGTGAGACGCAGCGCTCTTCCCAGCCCCAGCAGAAAAAGGTGGGATGGCTTTGGCTGTGGAGAACAGCACAAATGGAGAAAGAGGGGCCGTTTTGGAGTTGAGTGATACAGAGTTAATATTCTGACTCTCAGGCCATGAAATCAATCTTCCAGGTGAATTTGTGGTCTCTCGAATTCATTTTGGGCATGACACGCACCTCAGATGGAACTGGCTGCAGCTCTTGACGTCAGTAAATGCTTTCTTCCCTTCAAAAGAGCACAGCTTGGATTTCATCTTGTTTTTACACCTTCACTTCTCCTTGTAAGGCTCATTGTCACCACCAGGTCTGGTGTCATCCAACTGCGGCAGTGAGACCAACACTCTGTGCTGCAGAAATTCCCAGAGCACAACACTCGGCAGCTGCCAAAGCTTTCTGCTGGCACCTGCTCAAGGCAAGAGAGAGAGAGAGAAATATCACTTTGTCTGCCTCCCTTCATTGCTGCCCACCAGGAAACCAGCACAGACAGCACTTTGCTCCTCTGCTTGAGAGACGTGCAGGTTAGATGAGCGAGGCGGACACCTTGAGCCTTTTTTTGGCCTTTTCAACAACCCATTTCCCCTTTGTCCCATCCCATGTTTTTTCCAGCCAGGGATTACTGCTGCCCAATATCACCGTTCTCTAGAAGGCTGGCAGGGAATAGCATTTTGCTGTGCTTTTCTTCTGCTGTTTCCCACCTGCCAAAGTCCTTCCTTTAAATGGCGTGAGTCTAATTATTTTGGGCATGAGAGCTGGTGATGGCTGCACTTGAGCAAACAACAAAAGGATACTTTCAGCAAGGCAGCTCTGAGGAAGATCAAACATTTCTGATGATTGTGGGGGACAACTTCCCTCTCACCAGCTTTCTCCACCCAGCTTCATTCCCTTCTGACTCATGGGTGGCTGCTCTCTCCTTGTCTTTCCATCTAAATTGAGGTGGTGATAAATGTAGTAAATCCTTTCTTTGTGGAAGAAATTCTGCAAGTTGAGAATGTCAGGTCGTGCCTCTCACTTTTCCAGTTAGCTCAGCTCGGAGCAGCCAGTTTGAATGACAAGAGGAGGCATACTCAGTCCAGATATTACAAGGGGTGCATGTGGGAGAAAGAGTGAATTTAGTTCTTGTAACAGCTCTGCAATGAACACTGCAAAAAAGGCTGCAGGTACAGAAAAGGTGTGGTGAAAGTGTTGTGCTGATCTGGAGGTGTCTGGGGCCTTTCTCTGAAACGGCCAACAAGAGGTTGGGCAGGTTTGTATTTGTCTAGTGCTGATTTGGTGGGGTTTGTGCTGGCTTGAGGACCTGACGTGGCCACACAATGTCTGCATAGGTCCCTGTCAGCAAGGTCATCCTCTCCCCATTCCTCTACCAAGCAGCAGAAGCAGGAGCAGGAATTGTACCCAGCCTGTAAAGCTGGGCATGATGCTTTCCCCTTCCCTCTTGCAGCAGCAAACTCCCAGGGTGACCTGAGAAAGTCATCAAGGCCCATAAGCTTATCGGTGAGGTGTGCAGCTTCTTGACCACTGTCTTCTCTTAAACCTGCTGGTTCTCTCTTCTCTTCATCCCCCAGCTGCTCACCCCACATTCTCCCATGGCCTGCAGGCTAAGGCGTGTTTCCAAGATCTGTCTCTGCCCTCTCCTCTCTTTTGAATGTTGTCAAGCTCTTAACATCCTTGATCCAGCAAGGAGTTCCACAGGTCACCAGTGTATATGGTGAATTCAGTGTCCTGAGCAAGCCCCCCATACAAGGTCAAAACCCACCTGGTCTGGCCTCTCTGTAGCAATGCTATGCACTTTAGCAGAGCTTCTGCTTGACTGAACAGATATAAAACTGAATTAAACTAGGAGATGACTAACTACATCAACCCAAAATGGCTTTAAAATGCCTAGATATAGTTTAAAGAAATATTTTGTCTTATTTAATTTTAATTTTATTAAGGAAAAGATCTTTCCCTCCTTGGGAAAGTGGTAGAGACAGTATAGAAATGGGAAACAAATGTTCTTTTTCAGTGCAGAGAATGTAGCCACACCAGGCAGCTGGTGTGCAGCAGAAAATTCAGGCAACAAAACAACCCAAAGTTGTTTCCATGTCCCACTAGGATGAAATTCACAAAAATGTAATAAAAGGAATCATGATTTAACAGTTAAGAGTGAATCAGGTAAAAAAAATCTTTCTTCCTGGTGCTATTTGCAACACAAGGCAGAATACATGGAGGTTAATTATATTTCAAAATCAGTGTTCTTTAGAGATGGGCCAGTCTATTAGAAGAGGCTGGAATTGTTAAAGACAGATTTTCCATGCATCAAAACAGTTCATAGGAGGCTCAAGACTTGGCTGATCTGACCTCAGGCAACACTATGCACTTTGATAAAGCTTTTAGTGGCAATAAAGTTTTACTGAATAGTACTAAAAATGAAGCAAATGGGGAGACATAAGGCAGAGGAAACTCTGAAGTATTCATCCAGTTTTTGCAATCAGGGCATCAAAAACTTCTTGATCCAGAGGATGCATCAGGTCATCATCTTTAATAGCCACTGATCTATTTGTGATTCTCAATTTAGTATCAAAATATTAGTTACAGCAGTGACTCAAAGATAAGGAATCTGTAAAGAGCAAAAACATTTAAGAAGATAAAAGGAAATAAAAGACAATATTTTTTTTTCCACTGAGCTTATTCTGTAAGAGAGGGACAAGAAATTAATTTCCAAACAGTAAAAGGAACACAGTTTCTTGGCCAGTCGTGTCTTGACCTCATATGGAAGGCTTACTCGGTAGATGAAGACCCAAGATTTGGGGGGCAGATCTCCTGTGATTCCTCCAGTCTTGCACTGGTCATGCAGCATTGCTACCCCTCTCCTGATTCAGAATGCCACTGGATGGGTGGAGCTGATACTGGTGCCGTAGTCCTTGCCCAGCCACGCTTTCCTGGCACAGGGCAAATGCTCCCCAGCTTTGTGGGGGGATTTTCCAGATTCTGAGTGCCCTGCAGTAGGGGAACGGGCATCCCCTTGTGAAGTTGAGTGATTTGCGAAATGCAAAGGTTTTTGAGTTTACATTTGGAAATTATTGGGATCCACTTTAGACAGCATAGCGTGTAGAAGTGAGGACACTATGTAAACTTGTTTATGTTATTCTAAGAATGGTAAAGTAAATTAGGATGTTAAAATATGTTGGTTAACTAATGTTAATGTACAATGCCTGTCATTCATCCTTTTTCGTTTTTTTTTTTTTTTGGTGTGGGCTTGCTTGTTGCTTTGTGATTTATTTGTATTAGTGAAAAGATCTTTCTGTGCTGCTTTGGATGTCTAACAGGCTTGCGTGCAAATTCTCTTAGTCACTTTGCAAACTCTGGGGAGTAGAAACCTCTGACAGTGGAAGGGGGAGATTCGTACTATTCTGCAGGTTCTGTGGTCCAGAGGTATTTAGCTTAGGGTAAGAAATGTAATGCCTTCTTGGTTGTTACGCTAAAGTAGATGACGTTCATAGAAAGGTTTGAAATGGAGTTCGACTACGCAACCGTAGCACCTTGACAACATTGCAAGCATTTAACTTAGAGAAGCTAATATGATATTCTGACACACAGTTGATGATTGAAAGGCTATCCAAAAAAAGGGCAGGTAAGGTGTTCTCACTACGTAAATTGTGTTCTGTGCATTTTTGGCCTCATGCAATGTGCGTTTAAGTCGGGAGCAAAATTACTATGAACTGAACATTGAAAGATCAAACCTTTGTGAAGATTAGATCCCAAATCTATACTGACTGAACCTACTTTTTATTGTCCCTGAAAGTTGTATAAGCTCAGGGAAAAAGACAGGAGTGCCTCTGAATTCCTCTTTTTGTCCATTTTATGATGGCTTGCTCTGAACTGAGGGGAAAAAAAGACACATGTTTCCTTGACTACAGCACTTGTGATGTCATCTGTGTTGTATTTTTTATTCCCTCCCTTTTAGGTTCCTTTCTGAACTCGTCCTCATCTGCTCTCCCTTTATAGGCTACAGTAGTCCTATAGGTTTTCCCGCTGCTCATTTCACTATTACAGCATGTATTACTTTGTTGTATCTAGGTCAGTCACTTCTCGCACCCTGTGTAGTATATTTGTCAAAGCATTGTGCGGTCTGGTTTTAATGTTTGAATTGAACAATAGTATTCCAAAGGGTTACCTTCTGTTGCTTTTTACGAAAATGGAGGACAGTCTGGGAAGTTTTGTTTTTAAAATAAGTTGATTCTGCTTCCTTTTCAGTTTTAGGCTTGATATCTCTAGCCTGTCCTGTGCTGCAGTGTGATCAGTTGCCTAAGCTGGAGTGAACAATGCTAGAACCTGTGTGATAGTTCTCTTATAAAATTGTCCTCTCACTGCCTCATCTGCTAACAGCTTTCAAGTCCTGATTGTTTGGAAGAAGCCATCCTTGCACACATTTGGGTATGAGGTGTTGGAATCGATCTTGAGGTAATGGCCACGTTTCCCTAAAACCACCTTGTCTCAAAGGCTTGGTTTCATTTTAGAGCTCATGATGTCTCTACTCTAGGACTGCTAGTGTAATATAGGACTGAAATTTCTAAGCAACCTAGAAAGCAGCGTTTACCAGAATTAACCCAGAAGTAACCCTGTCCCCTTCCATCTGGCTCTCACAAAGGTTACTGCATTCCCCTATATTGAGGTCCTGCCTGTGCTCAGGCTTTGCAGAATATTAGCTATGCAGTTTTTTTGCCAGCTAAAGACTTTGCTGTAAAGATGTAATAATGGATACAGATCCATTTTGTTGCTTTTTGGGCGTTATCTTTAAGCAACCTGAATGTTGTTGCTTTTTTCTGTTGTTCACCTTGATTCCTTCCTTAGCTTAAAAATGAATTACACGGCTGTGCCACCTGGCCTTTGTGAGAGAAGGCTACTGTGTTCCTGCTGTAGCCATTTTAGCCTCCCCTTGCTGAAGTCCAAAGCAATTCCCATTTTGTCCTGAGATCCCGCAAATAAATTGTATTCCTTTTGCATTTGTCAACATTAAGAGTTATTTGCTGCACCTTGTCCAAATTACCTAGCAAAGCTAAGGACTCTGTAGAATTTCTTTGCTTGCTTTTCTTCTTTCCTCTCCATGTCCACTTCCCCAATTTTGTGTTGTCAGCAGGCTTAACCAGTTTGCAGTCAGCTTCTCTAAGCCATTTATATAAATTAGGCTTAGCAGGGGTTCCAAGGATCGTGTGGCGATGAACATTACTTTGCATTTGTTGACTTTAATTTTCTTCTGCCGTATGTTGACCCAGTTCTAGAGTAGATCTAAATTGTTGGATATTTCTTGGCTGCTTTTCTCACGTCCATTATATGGCCCCACTGGCAACTGCAGGAACTCTGAAAACGACCTCACTTGAAGTCATTTACACAACCTAAAACTAGAGCGGGAAGGGGCATATTCACTGACCTAATTCAGCGGGTCTCATCATTTAGGTCTCTTAATTAACGATGACTCTGTTTTGCTGTTCTGTAGCCTGATCACTATCTGTTCTCATTTGCTACGCTAACTCCTTGCAAAATTTCTGCTGAATTTGCAGCTTTCTGTGGAGTATTTAGCCAAGCTGCCTAAATAAGCCACAGTAAATTGTATGATGTATGCATTACCCTTTGATTTACTCCCCTCTCCTTCCAAGCCAAGGAATCTTTTAAAACTTTCTGTCATCACTTCTCAACCTTAAAAAATTAAAAGCACTTGGATGGAGATCAATCAGAAGACTGCACTTGTCTTCAGGCTACTTGCAGTGACTTTGTAGTAGCAAGAAATACCTTACACCATGCTCTCTAGGATCCCATGTGCAGATCCATCTCTCAAAGGACAAGCCCTCTGTAGTGGCAGTAGCCCATGCCACCCATAGTAATTGGGCCCTCTGGAAGCCTCTCTAGACTGGGAAGAACTCACAACCCCTCCTTTCACCTCATCTGGTCTCTGAATGGGTTCAAGAAGGCTACAGGGAGCTTGTCATAAACCAACCTCTGCCATTCGCATGTCTGCCCAAAAGGAGGAAGATGATCATTAAAACGATTTCTTTTAGGGCTCATTTACCCCGTTGTTAGCAACACATGCTGTAGTGCTTATGACTGCTCCAAGGCTGTATCTAGCAGAGCTCCCAGGAGACAGAACATCATGGATGTGCCCCCAGGTCTGCTGTAAATTTGACTGAGTTGGTCATGTCTCATTTTTTTTACAGCTTGTCCACAACTTTTAATGCTTTAACTTAATAAGAATGGACTGGTCCCATGCTCTCAGCTGCAGGGCCTTTACTCACTATCAGTTTGGAGCAGCTGCATTTATTTCCTTCTGGGCTTAGGGGAGAGAGAACCCCTCTTGGAGCTCTCCATGGGATTGAATATTTCCGTGTAAATTGTATCTGAGGGCCACGTTTGGCCCAGTGTTTTTAAAGACAGAATGCTGAAATTAGACCTGCGTGGTGTTTTTAGAAAAGCATGTAGATACTACAGCACCCTTCCATCCTGCCTCCCTGTCCCAGCTGTTGAGTGGGCAGGAGACTGGAGGAAGTGAGATTCCTGCTTTTTTTCTAGTTTGTGGATGCCACGGCGTTCAGGTATTGTTTGCCAGCCTGCCGTATCCCCAGTAAGGATCTGTAATCTGCTTACAGCTCAAGTAAGGCAAAGTGAGAGAGCTGCAGCACTTGTTTTGCTGCAGTGTCAGAATAAACACTGTGGGATTATGACTTTGTCCATCCAGCACCTGAAAACAAGAATCCTATCCTCATTCTTCCAGGCAAAATAGTTCACATAGGTTCATTGCCTTCTCCAAGGCACCCCCAGATAGGAAAGGCAGACTGCCTGACCTCCTCCCATGCCCCCTGAAACTGGGTTTCCAGTGAGACTATCAGCTTGTTTCATTTCTCCAGGGGAAGGACAGCCAGGACTGTATTTCAATACATCAGGAGCCTCTTGAAAAGGTGAGGCCCTTTCTGTTAGTGCTGTAATGGAAGCAAAGCCTAAGGAGAAGAAATGTGACCATTTCAGGGGCACAAAGTCATTGCATTTCTGCTGTTACATTCTGGGAACAAAAATAGCAGGGACAGGTCCCAGCTGCCGGCCACAGTGTGTTTGAAAAGGTTATCAAGACATTATAGCATGTAAACAGCAGAGCTATTAGCTCTGAGCTGTGAAAAGTTTCTAACCTTCACCGCAAAAACCTTAAATTATTTTTGAAGTGTTAATGAAAGTCAGCTCTCCAAAGATGGATGTGGAGCATGGAATTGCATTAGACAAATGGCAGTAACGTTTTAATAGTTATTGCTTTGAAAGCCCCCCTCTGAGAGGATTCAAGGGGGTTGGAGACCAGGCACTTTCATGAGCCTCTTTTTCAGGGGGGTAAATAATGTGTGGTTTATATTGAGCTATTTACAAAAGCACACAGACATTGTAGATCTGTTTAGCATGTATTTGGGACCCTGTTCTTACCTCCTTCAGACTCTTAGAATTGTTTAGTGGCTCAAGGATGTTTTACATGGCTTTAAAGCTAGCATTACCCTCTCAGCTCAGGTGTGGACCAGGGGAGCCCGAGTCTGGCCCTGCAGGTGTGTTGAGAGGCAGATGTAGGCAGCCCTGTCATGGAGCTGCCTCTGGGGTGAGGGCTTCTCTGGGCAACAGCCAGAGGCAGAACCTGTGAACCTGGTCAGCAAACTCCCACCCAGTTCAGCAAGGTCAAAGTTTCCCCCCATATCTTCATTTTCTGTGTACGTGCTGCTGCGCGGATGTGGAAGACATAGACTAGTGCACGGTGCTTATCTATGTATATGCATATCTTTTGTGCAATTGTATATAATTCAAATACCTAATTGCTAATTAACTCTAATAGGCAGTCAGAGAGAAAGGCTGCACAGGGTGTGCCCTTCATCTTCGAGGGCCCGTCTTAGATGCCCCCTTTCCACTGCGCAGGCAACCAGACTTTAACACTACTGCATCACCCCCTGTCTGCCTCAAACAGCACAAAATGCTGTCTAAAATGCAGGTATCCAGCAGGCAATGGTTAGGGTGGGGGAGACGAGCCTCTGAAGACCAAGGTGTCTTGACATGCTACGGTGGTTCTCTCCCACCCTCAGTCATATCTTGACTGCGCACATATATTTTTACGATTTAGTTTGTAGTAGGAAAGATGAGTCTGGCTGAGGCCTTTTGGTCCCCTGAGGAACTTTTACAAATGCTCATTTGGGACATGGGTATAGTGAGTATATAATTCCCTGCAGGATTGGAGCCAGGGGGAGCACCGTTTTGCTGTGTTATGCCCTGGAGTACACCGTAACGTTTCATGTAGAAGATCAAGAAAAGAACTAAACGTGCAGACTGTGGCTGTATTTAAACACTGGGTTTAAAAACTATGAGCAGAGATGGATTTTAGCCAAGTCCCCTGCACTGAGCAGCACCGAGTCTTGGTGAGGTTTTCATTTCATTCTTTGGGCTCCTTCTCTGAGATCCATTTGATGCTTTTGCTTCCCTTACACATTTTTGCTGGTAGAGCCAATTTTATATAAAAGACTTATCCTTCTTTCGGTCCGTTTTTATTGTCAGGTCAGATATTTCCCCTCTCCTCCCCTGCTTGCAACAAGGGGAAAAAACCAACCCTTTCACCAGCTCCATAACTATTTCATGCATAATAACATTTTAGGCTTTTATTACTCTGTTGAGACAAAGCAGGCTCTGATGAATTTCAATTCAGCACAGAATCGACCATGCTACAGTATCTAGTCATACAGAGAAGAAAACCTCTCTCCATTTCTGGAACAGGTTGAAAGCCCAGCAAGTGTGATTAGAATACCAGAGTCAATAAAGCTTAAAGCTCTGTCTGGCTTCCCCACTAAGGAAGGTGAAACAAAATCTTCCTACCCCCCACAAATCAATTTTAAAGCCATTGCACAGTGGTGACGTTCATCAGCATTTTCATTGCATACAATGTGGACTCGTTTTTGTGCTGAGGGTGTTCAGTTAAAGGGACCCTGGCAGCCCAGGCAGGTTTTGTAAATTAGTTAATTTCTGGCACTGCATCTTCTCCTCATTCTTGTCTCAATGTTTTTGAACTTTTACAATTATGTTTTCCTCTTCAATTTTTTAGTTTTCTAAATTCTCTCTTCTGTTTCCCTGTGCATGCAAGAAAAGCTCAAAGTGTAAGTGAATGTGCCAGTGAATCTGGAATCTAGCAATGCCAGGTATATTTGGGAGCCTTTTAAATATTTTTTTTTTTAGTCTATTTTTAGGTCTGCATACAGTTGCATTATTAAGCTTTTCTCTCCAACTGTGAAGCCTTCAATTGCATTTTTTAATGAATGCAGGGAAAACCTCAAATAATCCTATGGTTCCCAGAGCCTAGGCTTTTACAGAAAATACTGTAGACCTGAAAAAAAACCTGCAATTTTTTGTAAGCCTAGCTGTTGTAGCCTGGGAGAAAGAGGAGCTGGAAGAGGGTGGCAACTCTCTTTTCGATTATACGCTCTGCTTGAGAGTGGCCCAGCTTCTGAGCCAAACGGGTGAGGTCCCAGCCACACCAGTTCCCCTGTGGACACTGTTCAGCCCCAACATCGGTGGTTGTCACGTCACATGCATGAGAGGTGGGGGCACACGGTCCTCTTGCAAGGCCACAGTATTTCAGGTTCAGGCGGTGAGGCAGAGTGATGGGAAGGGACACTGATGACTTCAGGTACCTTATTAATGTTTTCCATTTACCACTTAAACTAAAAAGAAAAAAAAGGAAATGGTGCTCAAGGTAATTCCTCTAAGTGCTGTCCTGTTTGTGAGTGTGGGAAGAGACACTTTGCTGATTCACTGTATGGTCCAGTTCCTTATTGAGTATGAGGATAAGGCAACCAGCTGGGTAAAGCTGTCTTGGACTTCAGGCTTCTCTTCTGCAGAGGAGTTTATCCAGCTCTTCCCTGGATTTTTCCAACCTTTGCAGTATTTGTTTAGTGATGGATGTTTTTGCATCCTTGCTAATTCCTCTTGTACTCACATTGTTCCAGTACATTCTCCTTCTCTGTGGAAAGCACTGGAGTAATTTGCCGATGTAGCTCTGTGAGGTCAGATATTGGGCAGGACAGAGAGAGCCTGCTTTGATCAGCCAGGCATTAAACTTACATCCAGGCTAAGCAAAACCCTTTCTGTATTATTCTTCTTGGAATTTGAAGTTAAGGTAACATCCTTCAAAATAAAGTGGCATGGAAAACCTTTGTAAAAGTGACTCAGGCAGCCAGCAGCAGGAGCTTTGAATTTGAATTGCCTGGAAAGACTCCTACAGCTACTTGGAGTATCACATAAGCTTCCAAGGAGAAAGATTTTGGGGAAATTCAATGGAGACTTCACATTTTTTGGACAGCAGCTGAATAGAAACCGTATGCTTAAGACACTTCATATACTCACTTTGAGCCTTTTTCTTGTGAAATGTAACCATGGTTAGCATAGGATGAGTTCTCCTCCTCACCAATAGTTATGTAAAGAATTTTCTGCCCCTTGGCCCCCATGGGAGTTGACTAATGCATTTCAGGAAATATCATAGCACACTACTGAGATGGGGGATGATGCTTATTACTGTAGTTAAAATAGGTGAACTGAGGCAAAAGATGGGTGAAGGTTTTTAGAGGCATTTAAAAGGCAGAAAAGTTCCTCCCAGGACTTTGTAAAACATCAAGGGTTTGAACCCCCTTTAATTCCAGTGATGTCCTAGGAATTCTGATTGCATCTTAACTACCTGTAGAGGTTTTAGCTCTGTTTGCATATATGGCCCAAAGGGATCCATGGCACAACATTTTAAGTTTAAAAACCCATATAAGCAACCCAGACACGTGGGTAACATATCTATTGCTTTCAAGTACTGTGTAGACACTAGCAGTCTCTTCCTTATTTATTCTGTGTCATGCAAAGGGAAGGCAGCAGGACGGGAGGTTGGCTGTCCCTCCCCATCTTCCTTTCAGGTAAGACCTTTGGCTCTCTGGCAGCAGGAAGATTTGAGGCCCTGAGACCCTGAATGCCCTCTGTTGTAAGGAGAAGTTGCTTTACATGGGGCAAGTACTCTATTCAGAGCCTTGTGCAGGTACCTTGTCAGCTCAAATTGAGCTTAGAGTGCTTCAGCTGATGAGAATTTGGCCCCACCAAGTCTTCTTCCAGTTTATTATTTCATGGTCACTGTTTGGAGTGGGGAGAGAAAGAGATTTTAAGAAATTAAATTAAAAGAATAATAAAATTACATAGGAGTTGCCTGAGGGGTTTTAATATCCTGCTTTTGGCAATATAGCTTCATTTTCTGTATAATCCTTGCTTTAGAGCTTTTGCAAGGGGTAAAATCTATCCCTCGGGGTAAATTTTCCAACCCACTTGTATCCAAGCCTCTTGACTCTATTGACATTCATGTCTTCAATTCAAGCCCAAATTACAGTGGCATAAGCTTTCATTTAGTGATGGTGAAGCTAAAAAGGCTTTGGGATTTGGTTTAGAAACATATCAAATCTTCTCCCAACCAATTAGTTCTGGAGCTCCTCAGGAGAACATGGCTTCTTAAGGAATGTTTGTGTCACTGTGTTTTTTATTAATTTCAGAAATGTCTTAAGTCCTCCCTCCCTGTTTATGATTTCCTATTTTTCTTGGGTTTCTTTTAGTTTTGTCCTTGGCCAGTGACTTACTTTTCTTCCTTTGTTTTCTGACATCAGTATGGATGTGCAAAGTCACTTTGCTAAATATGAAACACAACTGAATGTTTTCAGGCTTGGTAATTCCTGAGGAAAAAAAAAAAAGAATTCAGGGAGAATGGAAATGAAAGAGCTTCTTCTGATGATTAAGCCAAAGCAACCTTAGCAAAAGATGCTCCGCTCCTGAACATGAAATGTGTGCTTTTGGCAGAGCCTGGCCCCCACACCCAGGCAATCCAACACTACAACGAGTTCTAAGATGGCTTGTGGATTTGAACTGGTTTAGTGAACTCTCAAAATAGTTGGTTCACTCCTCCCCACTGTTTTGTTGGACATGTCTGTGGTGACTTGTATCAGCCTGAGGAATCGATTGCTGTTCAAAGGTGTAGTTGGTCTTTCAGCCCAGAGTGTTGCCACAAATCTGTTTACCAGTGTAATTTGTTCTGAAACAGCGCTGCTGAAACACTCAGAGGGCTGGAAAGTGGCCTGAGGACAAATGTGGCTTAGTAGAGGCACACTGTGATTGTGTGACATCACTAGCAATGACATCACTAGCAATATCATTTGATCTCAGACTTGACCTGGAAGCTTGTGATTTCATGCAGTGTTATGCCTGTTACCTGCCTACTTTCTCTCCCTGCTTCTGCTTTCACACTGCAGTCTCCAGCTCTTTGGAGGGATAGTTTGTGCTTGCTGGCGTTCCATCACATTCCCAGATCCCCACTTCTTCCTTTAGATCACCAGAATAAACCAGCATGTATTAGAATCATTAAGGTATTAATATTTAACAGTATTAGACCTGGAATTAAAAACACCACTGGGCTGTAGGGTTTTTTTCATCTGTGTGCAATAAATCAACATCAAGCTTTTTATTTTGTTTGTGTTTCCATAGTGAGAGGGGAGCAGGGGAGCATCATGAAAACAAATTCAAAAGCTTTGGTTTGTTTTTCTTTCATATGTTAGGGACTTGCTTGGGAAAGGCAGAGTGTCGATGCAGTGGGGGATCCCCAATGCAATCAGAAAGCCTCACTGAGTCCAGGAGGGGGTGTGCTTACAAGCCACCATAATCCAGAGGAAGCCTGGAGTGTTCCAGATATTAGAGCGGCACTTGAAGCGTCTGCGTCTGCTGCTCTCCACGGATAGAAAGTACGACAGAGCAGAAATTGCCCTGGAAAGTAATTATTAAATGGTTTCCGCTGATCCATCTGAACGGCATCATTTACTCTTAAGCCAATCATGGTGGCAGGACTAACCCAGGGACTTCCTCTGCCAGTGGTTAACTCTCCTGTCAAGCAGATAAGCGAGTCACTGGAAGTATGGTGTCCTGCCTGCCCTGTGCATGGCTGCCTTTGGATCATCTGTCTGCACTTGTCTGTCAGTGCACAAAGTTGTCTGCTTTACTCTCCAGCAGTAAAGACCAAGCAGATATGCTCCTTAAGTCCAACCCTCTGTCGTTTCAGACAACCTAGATAGTTTTGGGGCCCTTTCTCTAACTTAAGTCGCCTCACCCTGCTCAGAAGTGTGTGTTTTCATGCTGTCCATCCAGAATGGCTCTGTGTGCCAGTCCAGGGTGTTCCACTTCTTATTTCCAGGAGAAGTGCTTCTCATAACACAGTACATATGGGAAGAATTTCATTGCCCAACAAATAATCACACCGCTTGTTTGAAATCTGGAAAGAGCCCTGGAGATTAAAAAGACTGGGTACCTTCCCCCCTCTTTGACAATGGCAACTGTGATCTTTGTTTTAATCAGAAGTGTTTCTAGCTGGCGGTGTGAAAGCACCTAGCTGTCTGTCTAGCCATCACTCCAAGCCTGGTTAAATTAATATTAGCTCTGAGAAATAGGTAATTATTTTCCCTGTTTATTTGGTTGCACCTATAATTATTGCTTTACCTGGTGGGAGCCATAAGCTGTTGTAATTATGCTTCGTTAAAATGCTGATTAATAACGGCTTGCTTCTGAAAGGTGTGCTGTGGGACCTACTTTTCCCTGGCTAGGCTTATTAATTGTAATGTAGATCTATGTACCTATCTATTAACTCTGAGCTAATATACATAGAAATGATGCTAAGATCATATTTCAGCACCTGACTTAGATTTGCTAACACTAGGAAGCAGATATTTTTTCTGGTCAAAGAAAGGTTCTTTCTTGCTATGAATCTGTTCCATGTTACCAAACGCATCTAGAAAGGATAAGGTGAAAAAATGATAGTAAATGTGCCCTTCATAAAGGGTATGTCTGAGCTCCTATATAATAGCTTTTATGTTCATGAATTTTAGACTGCTTTAGGAAGGAAGGCCAATATTCTTTCCATTTTATACATCAGGAACAAGAGGTTTGGAAAACGACTTGGGCAGGTTTCACAGGAAAAGCAATGCTACAATTTTGATCATTGATTTACTGGACTATAAGATATGTAGAGCACGTGTTTCTTTATAGCACAGGCTTGGTCATGGTTTAGTTAGCCAAAAATTGAGAGCATGCCTTACTGCTTGATCTTCAATAAGGCTGCAAAGCAGGATTTCAGCTAAAACCTAACTTCACCACCCACCTGATAACTTCTCCTACCTTTTCATTCTCTTTTGTCCATGAACTCTGCTATCAAACTGGAGCAGGAGGTGAAAAATGTTGAACCATCTTGATCAAAATGCGACTTCCTCCTTTGAGGCAGAACCAGAAGGTGCCTCAAATTGTTTGATAGCAATTGCTCTTAACACAATAGTGGATCAACAGTTGAAGTGCCACATAATTTGAATACTTAATGCTCAGATGTTGTTTTCCCAACGTTTTTTCAGTGTTTGAGTTCCATTTGTCACGTGTATGCACGTGTGCTGTAGAGAGTGTCCTACCTTAGTGTTGGCTTAGCTGAATGGTACTGAGATTTAGAATATGTTGGGGGGGTTAAGGATCAGTGTTCCTAGTGTTATTGAGTTGATTTGGTGGCTCTGAAATTCAGTACTTTTAAAGAAATAGCATCAGTGTTCCTACGATATCACCTTCTTTACCAAGGATACCCACATTTGAGATCTGAATCTTGCAAGACTGGTAAGCTTTTTGTCTTGTGCGAACCAGAAATGAATATAGATTCCTTCTTTCTCTTTTTTTTTTTAACCCTATTCTTTTGTGAAAATAATTCAGGCAGACTTTGATTTGAGAATTCCTTAGTCCTGAAAGAGTGAAGGAATTCATAGATAAAGTTCCCATTTGGGCTGTTTCTAATAAAATGCATTAATCAAGGATACAGTTCAGAGAATTTTTTGCTTTGTCTGCGCTTCCTAAAGTTCTTCTTTCTCCTAATTTTTCTTGAGTAAATGGCAACAGCTTAACCCAGCCAGTACAGAGTACAGTTACAACAAAGCACACTTTAATAATTATCCATTCTTTAGACTTTGTATCAAAATTTGCAGCATATGAGGATCTCTGTCTGTATAGAACAAAAGAAGCGGTTGACGCCAATGAGTGTGTTAAGGATGATTGAGTGGGCAAGAGCAGCCAGAGCTTAATGTAAGTGAGGCAAAGATTCAGTCTATAAGTCCATGAGATTGAGTCTATACATCTTCATTAGTGCTTTATGCCTTAAAACATGGTAATGCTTTCAAGAGTGATCACTGTATTTGTACATTAACTTTTTCACCTCTGAATACCTTTTTTATACCTACTTTGCCTGGCCCAGAACTGATACTGGGATCATTTACCGGGCTCATGTAGAGAGTGGTCCTAGCTTTTGTATGTTCCCAGTTCTTGACTTCAGTTAGATTTGGCTGTGCACTTAAGTCATTACAGAGCCTGTTCTGCTCATGGGTTGTCTTGTTCAATGCGATCTTATTAAGCGCAGTTGAATGGCAGGTCCAATACAGGAGCTAGAAATTAGGACCGGGGCGAGCAAAGGTTCCCTCCTGTCATGAAGAATCTGTTTTCTGACTGCTTGATCTTGTTTTGATTCAAGTCCGTTTGCTTTCAGGACTTCTCACCCATTTTCCAGACATGAAGAAAGGATACTATAGGTGGGATCAACTACTTTTTAGTGCGCATTTCACCCCCAGCCTCTTCTAAGGACAGGCTCCATTTTGTGACTAGACTAAAAGCATCCAGAGCTGTGAAGCCCTCTGAGGTAGAAATGATGATGGTTTGGAAAATAGCTATGTATCCAGTGGGAACAGAAAAAGAAGCAGAAAGTCCCTGTTGTGAGGAGGTTTGGGTCAGTGTGTGCATACGCTGGAAGCAAAAAGCATTGCTGTTACCCAGTTGGATCACTCTAGTTCTTCCAGGTGCAGGCTATACTAAACAGCTCAGATCTGTGTAGAGATTCCTTAAAGTAAATCTGTGATTTACCACTGTTATTCCGAAACATCTTCATTGACATAATCCCCTCTCACTTTGTCATGCTTGTAGGATATAGTGGTTTGACTCTAGAACTCAGGTACTACTTTGTTGAGGATTTTTTTTAATGAGCCACCTCTAATTTTTATCTGTGCATCACTTTGGAGTGCAGTCTGGAACTACTTAGCACTGGTTTGAAGCTAGGGAAACAGAGGCACAAGTGACTTGGAAGGTCACATTACGGGTCAGAGCAAGGATTAAGTACAAGGCATCCCAGTGTATTGGCACTGGGGAAGACGTAGTGTGAAATTCAAGCCTTTTAATATGAAATAAAGATAATTTTAGCAGAAAGCTAAAAGACTGCAATGTTTTTGGAAAGGATCAGGCAGCAGACTATGGAAGAAGGTAAAAATTTAAAAGTTTTCATTGGAAGCTAGGGTTGAGCTGGACTAAAATTTATAGAGAAATATGGCAAATTAAGAGAAAGTTTGTATCTGAACTCGGACCTTGCTCATTTACCAATGGACTTTACCCTCAAAATGGATCTGATGCAAGATCTGAACAAGCAAAGATGTTTGGATGTTGCAGATACACCTTCAAATCTTAATTTGGTAACTTCAGTTCTGTAGCCAAGACAAGAACAGTAGTCCCAGCAATGGTGCTGATTGCTCTTTCATTCCCATTCCACTGGAAATGTGAGTGATGTTGTAAGATACTGGGTAAACTTCGGGATTGCCTGGAGCTTTGGGGGTCAAATCCCTGGATAATGTGCAACGGACTGTGATGAGGACAAAACAGTGTCTGTCTGCTGAGAATCTTGACATTTTTGTGTGTTTCCTGCATAAAGGGAAGGTTGGTAAGAAAGGGATCTTTTCATTCAAATATATTTCCTCTCTCCCTCTCTAAGAAAATGTTCATATCAGCCAACACATCTAACTGAAGGCCAGCTGCTATTATTTTGTGGCTGACTTTACTGTCCTATTAATATCTTAAAAACTAGCAAAAACCCTTCAGCCTGCTGGCTTGATTTTGGGAAGGACATAGTGTTATTCACAATCATTTCCAGCTATAGTATAAATTATTTGGAAAAATTGATACTGCATATTTTAAGGAGCTAGATTTCTCTGTTCCTTTTTGTCCCCCTCCTCCTCTTGTTTTTTGTTGTGTTTTTTTTTTTTTGGTTCTGATTAGACAAATGAATCATGCAAGCGAGTGTTCCCTGCAATGCCACTAATTGATGGGATGCTATACAATTGCATTGCAATAGCAAAACACTTTCAGCCTCTGAGAGATTACTTGCATTGGCCTGGGATTAAGAAACCTTTGAAATCCTGAATCTAAATTACCATTCTTTTGACTGCTGTTTGTGACGCTAATTAGCTGTGTTAATTGGATGTTTTGATACTTGAAGAGCAGAGCAATCCAAATCTTTTTTTTTTGGAAAGCCAAAATTATTAATGAGTTTGGCAAGGGAGCCAGAGTTTATTTTAATGCTGTACACTTCCATATTCCCATTTTTTGTTTTAGGTTGGTATTTTTGTTGGTTTTTAATGTTGCTATTATTATTTTTTTAAGCACTCTGAGTGCGTAATCAGCGTAGGAGTGAATAGTAAATGTTTGAATGTGCTTTCCAACAGAGAGCTCTGATGCATTGCTGTCTCCAAATTATTGAACTGCTGGAGAGAAAACATGTCCAAGCCAACATCGTTTGTATTGTTGGAGAAGTGGGGAGATAAAGGGGAGGAAGTGTGAAACAGATGAAGAAAATTAACATGAAGCCATTTAGATGGAGGGGCTTCCTTTATAATCGCACGGTGGGTGATCTGAAAGGAGCTCAAGTTTAGTTTCTTCTGGATTGTCATGTGCTAGTTTGCTATTCTTGCATCAGGTATCATGCTGGTTCCCCAGGCTCTGGACTCTTGGAAATGAATTGGTGCAAATAGTTGCATGGGTGTTCAGGAAGGGGTAGAAATCCTTTACCTTGTAGGAACCAAAATCAGTATTTGCTTCCAACAACTGTTCCTATCAACCCAACTTTATGGTCTCAATTTGGTTCTGACAGACAGAGCTTCTTGGCAATGGCTATTTCTTGTTACTGAGTTTAAATGGAAAAAAACAACAAAAAAAACAGAACCAAACAAAAACCTATGTCATCTTCTGGGGGGAGTGCATCACATTTTACTTTGAACCCAGCCAATACTGGCTTTATGTTTTGGAAGCAAAGACATATATTGGTCATTCCTTACAGTTCAGGTATAGTTGATGACTCCATGCTTGTACCGAAATGCTTTTGCCCGATGTGGTCTCTGAAGCCTGCAGGTAGAGTGACACATCATGGAGGCCTTTGCTATTGTTTGCTGTTCTCCAGAGGTCACCCTATGGGAGGATTGTGAGACCAGTGGTACCGAGATTGGTGCAGCCTGTGGTGGAAAGGCAGTGGAGGAGATTTGCAGCGTTGATGCCTGCATCTTCTCTGTAAAATACAGGATCTGAAGTTAGGATATTGGAAAGCGCTTGGGTACCCAAACCAAAATCCATAGGGCTTTCTGGCATATCCTTCAAAAATTATGTTCCAAATTGACCTACCTTTTAAATGGCAACTTTTAGAGCCCACCTATTAAAGCACTTCTTCACGCTTCCCTTTTTAACACCAGTGTTGTTGAAGTGCCCGTACTAAGACCTGTGCTCTATGCACCGTGCCTTGGAGCCTCATCCTCACCGAAACCACAGTGTGGTGCTGCAAAGCATCCCCTCTGACCCCCACCCTCTGAACAGACAGCATCCCCATGGCACAGCAAGGCTCTCCCCAAAATCAGATGTAACTGCTTTGTTCTGAAAATGCAGGGAGGTGGCACCTTTTGTGGGATCATCCCAATTAATATCATCCAATTAATATCATTCCCAACCCGAGAAGCACATTCTTCGCCTGTCTCCCCTGGTGATGGTTTGGGTAGGAGCATCTTACTCTCAGGTCTGTGCTCCCTTATAGAAAGGAGTAAAAGAACTTCAGGGTCAGGAGGAGGGTGAGAGAGGCCTTGAGGCTGTGGAGCTCAGCAGCAGGACCTCCCTCTGGCAGGAGGGAGCTTGGAGGCAGCATCTCTCTGTCCAGGGATTGTGCATGGTATTTCTGTTAAAGCATCCTGACATACAAGTGGAAAAGAGGCCAAGGACAAGGGTCTGGGTAGATGGAGGAGCCTTCTGTCCAGCCCTGCCCCAGGCACCACACAGCAGGAGGATTCATGGTGGTCACTTGTTGTGCCTGTTGTTTCCTTCTGGCTCCTTCTGCAGAGCTCCTGCTCAGCAAGCAGATCACTTCTGTCACCTCCTGGGGCACCGGCCTCTCTCCATGTGTCCTGCAAGGTGTGGAGGGGAGAGATCCTGACCCTTGCGTGCCACCTGGGACCCAGCCACCAAAAGTCAGGTCTGTGTGTCTCTTATGGATACATGACTTTTTCTCCCCACCTCTTGCAGCTGTGTTTCTTTCACAGACACAGAATTCACTCACTCGGTTATGGGTTTTGTTGTTATTGTTGGGTTTTTAGTTCAAGTTTGAAAAGTGTTGTCTGAAGATTCACATCCAGTTGGAGTGCCATCTGGATGGGACAGGCCGGAGAGACTCAGCTGCCTCTAAAAAAAGCCACCAGAAAACCATTCCAAATCTTAATGTGTAATTACAGTGTGAAACAACAAAACCTCGGCTCAGCCCGTTTCTTGGCAGCTTTGTGCTTTGGCCCGAGGGAGATTTGCCTTCCAGGGGAACTTAGGGAGTCAGTTCCTAGGCGAGTAAGAGGAGTGAGACATGGTGGGAAGCTGATGGATTTGATCTCTAGGGCAGGACTGGTGTTTTTTTTTCATGACTTTCAGACTCCATCTGTCAGTGGATTCATGTGCTGACATTGACGACTACTTTAGAGGAAGCAGCACCTCCTGGCTTGGTGGCAGCCTGCTAGTGGGAGGGCAGAGGACAGGGCTGTGTGCGTGTGAGTGTGTCTCCCGGGGAGGCTGGAAGCCATACAGAAGTGAAATGGAGCCAGGTTCAGATGTCTGCAGCCGAAATACTTCCAAAGCAGAATAAACAACACAACATTTCAGCTTTTCACCATGAACAATAATCAGCTTTCTGTTTCCAAACAGTTTTCTAAAAACAAACCAAATGCAGGAAGGACATCAAAACTGTTTTACAAATGTTGAGCTTATATGATAAATCCTTTTGCAAAATGCTTTTTAGCAACAACTTCCATCTCTGGCAGCCAAGGCAGTGGTGGGCTCCATGAGGGACTAGTGCTTCTGAGGGTCAGCTGGAGATGTGTAAAGAGTGAAGGGCCATATTTGCTTGCGGAACTCTTGATTGGTCTGGCCTTCCTAACCCCTTGCAATTCTAAAGGAAGTTCCCTTAATAACATCATTGTGAATTAAGGCGGAGTAATTGCTCACACCTTACATAGACAGTTGAACTTGCTCATTCCCAGAATCAGTGCAGACGCAGCTTGGCCACACTTGCCAAGGCCGCATAGGAACCCAGCAACAGATTCCTGAGCAATTTTCCAGCTCAGCTTGAATTGTCCAAATGCCAGCTCAGGGGTCTGTGATGTTTCAGAGGGCTCAGCCCTTGCAGACATCGTGGCCCTTGTTTCTGACACTTGGTATTTTGGATGAATGCATCACCTGCAATTCATAGAGTAAGAAGCGACAGCATCTGAAAACCTGTCCTCCTTTGCTTGTCTGGAGGAATATCCTGTGCAGGATTTTGAAAATGATGCCCTACAGTGCACTCATTTTCAATCAGACTTCGCTTTGCAAATGGTGCTACATCTAAAAACCATGGAATGTGCTCAATGCAAACATTTGCAAGGCTGACTTTCTCCTGAGAAGAATATGCCTTCTTCCTAATTAAGGCTGGTTGTCTACTCAGCTATTCCCACTGCTGGCTGCCAGCAATAATGCCCATTGTAGTGTGGGTGGAAAATACGCAGTTTTCAAATCTCATTTATTCCATATAGTATTACATTCTCTTATGAACAGGCTGCTCATTCTCTGTGAAAAAAAAACAAGCCAAAATGCTCTTGGAGCGGTGTGGTCTCTGCCCACACTTACAGATAAGATGAGGGGACATTTACCTCAGCATCCCTTTTCCTCTACAAGCTCTACTGCTTCTGACTCCCACGGCCTGCGCCTTTTTTCCTAATAGTTTCCCTGTCCCTGGTCATCCCTCCACATCTGATTTGGTGGATTATTTGACTGTGCGGGTTATCTGAGGATTTATTTTCCCTGGCTGGTACTCTTAAATGGGTGTGAATTATCTGATATGGGGATTAAACGCATGAACATAAAGTAAAGGCTGACATGGGGCATCCCAGCCCACTCCAAAATGCTGTCTGTACACATGATGATTATTAGAAACTCATTTCACAGTGGCCCCTTCAAACCATCATCATTGATTCAAACTAATGATCTAAGAAGGAGTGTCACTGGCAGTTCTGGGGGCCAGCCAGTCCCAGCAATGGCTGAGGTTTTCATAGAAAACCTTGGAACATCAGTTAAGCTGATCCATGTCTTTTACTGTCCCTTGGTGAGAGAATGTGATTATTTGGTGAGCAAGAATGATCAGAACACACAGATTTGAAATTTCAAGCAGTTGATCATTACTCTAAATGCCTGGCTAAGTCTTATGCCTAACTGGTATTTTGAAACACTGCTTTAATTTTTCCTCTAAGCCTTAACGTGCTAGAAAGACTTGGCAGAGATTCCTGCTCAGACAGGCTCCGAGGATGGACTGCACTTGCAGCTGATTTGACTGATATGCAGGGCATCAACCTTGCTAAAATATGGGATTCTAATAAAAGAAGATCCTTCACTAAGAACCCATTCTTTCTGGTGTGTAAAGCAGCACTGTATGGGTTGTGGATATTGTTGGGATATTGCCATTTTCCGGGAAAGGAGATGACAAAAGCTGTGTCATAACCTTAGCACTGATTAGAAATGGACACACACTTTCAGCATCAGCGACAGAAGCTGTACACTGGGAATAATCAATAATTGCTCTTTTGGCAAATAGATGACCCTGTGGACTCACAGAAAAGATTTATGGAAGGCAACGTGTTTTTCTTATGAAAAAGAACAATAAGGGATAAAATGTCTGTTCCAGAACTGTCGTCAGTATATAACAGTGGCAGATTTAAACTGAAATTCTGTTGCTTCCTTGTGGTATGTTCGCATTGAATGTGATGAAAAGGCAGGCTAAAAGTGCTGTGAAAAGAGTACGCATGCACCGCATCAAACAATAGGTTCAGTGATGCTGTGACAGCTGCCAGTGTGTCTCATTGTACAGGATGCGTAGGCACATCAACTGGTTAGGGAGTGAAGATTAGCACAGAGAGCGTACGGGGAGGAACAGGTATTAGGGATAAAGTAGCAAAGGGCCATCATGATGGGAGACTTGAGTTTTAGACCTCTCTTCAGCCCTGACTGAGATGACCATAGAAGGCAAAAAAAAAAAAAAGAAACGCCACTCTGAAAACACTAAGCAGGTACCACTAGTGTGGTCTGAGGAGAAAGGAAGTTTCCAATTTTCATTTGGTATTGAATGCAGAAGTTGGACTGTCTTAACAGATACGGCTGAGCAGGGGGAATCATCTGGTATTATTCCCCAACTGGAAATGTTAGAGAACCTATTTGCAGTGAACACTGAAATGCTGTGACTTTTGAACCATGAAATGTAGATCACTTGAACACACACTAAAGTACTGAAGGCGGGTGAAAATGTCCAAAGCAAAGGCTTGTAAAATGTGAACAAATATTCATGGGCATTTGTTTGCATTACCCTCCGATCTCTGTGAAGAAGCCCTTTAAATTTCATTTTGAGATGCTCTGGCAGTGTGAATACCTGTGCTTTAATTTAGTTTGCTTTAGCTCCCAGGAAGCTCTATTTTCAATAGTGATTTGAACTCCAAATCCTGGCCTGATTGATCTTGTCTCACCTGACAAGTCACAGTTGCTATTGTTTTAGTGCTTGGCTTGGTGCCCAAAAATGTGCGTATTTGTACAGGGGTATGACTTGCCATTCTCCTAAATGAAGCAATTGAAATAATAGTAGTTTTCACTCTGAAAGAGCTTTATAGCCATCTCTGATTTCAGCCTCATGCTGGCTCTGTACAGGGTACTGCTAGGATTTATTATTGTTTGGTTCATGTTGAAAGACCCAGATTTTCCTGTGTAAATTGGAGCCCCCTTGTGCTAGGGACATTACTGGTGCTCAGGGATGAAGTCTGAGATGCAGCACAAACAGAGAGAGGAAAAAAAGGGTCTAATGTTTTGATTTAGAAGGTTATGGAATAGAACACATAGACAAAAAAGTATTTGTCAATGGGATCATATGCCCTCTCACAAGATTGGTCCTATATGTCAAGCTGCAGTAGGAGCTCCTTTCGGAGCAATGACAAAGCCTGACGTATCAGACAATAGGACAAGCTCTCCTGCTCCATGGCTCCACATGCTTCCCAGAGAGAGAGGCCACAGTGAGACTTTGCACATACATCACCTGTGAGCCTAATTGACCCTGATTTAGACCAGCTTTACAGAAAAGCAGTTGATTATATCTTTGTTTCCTTCATCGCTGCCACACACATAGAAAAATTCAATATATTGCAGAGGTGACTGTCTGGCTAGCTGAGTGTGCTGTGGGGTGGTGGATGAGCTGAGATGGGGTGACCAGCTGATACAAAGCACCTGTGATTTAGTGCAGCTCCACCAAGTGTGCAGCCACCTTTGGAAGTCAGGCCCTGCATGACATGCCCAAGGTCACCTGGGAAGTGTGTGACAATGACAGGAACCAAACCTGATTTACGCTGAGTGTCCCAGGTCATTGTCCTGCCCCAGGACTAGATTCTGCTTTAAGGATGACCTCGTACCCAGAGATGGAAAAGAAATGTGTTCTCTTCTATTTATTTATACCAGTGTAATCCCAAACATGTTTAGCATGTGTATAACTTGAAATGGTAACGCTATTCCATGCAGGAGTGTATTGATTTACAGGGAAGGAATGGCACTGTCAGAATATGGAGCTTTTATCCCATGGACTTATTTTCTGCAGGATGTCAGGCTGTGTAATCCTGCAAAGCTGCGCGCCTGGCTGCCATTGGAGGAGGCTGACAGTTTTTCAGCATTTTTTTAAGCTCTACCATCCCCCATGAGCATTTGTTCTGTGTGTGTGTGTAGGTGGATTGATTGCTAGGTAGCTCAGTAAATAGGTTGGGAAAATAATACTTAATTGACTTGATATTACAGGTGACTTGAAGGAGTTGGGAAAACAATGTCAATTAAACAGTGCAAACATATATATGTATGTGTGTGGATAATGTTTTTAAGTGCTTTTGGAAGCGGAAACCCCTATAATTTGAATTGCTATTCAGCTCTGTAATGTATTTAATTGTTTGTGTGTGTAAGTGGTAAACGGAGGTAAAGCTGTAGTTTAATCAATAGCTTTTCCATAAATCTCATCTAAAACAGAGCCTAGCTCAGAAGATGTTGATGGCTGAATTTCTAAGATACAAAGGCCTCGGTCAGATATCACTTGTGATTCTGGATCTCTTGTGTGCTCAGATTTCTGTGTGCAATAGCTCACACACAAATACAGCAAAGTATGCTCTCTAATACCAGCAGTGCTTCGAATCACTTCAGTTGATTGAATATTGCGTGAGACAGCTCCTGAAAAGATCCCGGGTACCTTTATAGTATTTTCTTAGAACTGCCAGGGCTATAGTAGAACTCTGTAATCCAAATAATATGGCAGTCTGACTGTCCACAAAACATCTATCATTTTCTCCTTACTAAATATGTATTTGTGTTAATTTAGCATTCATGACATCTCATAATGGAACAGGATCCCACTGTGCTAACTGTTGTATGAACGCAGAGCAAAATCTGTGTCCTGCAGAGCCCGCAGTCCAAGTCTCCATTACCACCAGTGAAGATGCCTCTGCTGGTGACAGCAAACTAAGTATGCCCATTTGTTTTTAGTATAGTTTGTGCTACAACGTCAGCTCCTCGTTTTGGTTAATAAATCACTCATAAATGCATACTCATTTGTTATTTATCAGTATTTGCTGAGCGGTGTGGACAAAAAATTGCCAACATCCAGCTTGTTAGAGAGCTGTTCACAGTTGACTCTTTGTTGTGTAATGGAGCAAAATAGTCATATGATGTGTCTGTTCTCCCATCTGTACAGTGTTAGTTCCATTACAGACTTTTTTTAGGCAGAATAATCAGGCTTTTTGCTCTTCTTAATTGCTTGACTTACAATACTGCTCAAGACTCAAGAGGAAACAGGAGACCTATTGAGTGATGCCAGATAGAAACACTAAGAGAAAGACCATCCTTGCCGAAAAGGCTGTACAATTTAGATGGACAAATGTATTATGGGAGAAGAAAAAGGCATGTGCAAAGTGAGAGAGGAAATAAATTGCAAAGCTGAGAACAGAACTTATGTTTTGTGCCTGCCAAGTCAGTGCCACTTCCTCCCTGGAATTTGAAATCTCAGCTGCAGCATTCAGGAATGCATTGATCCTATATGTTATAAAGAAAAAAAAAAAAAAAAAAACACAAACCAAAACCAACAACAAAAATCCTAATAAGCTAGCAAAAAAACCCTGAAACTTGCATTTGAGATCATAATGGCACTCAGATTTGTTAGTATCCATTACAGCTAACTGGTAATTCAATTAGTGATGGAAGAACTGAAAAATAAAAACCCCTTTGGTAGTTCTCCTCATACCAACTACTGTCCCATAACTCATGGAGAACAGGAACTCTTGTGTGATTTTATAAGATTTGTTGACCTCTGACCCTCTTGTTGCCTATTTTTTCACCTGAAAGGCCTGACACGAGAACAATATGCATCTCTAGGTCCATCAGATAGTATTCATGTATAATTGTATGCACGTTTAGATTAAATAGATATATTTCTGGGATGCTTACCTGCTTAATCAATATTTTTTATATCATCTTAGTTTCATCTGCAGGAACACAACACACTTTTTACAAACATGTTGGCTCTTTTGTAAAAATCAAAACAAGTAGTATTTTCACAGCATACCATAGAGCAATGAGTTGCATTGCTTATTAAATGGTAAAGCTTCAAGTTGGCCTCAAGTTATCCCACCTGCCCCTTGGTATAAATCAAGACTGAAATAAGTAACTCTAATACTGATAAAAAAAGCCCCTTCTGCTTCTCAGGCTTTTCTGGAAAAAAAAAAAAAAAAAAAAAAAAAAAAGTATTGGCCCTGAATATGGCTGGTTACAATCAGATTGAGTGAAAATTGGAGTATAGTAAAATACCTGAAATTACATCTTCTTTGCCTCCTTTTATGCATGCCACTAGCTAGTCAAGACACTGTGTACACTGCCACAACTGTATTTGCTGGGTTCTTTTCCTGTCTTTGTCATTCCAGTGATATGTTAGAGAGATGAGGACAGGGAGATTTTTAGCTTCTGTGCAGTATGATGTTAGAGCTACTGAAATAGCACAAGAACTGTTTCCCCGAGTGCCTACACTAAGCAGTGGAAATGAATACCAGTCAAAATTGCTCCAAGGACCATTGACTTTGTATACCCCAAGGGTAAACGAAATGTTTTGTTGGGTTCAAAATATCTGCATAACATCCTTTTGTTGCTCTTTTTATTCTGTGTTCTGGTAGAAACCAGAACTAAGAGTGACCATAAATAGCTAAGAAGAATCCACTTGTACCCACCTGGAAGTGGGACATTGAAAGGGCAGCTTTTTTAGGAGTTTCTCTGCATCCAAAATGTTGAGTGAAAACCATCCTTTCACTTCTCCAGACCCCTCCATGAAGCGGTTCTGAACACACAAAGTTAAGTCTGTGCTTGCTGGAGTAACTGCCTGTCTGTCTTCCACTGGCTCAGAGGATACAGAAATAATTCAGTGCTTCCTTTTTTTTAAATCCATATACCTTTGATTATATGCTATATAATACTAAATCCTAACATTAGTGTTTGATGTTCTAGCAGCTCTCTGTCTCTCTTAGACAAATTGTGATGCAGATGTAATGATCTTTTATCTCTCTGAACTTCTCATGCAGGCACATTGCTCTCCCTTCTTATGTTACTGTATGCACTTAAGCAGTTACTCATATTTTAATGCAGAAGTAGGTCCTTGTTAGTGGTGAGTGAAAATCTAAAACGTTTTGGATCCTTTGGGGAAGGAAATAATAGCGCTGTTTTGTAAGATTATTCCAGTTCATATGTTTTTATAGGAGGAAAAGGGTATAAAATGTAAGGTAGGTATGGAATTTCAAAGCATACTGTGAAATTTAGAGGCATCACTAATTAAAAGAAAAACATGTCTAAATCCCTATACCAAATCCCATAAAACTCTGTTGTAAAGCTATTTAGAGACTTGCTTTAGGCCCAAAGTTAGTGGCATCTAAATGAAGAAACTTACACATTCTATGTTTAGAGAAATCTATCAGTTCAATTATATCAGACAATTTTTTTTACTTTTTTCCCAGTTTTTTTTCTAAAATCAGTAATTAGGTACTGTCCTACCTTTGGCATTTCTTAAAAGAATTTAGTATCTCTTTTTCTCCAAGAGTAAACCATGCTTGTTTAGTGGCACATCTGTCTCTATTCTGAAAATGTGACAAAATTTTTGACCTAACACCAGCTAAGGGGTTAAGCACCAGGACCTGAACGTCAAGATGAGCAGTCCACGTCTGTCCACCAGATGATTCCTACTTCTTAGCATCTCTTACATTTAGCCATAAAATTCAGTGCTCCTGTTTTACCTGAATTCCTCCTCCTGTGTCTGTGCAGATATCACCCTTGAGTGAAGTCAAGCCACCTTGCCATGAAGTCTTTCTGTCCAAGCATGTCTGCTATTTCCTTCTTATTCTACCTTTTATTGGGGGATTGCTAGTTCTTCTTCATTGTAAAAGCAGCCTGGCTGGGGATCCTACTTCTTTGAAATGTGTAGTTTGCACAATGCAGTGTCAGTGCTTAGTATACTGCAAGGTAAGGAAAGAATTGGCTTTGTTTTGCCACCTGGGCTGAGAGGAGACAAAGTTATGCTGGCATTTCTGTTATGCACAGTGCTTCTCCAAGAGAGTCCAAATTGAAGTTTGCAAGAATCAAATGCACCATGGAAGCTTCTTGCTGAGCACGCTTTCATCAGAGGTGTTTTGAAAGTAGTAGCAACTGCTTCCTCTTTTCCTTATCTCACAAAAATAACAGATTTCACTTAATTGCTGGCAGAGGTGGAGCCAGCAGATCCAGGTCCCCATACTTTCCCATAAGATGCGCAGAACAGGTGAAAATTGGTGAATAAAGAGGACTTAGTATCCATGACACTTTTTGCCACATATACTGAGCTGTGAACTTCAGTGAAGAGGGATAATATTCAGAAAAATATTTCAATGGATATTTTAAAAGCATAAAGGTCTGGATATGTCATTATTTTCATAGGGTGGTGTTGAGGAAGGTGTTTTGCACACAAAGCTTGCAGTAAAAAATGTCTTGAAGGGCAGGCAAGACTTCATCTGATGGATCTTGTGGAATGATTCAAGTGAGTCATCTGGCAAGGAAAAACTGGAGGTTTTGTAAGAGGTGTCAAACTGCATTGGGGTATTTTGTGTATAAGGTAATTGCTTTGGACACTGATGCCTAAAACTTTCCTGATTTGTCTTCGTGTGGGGCGAGTTGTGTGTGGCAAGTGGTGGATTCAGTGGCTGACAGGAGAGTTTTAAGCTTACAAGGCTTAAGCTTCCTTGTAGAAGGAAGGCTGGAAGAAGCTGAAGAAAAGATGCTACTTCTTGAATGAGTGTCACTTTGCTAATATTTATATTATAAATAGCCGTGAAGTGGTTATTTTTAATCCACAGTAAAGTGTAGTATCACTGCGTCTCTGCCTACAAATACTGTCAAACCATGGACGTATTGTGCAGTATTACAGAGAACTGAGCAGTACCAGAAAGTGAGTATTGTCACTTTCAGTCCTTCCCAGTCTGGCAGCAGATATGTTCCCTGGGTTCTGCTGGCCATTTAACATCTACGTTCACTCTGAGGTGTTTATTCATTCATCACGTGTAACCGTTAACAGAGCTTTAATTTTTCTCTATTTCTTTGCTGGTCTACTACAAGCACAAAATATTGAGCGAGAGGTGCATTTCCACTCTCTTTTGGATACACAGTTCTTTGTGCATTATAGATGCAGACAGACAGGAGTACGAGTGGGGAGTTTCTGACCATGTTTTTCCATTGGACAAGCTGTACAGTTGTGCTTTTCTTCCCTGTGATTAGAATTAATTACCAATGCTTTCCCTATGCAGCATGAAAGAGAAGAAAGCTGAAGGTATCTGTCAATGGTGGGTGAAAACAAAATGAGAAAACAGGGAAAAGAGGACAGAATTGCTTTCTGAGGCCAATGGATGTTGAGTGAATAGTTGTGCTACTTGCTAAAGAAGTATGTGTCAGTTCTGTATGTCCCCCTCCCCCCAAAATCAATAACATATCAACCAGTCAGTCCCCTGAGATGTACAGTGTGCATACAGAATGGAGATAAAAGCAGATAAGAAACTACTTCTGCATGGAAAGTAAATGTCTCTGCGTAGGAAGTTTTTGATATGTTTGTAAATTCAATCCCATTGGCTTTATTTATTTATTTACTTTGTATTTTTATTTTTGGTATGTAATAGTTTTTCTTTTCCCCAGATTGCTTCAGCATGCCATGCAATGCAATGCCACTTTTGTCCCAGTGAGCTGCTATTTCCATATAAAAAGTAGAGTGTTTTACAGTCAAGCATATATTTTTAACACTGGGGAATTTAAGCTGCACTGTGTATTTGTAGAGGCTGCTCAGTGCAAGAGCTTCCACTTGAGATCAAACAAATTGGAGAAATGTTCTGAAAAAAAAAATGAAAGGGAGGGAGGATGCAATTCAGTGAAAGCCAAGGCAGGAATTTATACATAGGCAGGAAGAATTGGTGGGCAACAAACTATTTATGAAGTAGGTTTGGGAACTGTGGGTCACCAGCATGACATAAATTCTGTTGTGGGGGTGCACCAGCAGCCTCCCTTCGAAATAGGTACTGGAATGACCCCCTCTTCTTTTCTCAGGGTTAGTTAGGTCACAGCCAGAGCACTGTGGCTAATTCTGGGTGCATTTTTTTTCACAAAGAAAAAATGTGGGTCAGGAGGAGAAGAGCTACAGAAACAATTGGGGATCTGGAAAACAGGATTTGAGAGGAAAGGTCAAAAGAACTCAGAGCTATTTAGCACAGGAAAGAAGCAGATAGAGGGACAACATGTTACAGTCTTTAAATGCCTGCATGACTACAAAGAGGAGGGGAATAATCTGTTCTCCATGGCCATGGTAGTTAAGACTAGGAGTGATGGGCTTGACCTGCAGCAAGGGGTGGATTTGTCTGAGACATGAAGAAGGTACTAAAGATGTGATAGCAAGGTCTGCATTTAGGCACTGGGGTGGGAGGCTCAGGGATTCCCATTGCTGCTTTCAGAGCAAAGGGGGCACCCATCTGTCAGGAGCTGACAGAGCAACCTAGGGCAGATAGAGAAGCTAGATAACCTCAGACAGTCCTTTCCTAGAAGTCCCTGTGTTTGAATTTCATTTTAACAGGTCCATTTGATCTTCAGTCCCTCTGCTAGACTGCCAATGTAGGCCCAGGGGCCATACGATCACTAGTGTGACTCAGAGAAACTCTGTGACAGGCAATTTACTTCCTTGGATCTCCCACCCACGCCCAGCTGGGGGGTTAGCTATCTGATAAAAGAGCTGTGCATCTCAGCATGTCCATTCCAATCTTGTCACGCATAACACTGCTCAGTCTGTTCCTATAACCTTTCCTCAAAAGCAAATGGGTAGAATTCATCGAAGATCCTCCATGCTGAAATATGTCAGCCTAAAGCAACATCTTACTGTCCAAGAAGAACTAATGTGGGACACTTAACTGGCTTTACTTGCCATTGACATGTGTGGCAGTGTGTTTATTTCCCACAATCACTTGTGTGCACAAATACATTATTTGTGGCTACTTGCTAAAGTAATAGGAAAAGCTGATATCGTGCCAGAAGTGAAGAAATTTCTACTAATGCTTTATTGTTGTTCTGTATTATTTTTAAGGCTTCTGGACAGGTATTGGTTGCTTTGCAGGCCAGGCAGGGATGTAAGAACAGATTGCCCAGATGACTCTGCAATAAGACATAGTGTAAATAACATCTGGGTCAGAAAGGAAGTGAACTGTAAAGGGGAATAAAGGTTACCTCTAAGATATTAGATTCAGGTAGCTCCACAGCTTGATGGCTTACTCACTTGGATGCAGACGCGTTCACTTAAGTGTGCATAAAGTCTTATTACTTTTTTAATGTGTCAGTTTAGGACTAAACCCAAGAATTCTGAGGTTAATTATTAGTATTTTTCATTACTGTAGATAATAAAATGGCTGCCAATGTCATTGGGGTACCATTTTACTGAGTATGAGGGTGGAGTTCTATACAATCTGCAGGGGGGTGATAATTTTTGGAAACACAGGTCTGCAGTCAACTGGGAATGGAGTTTATTACGGACAGAATTTTATTATGCTGGCTGTAAGTTTATTAAGCACTATACTGTGTAATTTCTGTCAGCATATTGTATCATTTTCTGAGTCATATAATAATATTGCTTTTAACTTCTACAGTGCCTTCCATCTCTGTAGCTCCCTAAAACGTTATACCCATGTTAATTGCCATGGCACCTCTGAGAGGCAAAGAAATATTCTCCTCCTCTTGGGATAATCAGTATTACTTTTAGCAGTGAAAGGGAAGTAAAATGAAAGGCTCAAAATAAAGCTGAAAGTTTATTGGGGCTGGGCTTACAAATGGAGGAACATCTTATGTTTTAGCTGTTAGACTGACAGGTCTCAAAGCAGCTGGTCTTGGCCACAGACTACCTGCACGACAGTTGGTAAATCCCTCGTCTCACTTCTGCAGGTGTGACTGTATTTCCTGCTCCTAAGCTTTGTCTTGGCTCTTGTAGGAACCAGTTCTTTGGGGCAATATGGTTTCTGGAGTGTGCTCTGCTCAATGAGGGTGGCTGGGTTCTGCAAAACCACTATGGTAGTTACCAAAAAAACCCTCTCAAAATAACAATGTGTATTTACAGGAGTATCTTTTTTTCCCAAAACAGTGATGGTAAGACTTTCCCCGTAGAGAACAGCATGACCATAATTCCTCCTGTAATTTCTGATTGAGTCAGCTGAGGATGGAACCAAGTGTCTTTAATTATCTCAACAAATGCCCAGAGCACCAGCACCTGGGGACCCTGAGCTCATCAGTCTTCATAAGCCAGCTAGAAGCTAGACAGGAAACCTCTAATGGAAACTCAGGACAGGTCACCGAGCTGGAGGTTTCTCTCGCTGGCCCATGGATCAGCCAAAGGTAAGCAGTGATGTTAGGATGCATGATGCCTTTTGGATGTGGTGTGAGATAAGGCTTGTGTATTTCTAAGACTTAGTTAGGTACTGTCAGGCTTTGCCAAACTAAGGCTCTAAGCCCTGTAACAACATGCACTGTGCTCTGCCTGACGGCACTGTTTCTTCATTACTGGTATGTATCTTCTGTATCACTCTCCCTCTTGTAGTGTGGCTGTGTTTCAGTGGTGGGTTTAATGAGCAGGACCTATTTCATACAGAGTACTGGGACCAGACCACAGATAGCTGCAATATGCACTGACTGCTTTGTGGTGATTCATTCTGAACTACAGAAACAGCCCATCCGCTTCAGGACAAAGCGATCTCACTTGCTCTTCAAGGCAAAGCAGGTGACTTGGCACAGAGTGAAAAAAAAATAAATAAGGTCATCTTCTGCATCCTGATGGGCTTGTGAGATGTTTAGCACTCGCTGCTTAAAATTCCCACTAGTTCTACCAAAGGAAGCTTCGCTCCCTGGCTTTATGCTCAGAAATGTCAAGTCCACACCTGTTAGCTCTCCCTCTAATGAAACAGTGCTTAGTACTAACCTTTTTTGTCTAGTCCTTGTGAAGAGAAACATCATGTCCTACTCACCCTCCTGCTGACCATCAAAGCTGAGCTGACTGGGCCAGCACCAATGGGATGAGCTTCAACAAGGGCAAGTGCCAGGTTCTGCACTTGGGCCACAAGAACCCCATGCAGCGCTACAGGCTTGGGGAAGTGTGGCTAGAGAGCTGCCTGGAAGAAAGAGACCTGGGTGTTCTCATTGACAGGCGGCTGAATATGAGCCGGCAGTGTGCCCAGGCGGCCAAGAAAGCCAACGGCATTCTGGCTTGTATTAGAAATAGCGTGACCAGCAGAAGTAGGGAGGTGATTGTGCCTCTGTACTCAGCACTGGTAAGGCCACACCTCGAGTATTGTGTCCAGTCTTGGGCACCTCAACACAAGAGAGATATCGAGGTGCTGGAGCGTGTGCAGAGGAGGGCAACGAAACTGGTGAAGGGCATGGAGAATAAATCATACGAGGGGAGGCTGAGGGAGCTGGGACTGTTTAGTATGAGGAAGAGGAGGCTGAGGGGAGACCTCATCACTCTCCACAACTACTTGAAAGGACACTGTAGAGAGGTTGGTGCTGGTCTCTTCTCACAGGTAATTAATGATAGAACGAGAGGAAATGGCTTCAAGCTGCAACAGGGTAGGTTTAGACTGAACATTAGGAAGGAGTTCTTTACGGAAAGGGTGGTCGGGCATTGGAATAGGCTGCCCAGGGAGGTGGTTGAGTCACCATCCCTGGATGTGTTTAAGAGACGATTAGATGTGGTGCTGAGGGATATGGTGTAGGGGAGGACTTTGTAGATTAGGGTAGATGGTTGGACTCGATGATCCCAAGGGTCTCTTCCAACCTAGATGATTCTATGATTCTATGATTCTATGACTCTGTAGGTTCATTTCTAGGTAGCCCTCCAGGTCAGTATGTCCTGACATCTTCCTCCTCACTGAACTCTCCAGACACCCAAGGCTCTTATCTGAGTCAGTTTTTCTCCACAAAATGAGCATGTGGCAGCTTGGCTTTATTTCAGGCCCTGAGCTATTGCTTTATTAATCAAACAGTAACTCTACTTGCCTTATATTTAGTACTTGTCTAAGTCAATCTCCATCAGTCTTCCAGCACTTTTCTTACCCCAAACCATCCTCACACTGTCACATTTTGCTTTGCTGGTCACAGGGTACCAGGATAAGAAGTCCTGGGGACTTGGGGAACTCCAACAGCAACAAGTCTTGCTACTGGTCTATGCCTCTCTCCATTTTACATGTAAGCATCCTCTCTTTGGTGTCAAAGGGTTGTCCTGGTGGTTTAATACTTGATTCAGCTCTTGAGATGTAAGGATATGACAGTTCTTTCTTTTTGCAAGCAGTCCCTTCCATTTTTCTAAAGAGTTTCCACCCAAATGACAATGTGTTTCCATAACAACCTCCGTGATATGTTACCTGCTATACAGCATACGTTTACTGCACCTTCAATATATTTCCAGTTCTATTAAAAACTGATAATCGGTTTCATAGTCAAGGTGTGTCTTCCTGCTAATATTTTTACCTATTGTGGGCTAAAAACTAGCTGAATATTATCCTTGAGCCTTTAAATGTTGCCTTCTGTTTGCTGGATAATAACTGACTGAATTCAGACACCCCCGTGAAGTAAGAAGCAGAGGAAGGAGGCTGGCGGAAAGAAGCTGAATTGTGAGTGGTTGGCCATGTGAGATGCACAGGGTTTTCACCTGTGATTTAGACTTGACAAGGCTATGTAATTGGTTTACTAACATCTCATAAGAAAGAAGCATGAGTGGTTTGATGCGGTTGGCTTGAAACCAGCATATGAGGGTTCGATTCCTTCCTTTCTTGAACTTGGACGAAGGCTGGTTCTTCAAAGGTGTGGTATGGGGGTGGGCAGCCGTGGATTCATTCAATGTTAGTGGCTGTTAGTTCTGGCTGTAGAACTTTACGTTTTGATGTGAAGGCTTCTCAGATGATAAATATTAGTATGATTACGGCAGTTATTGAGATTAGTGAGCCAATAGAAGACATAGTATTTCATAAGGTGTATGCGTCAGGATAATCGGAGTATCGGCGTGGTATACCAGCTAGGCCTAGGAAGTGTTGTGGGAAGAAGGTTAGATTAACACCTGTGAATATTACTCCGAAATGAGCTTTAGTTCATGTAGTGTGGAGTGTATATCCTGTGAATAGTGGGAATCAGTGAGTGAATCCTGCTAAGATGGCGAATACAGCTCCTATTGAAAGGACATAGTGGAAGTGAGCAACTACGTAGTATGTGTCGTGCAGGGCGATGTCTAGTGACGAGTTTGCTAGTACAATTCCTGTGAGGCCACCAATAGTGAAGAGGAAGATAAAGCCTAGGGCCCATAGTATTGGTGGATCTCATTTAATAGTTCCTCCGTGTAGGGTGGCTAATCAGCTAAATACTTTAATACCGGTTGGGATAGCGATAATTATGGTAGCAGATGTGAAATATGCTCGGGTGTCTACGTCTATTCCTACTGTGAATATGTGATGAGCTCAGACGATAAAGCCTAGGAATCCGATAGATAGTATGGCTCATACTATTCCTATATATCCAAATGGTTCTTTTTTACCTGCGTAGTAGGCTACAACGTGGGAGATAATTCCAAAGCCTGGTAAGATTAGAATATAAACTTCGGGGTGACCGAAAAATCAGAAAAGATGTTGGTATAGAACTGGATCTCCGCCTCCGGCCGGGTCGAAGAATGTGGTGTTTAGGTTTCAGTCTGTTAGTAGTATAGTAATACCGGCGACGAGGACAGGAAGGGAGAGTAGAAGTAGGACAGCGGTAATGAGCACTGATCATACGAATAGAGGGGTTGGAAAGAGGCTGGCGGCGCCGCCAGCCTCGAAAAGAGCTGTCTCAGAATACTCTCACTAGGAGTTCTGCTTCAGCTGAAGTAATCCATGGCTACAGTTGTGATCATCTCACTGTGCACAGAGATTGGATGATGAAGGAAACAAATGGAAAAAAGTCTTGCCGGTGAGGGTTGAGAAAGCCTCGGGATGAGGCTGGCTAGCAAGTGGAAAAGACAACTACAGCCAGATTCTGTCTAGCAACAGATAGGTAAAACTGACTCCCTCTCATTCTGTTTCTCTTCTATAGCCAATTCTTTGCACTTTCTTCTTTCACCATTGCCAGCTTTTGAGGTTAGGCCATAGGCAGTTAACCTGGGAGATATAGGAGTAGCAAATCCAAAAGGAAGTGTAAAGAATGGAGAACTACTTTGTTCTGTTGATTTGCAGAAAGATTTTGTTATCTAATGACTGGATGGAGAAAAAAAAAAAGTAATCTTTCTAGTTCCTTCCAGCTGAAATAAATCCAAAGGAGAAAATATTCATATGGTAACAGTCTCTAGATCCCCAAGTCTGTTGGTAATCATTCAATACCTTCAATTCAGTTTCCTTTCAGAAAAGGGAAGCATCCTTAGCACTAGGCTGCAGAAGAAAAAAATCTTATTAGTATTTGCCTCTTCTATAAGTCACCTGTTAGTCTCATGAAGAGAACTGCTCAGGGTGGAAAATTCACCCATGGAATTTCAAAGTCTGTAATCTCTGAAATGTGATCTCTAACCTCTTCCCATTTTCTGGAGTGTTAGGTATTGCATTATGGTTCCTGAAGACTAGTGTGACTGGTATGCCGCCAAAAGCTTCAAAGGAGATCACATGTAACACAGTTTGCTTAAATTCCATACTGGTGTAGTAACCAGCAAGCACATTTGGGTCTCTTTATTGTTTTATCTGCTTTCTGCATAAACACCGACATAATTTTATCCCTCTCTTCCTGTTTTATATCTGGGGGAATCTTGCCTGGATTAGAATATCACATCTTCCAGTGCTCAGGATGCAACAGTTCAGCATCATGATTCTTGCAGAAAGCCCCAGGGGATCATTTACAACAGGAAAAGAAGGCCTGGAAAATATTGTTGTGAAAAATATGGTCAGAAGCATATTTAACTGCCATGTACCCTATGTAATGGGATCAGTTCAGGACTGGCAGAGAGGGGGGAGAGCTGTTTGTTGGAACTCCAGCACCACCTTGTACAACAGTTGACTGGTCCTGGGAGGTTTCCCATGCAGCTCCTACCCAGGCAAGGCTCTGCTTCATGCGCACGAGTTGATGGATTCACAGCCCAAATTGCCGGCTCTGTTTATCTCTCTGAGTGTGGTACAAATCCTAGTTATTAAAAAATCAAGAACAGAAAATCCAATTCTAGATGTAATATCAGCCCGGGTCCAATTTTGAGTAGGTGAAATAAACTAACTTCAGACACCAATGGACAGTTGACTGCTGCACAGTAACACAACACAATTTAGTACAATTTTCCACAGTTGACATATGTTGATCAATATAGGACTCAGAATTTAACAGGCATAGAATTTCAATTAAACTGAATTACAGAAGAGTATAGTCATCACCATGCTAGGAAAGAGGTGTTTTAGCAAATGAGACAGACAACCCCACTTTCTGCATGCTGTGCTGCAGCTGGTCTGTGAATTAAAAAGTGGGCTCTAGCTTTCAAATTTTCATCAACACTTAATTCTTAACCAAACCATATCATTAAGGTAAATTGTTGGGGATTTTTTTATTTTCTTTTCTTTTTCTTTCTCACCTTTTCCATTACTACTGGGGCTTTGAAAAGGGTAAGCACTGGTTGTCTCTAAACTGACAGGCACTTGGTTCCACGAGTAGGCATGAAGCAAGATAAGCAAACACAAGCCCAGGTGGGTCAATTCTATTTTGATGGCATTGACCAGCCAAGCCAATGGGGGGCATGGTCACATACAAATGCTGTGTTATGCATATTGTATGAAAAAACTTGTGGATGTGCATTACAGTCCTGATGCTCATTGAAATGCACTCGTGTGAATGTGCACACTTCAAATGCCCTGCTGTATGTTGCTCTTCATGCAAATACTGATGGTTTGATATCAGAAGACCTCACTTCATGGTTTTCTCTGTCCCAGTGTCCACTGACTGTGTCATGGAATGGTTGCAAACATTGACAGAGCTGTCAACAGAGCAAACCCAACTGTTGTCGTTTAGTGGTGTTTATATTCTTTACGGAAAATAGCAAGAAGGAATCGACTCGATGAGTGGATTTTGACTGAGGTTAAGAGGTAGGAGTCGAGCAGCACAGTCACAAGTGACTAAATTCCTAGCTCAAGAAATTTGCGTCATCAACGCTGTATTCCAGCAGTAGCAGAAGTGTTTGCCCTAGCTGGATGAGAATGTAGCATAGCAGGACAGACTATTTACCATGCTGCAGCTGGGTGTTTCAAAAGGGTTTCTCCCAATACCAGGAGGCAGGTCTAGGTTTCTCTTAAGAAGCAGGTGCTTTCAGCTACCTCCAGCTTGTTTTGCTCTGGAGAGCTGTTGAGTGCAGGCTGTCTTTTTCAGAGCACAATGCTCTGAAATGCAATCGGTGTGAGACAGTTTCTGTGTTTCTGGGCTTTTGCCTGAAACATCCATTACCAGCCCAGCCACCAGGGTGTAGGGAAAGGCTAGTAACTGTGCATTCAAAGGTGACCCGGTGTCTCTAAGTCTTGGTAGGTCTGACTGTGCTGTATTTGAATGCTCCAGAGAGTGGTTGTGAGATACTGTGAATGGTGTGACATATACAAGGAATTGCTTTTATACCTTCTGATGAGATGTTGTGCATGTGTGTGAATTTAGTGCTGAATTAACAGCCCAAAAGAATGCATCCACAAGAGAGCTTACCCATGCCACTGTGTCTTAGCCCTCATCTGGAGGGACAAGATTTAGAGGTGAAAAGTAAAGGCCTCTCATTAGCCCACTGAGTGCCTTGTCTCTCTGTGAAAATATGCAACAAGGGTGCCAAGCCTGGCAGCAGGTTTTGTCTTGTGGACACATTTCCACTGATAAATGGACCTAAGACCACCACACTCCCTTCAGCTGCATGATGCGGACAGTGGATATGGTCATCTGCTCCAAGCTGACATTCTCCAGCATCTTTCAGGTGCCTACCTGACCTTCTTCCCCCCTCTAAAGCCCAGGCACAGTCCATATGAAAGCCTGTGGCACAACGGCTGAGATGTGTTTATCAGCTTCTGGCCATGGCAGGCGCAGACTTAAAATGCCTCTTCAGCTCTGTTCACAGACAGACCATCTTCACCTGCCAGCCTCTAGTGTTTTATAGAAAGTTAGATCTGAGTTGGTCTCTCTGGATGCAGCTGAGCTGGATACTGGAGCTCTGGCACCTCCTCTCCCTTCATTTCTTGGTGTTAGTCATCTGGAAGGCAATACCGTGCAGGTCTGTAGGATGGCCTTTTGGGATCTCTCTGCTTCCTTTTCATTTAAAGCCTCCTGCAGCATCAGATACTGATGGTATCTGTACTTTAAATAACTGCTGTCTTTTCTCTCTCACATGCTTTCTCAATGGGCTCCTCCTCTTTGAATATTCAGGGTCTGATTCTTTTCATTTAGAGGGTAATTGACATTTCCATCACGTTGTACTTGTAGCTCTTCCTACTAAATGTCATTAAATTCACTTCTCTGTGGCTAAGGATACCTTTTATTTACACAAGAGCCCCAACGTCCCTGCATTTGCAAACACAGTAATTACATATCGTTTTTCTGTTAGCTCTGGCAGGTTCGGAGCTTAACGAATGGCATGATGGCTGCAGTGCTCCATGCAGTGTAGCTCACTGGGGTCTCGCCTGCTCCAGAAGACAAAGCCTACAGAAGCAGCACAAATTTTAAGCTACACCGAGTACTCCCATGTTCACTTCCCAGGCAGGCTTTATATCTTCTGTGGCTTTGTGAGGTAGTCGGTTCTATTTGAATCCTTCTCTGGATTGAAAATCTGGTTCTTTTTTAAAGGACCTGTGACTACCGTGAGAGTGGTAAATCTTTTCAGGCAGGGAACCAGTGAAATCCTTCCGGATTTCGTAGTGCTGTCCTGGCGTCAGGTCACATACAACACGGGCAAGCTGTGGTTTCTGTCTGTGCAGAGCAGCACTGGGTGGGCCACGGGTTTAACGCTGGTCACCCTCAGGTGATGACATCTGGTGGGTCTGTACCACAGCAGAATCATGGCAGTGACTCCGTCATGGCTTTAACCAAGGCCAGCTCACTTAGGGGAACTGAAGGTTTGGAGGATCTGTAGAGATTAAAATGTTTGTGCATTTGGACTGTAGTTAAGGAAGGAGAAATATAAAAAAAAAAATCAGCTACGTACATAATGTATATACTGGTTCTCCAAAAGTCTGTTTTTTCCTGCTACCATACAGGGACATTCATTAGTGAGCCTGGGCGTAAATCTCCAGTGCTTCAGTGGAAGGATCAATTCCATTTATATGATATCCCAAAGAGGACAGTTCTAGTACAGATCAAATGCTGTCTGGGCCAAGAAGGGCCTTGCTCATTTTACAGGCTGCCTATAAACAGATGCTGTTAAGGTGTTTTGTTTGGGGTTTTTTTTGTTTGTTTGTTTGTTTTTTTAATTATTCTTTCAGGAATTACTATTACTTCTTTTGCTGTCACTAACACTTCTGTCTGTGTGAAATAAATGGAGATAAAATACAGTCACTCTCTACAGCATTGCTCTTTTCTTGCTTTCTGCAGTACCTGCTAATTAAATGGTTTGCTTACATTTCCCTTCTTGTATGAAACGTATTTGCAAAAGAACCCCACAAAACAGCCTGACTGCAGAGACACAAACCTTTGCTGAGAGAGAAGCATGTGGCCCATTGGAGACTGCATCTTTTAGGTTTCAAATTTAAGATTTTCTTTTCCCACAGGAGTGCAGCATACCCAGTGCTTGAGTCAGAGCTGGCTGACCCCAGAAAAAGTGCTGTAAGGCAGGAAGAGAGCTGAGCTGCTGGCAAACCATCACCAGGGTTAACAATTGTGAGTGATTCTCTGCCCTGTGCTAGCTCTAAAGACTAGAACTTTTCAATTAATTACTGCCTGGTTAGAAGCCTGATACAGGTTCTGCTGGATACAGAGGAAGGCTTCCCACTGTGTTGGGATTTGGATCTCTTGGTCCTTTTGCTCAGGAGTGCCTCTTAATGGAGCACTGAGGAAAAGGAAGGTTGATCTCCAGTTAGCAAATAGAGAAATTGCCAATTGGTGGCCATCAGGCACCTCTGTGTAGGGCCAGTAAAAGTTAACTCTTGTTGACAGTCACCAGCTCTGGAAATAGTTTTTTGTAATGTTGGGGATAGCCAAGAAAGGTGGGCAGGTCACGGCAGGTCAGCACAACAGAAATTATTATTGTTGCTTTTGCCTGAAGACTGACAATAAATAAGAAGAAGGTTTGACTTTTAAAGGGAATGTTAAAACTGAATTGAACTGCAGGCCTGTACAAATTTTGTGTTTGCACACATTTGGCAAAGCCAGAGGTTGTGACCTGAGGTCACTGCAAGCTGATGAGAGGGGAGCTTGCCTTGGGGAGCGCTTCTCCATTCTTGCAGTTACAGAAATCCATGGATGAGGTGAAAGGAAAGGATCAAACGTGTTTATGCTTAAATCTGTGATCCTTGAGTTGAGGTTATATAAATATCTAGGAGTATAAAACTGGAGAGGAACTATGTACTTACTGAAATAGAAGAGGAAACAGTTTTGTATAGAAAGGATGAATAGTTCAAACAAACCTATATTGTCCCTAAAAATATCATCCACCCTCCTCTAAATGCTATTACTTGAGTAAGTCTTGCCTTGAAATCCTTCAGAGATGCATCCCCAGGAAGCAGTCCTTAGGAACCTGTCCTGCCTTTTTGGAAGCACCAGCCTGTCCTTTCTGTTTTCTGCAATGAGCTAAGAAAAAAGAAGGGTCCAGTTTTTGCCTGACACCTTCATCCAAATTGAGGATATCTTTGGACATAACTGGGTTTTGAAACATTTTGATCATAAAAATTAAATGAAGGTGGGGGCTAAATCTTATTTCCCACTGTTCCTGCTCTCGCTCATCTCTGACACCAGTATTTGATGTATGTAATCAGCTGATCTGAGCTGGAAAGGTTAAAAGTGAAGGATGTTCCTGTCTGTTACAGATTAGCAAAACCTTAAAAGTAGCTTTGGCCTTATGAGACTTGAGGTAAATTGGCTTAGCCCACGTAAGTGCAAACAGAGAGTTTTCTAGACAGGTTATAGCCATGGACAGAGGAGAAGTTTCTTTTGGATCAAGTTTTGCTGTATAGACTTGAGAGGAAACTAAAGCACAGGGTAGGTTTTAAGCTGCATAGTGCCAAAATGTCTTTAGGTTCTGGCACGTAATCTGGCAAAATCAGGTTACTTCACAGGATTTCTGTCATCTACACTGCAGAAATCTTGTACGACTGCAGATTCTCTCAAGTTTTTCCTCAGTCTTGAGCTCCCAGCTGAAGGTTGATTTCAATACCAAGATCTTGCTGGCCATGGATACCATGGAAATGAGATGCATGTTCAAACTGCAGATTTGAATCCAGTCCTTTTCCTCCCTTTCTCAGCAGCCCTATTTCTATTCTCTGCATAGCTAGACATGGACTCTCAAAGAGAAATGCTTTATAAGATGCTCATGATCTCCCCTAAGCCATGGGTTGTAGTTGGTTTATTACTGGTTTTCTAAAGTAAAAATGTGAGTTCGCTCAGGGGTGTGTTTGTTTGCTCCAGACAATGTGGATACACAGAACCCATCTGTCAGGATTTGAGGGTCAGATGACTGTGTCACTTGAAAGGTGGCTTCTCCTGAGTTGCCATCTGTCTCCAGACTGATCTTGCTGGGCCTTCAGCTGCAGGTGGATTGCTCCAACCACCCCAGAAACTTGTGCTTTTTCCTCAGCACATGCCTGCAGTAAGAGTCACCAAGAGCAACTTTTACTTACTAAGAAGCAAAACCTCAACGAGTTAGATACAAGTAGGAAGTATTCACTTAACCAGTAGATACCTTCTAGGTTCAACTGATAACTTTGCTTCACCAATTCCATTTCAATCCTCCTATGGAACTCATCCTTTATACCTGCATCCTAATTTCAGTCTCCATAGTCTCCTCTACCTTCTCTGCAGTTACATTTCCATAGGAGTTAGAGCAGTTCTAGTTAGCACAGGTTTCCTCCCATTAAGTGACTTGTGGGTTTTGGTTTGTACCTCTCTCCTGTGTTTGTCCTTTGCTCCCAGCCTCTTATGCCCTGGCTTGTGGGCTGTTCAGAAGGGCTGCCTTTGTTTTTTTGAGTCATTCATCAAATTAACCAATATTGATTCATCTATGAAGAGGACGGGAGGAGAAGCAGGCATTTGCTGGGAACAAATGTGCTAGTGATATTCTTTCAGCCTGAAAGACATGAGAGAGCTGCCACCAATTCCTGAAGATGAGAGGCAGATTTGCAGTTAAATTGGCCTATTACTATTATCATGGGGAAACTGAGTCAGGGACATTACAGCCAGTATTTCACCTGAGAAATCTGGCTGTCTTTTTAAGATACTTTATTCAGATTTAGGAGCCAAGGACAATGTCCATATCTGAATATGTTGGTTTCTCTGTCCTCAGTTGATACCAAGCTGGATGATCTGGTTGTAAAAGCAGGGTGTCTCAACTCCCAGTCCTGTGCTTTGTCAGCTGTGGTGCCTCCCATCTTATTGAGGTTTCATGGAAATCACCCTTCTCCACTGTGCCTCAGTTTCTCTGCTTGTAAAATGGGGAGCCTGCTCAGTTTGGAGAGAGGGTGCCGAAGCAGTGAGTGACCTAAAGCTTGACGGTGAGAGAGGAAAATGTGGACGTGACTCTAGTTCCTGGCTGTGCAGCCTGTGTGACCTTTGCTTTTAACAGTGCCACAGGACAAGTCCCTTTGCAAAGCCCCAGAGAGTCGGCCTGCAAAGCTTTCTATCACCTGGACCCTGTGAGATCCGATCCGTCTCCAGGCAAGATCCTCATCACTCACTGAGCTTTTAATTCCTTAGAGAGGCAGAAGAGACAATATTCAGCAGCTGGTTATTTCTTCCTTTCCCTCAGTCCCTCACACAGAGTGTCAGTTTAAAAAAAAAAATGGCAGAGAACTGGCCATTAGCAAGGAAAACAGTTTAGGGAAGAGACGAAATAAAAATGCAATCAATTATCTCTCGCCGTGCCCAGGTGTGTGGGTGCAGTCAATTTTCAAAGTCATCGAGAATTTTAGATGAGAAAAGGGAAGCTGTTCATGGCAAATTGCAAGTGTTGGGGGAAGGGGGAGGGAGAAGGAGAGAGAAAGCAGAGAGGGGAGAGAAGGAGAGATTAATTTCCCTCTTGAGTAAGAAGTGTGTTTGAGACAGACAGATGGGCTGTAAATACTCCAAACCAAGGACAGGAGCTGAGACAAGGGAGAGGCTGGTGATTGAAGTGTGACTGTGATGGAGGTAGTACATTTCCTGGCCAAGGTGACTGGTTTTGTTCTGAAAGGGGGAGATTTCTGAGACGTGGCTGCCACACTTCACATCAACCTGGACCAGGACAGCATATTTAGACTTGATAAGTGATATCCAGGTCCCAGTGGGGTTTTCCTTAAGGGTCAGCTTCAACTGCCTGCCTTGTAAGGGAAGTCTGAAGGGGGAGAGGGGAGGGGAAGGAAGAAAGAAAAAAAGGAAGGGGGAGGGGAAGGAAGGAAGGAAGGATGGAAGAAAGAGAAGGACGCTCTTCTTCCCTCGTTAAAATTATTGAGCTGTCTACAAGTGGTGAGCGAGGGGACCATGTGACCGGCAGTTAATCACATTGCTGTGAAATGTGACTGCTGCTGATAATAGGATCTTTCCTTCAGTAGAATTTCTGTTTCAGAAGTAGTGATTTTCACAAAGAAAAGAGGTTGAGGGAGATATCATTTCAGATCTAACAGAGCCTGTGTACATTTTCTTTAGGGAGAAAAACCTCCTTTTTCCTTTTCCGTTCGGCGTTCCTGTTTGTATTATTATTATCATCATCAATTTTTCATTTTCATAGCCCAGACTCACTGAGTACAAATGTAACCCAGCTCCAGCCTGTCTGCTAGCAGATTAGTTCCCATTTAGTCATAAAGTTAACCAACCTTGTTCCAATCAATTAATCCCTAGAAGCCTTAATTTATTGATGCCCAGTCTATGCTAGCCGTCGAAAAGATGAACACCCTGCTTCAAAATGAACTGGTCTGTCTTTCCTCCAAGATACAGGAATTATAAGAGGGTGGTAGTAAATAAGCATTTAGAAATCCCTTCTGTGCAATCAAAGGCAGCAGCAGCACAGAGGAGAATAAAGGGGATTTTAGCATGCATGAAAAACAGTGCAATAAATGAATGAGGCTCTCAGGACAAGAATAGCAGGGCTGTGGAGCCACCGTGGGCTCAGCTGAGTTGGCTCCTTCTGTCATAAATTGATCTAATGTACAATAGGTTACTGCAAGAGTCACAGGCGTGTGAAAGGGTGTTGGTCTAGACACCCTCCCACCTTCTGGTTTTACTTGCCAGAATCTCTTCACTCCTTTTTGGGGAGCCTGAATTACTTTCACCCTTGTTCTCTAGGTTTTTGACCGCTTTTACTGGTTAACTCAATAGGAAACTTCTCCAAAGCACACTGAAATAAGTAAGAGTCTCTCTGTTGGTTTCCTTGGCTTGTAGCTCAGGTGTTGCTAAAGCAAATGTTTTAGTCAGAAGTAATTAGAGTTGATCTGGTTGCATAACAGAAAATTTTAGCAACAAAAGCATTGAGATATTGAGGTTGTTTCCATGTTTCAAGATTGGAAAGGACCTATTTTTAATTTTCTCTCCATATTTTAAACAATAGATGTTAGTAACACATGCTCTTTCCTGAAAAGACCTGATTTGGAAAACAAACAGCATCTATAATTGTGTTGATATTAAAAATAAAATATTTTTTTTTAAAAATTGCAATCAGCTCAAGTGTTTCTGAAAAAGCAAAAAAAGTACAGGTTGAGGTACTCAGAAGGGCCTAAAAAAATGTCAGGTGTCAGCTCTTGTGCCCTTTCATCAACAGGACACACTGTGGCTCCTCTGACAGCTTCTGCCTTCTCTGATCAGCCTGGCATACTCTTCTGTCTGACAAATGATCTGCAAACAGACCCACATTTTCTCAGCTACATCAGCTCGAAATTACTTTGCCAAACAATTCTGGGGTGGTTGTTCAATTGCAAGCCATTCTTCATGGGAGCTACGTTTTGACAGGCGATCTGCTTGAAGTGGGCTCTCCTCTCCCATGAGTTTGTTTCCTTGGCTGAACGTGGGTGAGGCATCACTTTGCAGTTGTGATAAGTGAGCCAGCAGAACACTTATTTCTTGCAAACTGTGAGAAAAGCAAACGCAAATGTAGATGGAGCAAAGGGACTTTCTCCTAGAAAAAAAATTGTGGAAATGTTTTTGATGCTATGCTCTCATTGGTCTCCTCACCAGACAATGTCTAAGCTGTCTCTTCTCATGCAAGAATCAGCTTGACCGAAGACAGGCATGTTCTTATGGACCAAGTAAGGATATAGTTCCTTTTCTTGTTTCTGCTGCTACATTTCCTTGGTGGGCTTGGAAGCATCATATTGCCTTTTGCACCTTGCTTTTCACCTACAAATGAAGGAGCCTGGCAGTCGTTCAAAGGTTTTTCCTATTGGCAGATACTGGTTTATTGGTTCTTGTTAGCAGCTCTTTGTGCCTCATTTTTGCATTTGCCACTTAAAAGAATTTGCTGCAGCAAATGTTGATTCTTGGCTTTTTACTTGAAGTTGTGCCTCTGCTGTATTCCCTTTGGGCAACAGAGAAGGGAAATTGGTCCTGAAAATGGCTGAGCCATGTTTGTCTAGTCCTATGTCTGAGCTATGTGGGGCACTTAACTCATCTGCTCAGCTCAGGGACAGCACCTTGCTGAGGTACCAATCATGGTGCTCCTCATACTAGGAGAAGGGTCTCTTCACTTGGATTATATCGTATATTTTCCTTTGAACGCTGGCTGGTGTCAAAGACAGGCTGTTGGAGCAGTAGGTTAGGTTTGATCTGACCTGGTTTGCTATTTCTTGTGAAAAAATCCTTTATTCCTGCTCTCTGTAGGGTTTTTCTAGACAGGCCAGAAATTTCCCATCTTTTCTTTTTCCCTGTCTCTTCTCTTCCCCTGTCACTTTGTCTATTAGAATAGCTCAAACATATTTCTCTGTTAGCTGCTTGAGTCCCTGCAAAGTCATATGCAGAGCAAGGACCAATTTCCCCTACCTTCTTACTAAACTGAATGGTTATTCTACCAGAACACAGTCACATCAACTCTCCCAACCGCTGCCAGGCCCTTACAGTGTGGTCCAGCTGCCTTCCCTTCAGGTTTCCAGCATGCTCGAGGTAGGCCTAAGGGCCCTATTTGAATGCAGTTCAAGATACATAGTTCTGCCTCATTTCCAGCCTCACAGCTTCATTCTCTAACCTGTCGTCCCTCGTCTCCTGTTCCTGTACCCTACAGCACCGCAGCCCTGCTTGCATATGCTTCTTGCCTCCCCTTGATTGCTTTTTTCACTTCCTCCCTTTGCCTACCCTGGCTTGCTTTCTCAGGCAGTGTATTTATTGCTAGCTGGCAAACGCTAGCGCTTGGACATACATTCAATTATCTTTGAACAATTTCCTTTTACTCCGGTTTTGCTTTTTTCCCTTTCAGTTTCACTGAACACTGCCTGTATTTTCTCAGAGCTTGTTCAACTGCAATACAGTCTGCTTCTGTTCTCCCTACTTTTCTTTTTTTCTTTTTTTTTTTTCTTTCCACATTTTCCATGTTTTCATTAAGCTGCCATACTAAGCTCTGGTGACCATTTCTCCACTGCTGCCCTTTCTGTACATTTGCACTGAGAAGGGTCCAAGTTTAACCTCAGTGTGTTAAATGCTCCCTTCACCTGGAAGGAAATCAATGGTACAGGCAGATTGGGGTTTTATCTACTCCCCCACACCAAAATGTCTTTCTTTCTGATGTACAGTAATCTCTCCATCCCTTGTGGTTTGACTCTTATCTGTTTCTCCATTAAAACCTGATTTATGCTTTACTTTTACGCCATTGGGGAGTGCACTGTAGAGATGATAAGGGTCACTTCTGCTTACTGCTCAGGTGAAGGTGTGTTTTTGATCCTCAGATCAGTTCTCAAGTATGTAATCTTCCCTGAGAGCTTGCCTACGCTTAGAGTTGCTGCTTTCCACTGCTTGTTCTCCCTTCCTTCTAGTTGGCAAAACATGACTATATTTGAACCAACTCTTTCATAACATCTCTTACATTTTTGTAAGAGAGACGTTTTATTCAGTATCCACAAAGAGATGGGATATTGCATGGAAGGAAAGTGCTTGTCCATCTCTGAAATCATTCAGGACTGGATGACCTTGTGGAAGTGTTGCTTTGGTCAAAATCTTCAGGAGCAGGGAAATACCTGTAGCACAGAAGTACTTCAGCTATTTTTAAACAAGCTGGCTTAGGCACAGGAGAAACAGCATGAGGTGAGCTGTGCAGAGACACAGGATGCTGTAGTTTGAGTGCTTCTAATGATAGTTCAGGTAGCTCTGTAATACTCCATGGTTGCTTTTGAGACTGCAGCACAGAGATACCGGCCTGTCATACAGCAAAGGACCCCTCATCTCTAGTGGGGCTCTCTGTACTAGTACCCCTTGACTTAAGCAAATTCTGGTCATCTGGGTGAGAACCTGTAGGGATATTCAAAAGATGAGTTTCATGAAATTTATGAAAGAAAGTGGCAGGGGGGCATCTACCACTATATGAACATGAGCCACTTGTCTAAGCTGGCCTTCTCCACAATTCCATTAGCAACATTAGCTAGCAATGGGAGCTATCATGATGGCATCTTCTTTAAATGCTCTTCTTCTACCCGCTCACACCAACAGTTTGCAGGTCCTGGTGAGTACAGCCATGATACAGAGGCATTTAGCCTTTCTCCTGCAAGTACTTGGGTATCGCTTACTTATTGGGTGTGGAGCTAATTGAAGGGTAGTTAATGCCATCAAGCATTGGGATGTATTTATATTTTTAACTACATGTAAGTGATTATCAACATTATAAATAATTACAGTCTGCCTCCCAGCCCCTCTGCTCCATTCCACCCTGCTAATTGCAATGCTTAGATCTCAATGAGCTCATTATGTTTTGTCGATATTCAGCTCTTTGGCTTGCTCACTTAGTAGGGACCGGGGGGACGCAAATGGGAGCTAAAGATTGAAAATGCCAAGCTCCGAGGGATTTGAGTTAGCGATCATCACTGCTTCATCTCTATGCACAATTTATTCAGCACTCCACCTTCCCTAATAAATTATAGATCCCTCAAAGGGAAGCTTTGCCAAGGGATGGGCAATTGCCTTATTCGTGAGGGAGCCCATTCTTTGCGGTATTGAGCATCTTTGACATCTGGTCCTTGCAGGATTGGAACCCTCCTGCCCTTCCCCTCCGCCCGTCTCTTCCACCCCTTTTGGGAAGCATTAACCTTTTCAATGTGATGTATGCGAAAGGGCGACAGTCAGCAGTGGCAGTTCCTAATGGATTCTGTTTGTTTGGTTGTTTGTTTGTCTGAACTGCCTGCAATGCTGTCCAGACCTCTTGGAAAAGCAAGCCAGAGTGCAAGTAATATTTTAATTAGCAGCAAAAGGCAGAGACACTTTTAAAGAAGAAAAGTGTTTGAATTCAGAGGTAAGGAGCAGGTGAACATGGGGCAGGGAACTTCAGATTCAATCCCCTTGAAGTCAGTAGCACATAATGTCTTCAGGGGAGGGGGTTGAATTTTCAATCGCAGGTGGGTTGTGAGATGGTTATGGTGGTCTTTTGGCGCCTGTGGACTACAAAAGGGTGAATTTCTGCCCCTTACTTTTTTTACTGGCAGTGCAAAAGGAGAAGAGACTTGTCATATCTGCCTTGCCAAGGACTAAGAAAAACCCCAGTGGAGACTGCTACTATATGACAAGATCTGAACCTGACAAACTAAGCTATAGTGGAAACCCTCTGCCCACCTCTCTGTCCTCAAACAAGATCAACTCTACTTTCCCCTCTCTTGATATCTCATTCCCTAATTCTGTCTTAAGATAACGATGACGCAGCCTCCCCAGAAGATATTTTTCTAGTGTTTCGCTAGTCATATCGCTGGAAAGTTTCCTCCAAAATTTAATCTTAATCTGCTTTATTGTAAATTAAGGCCATTGTTTCTTGTCCCATCACCAGCACATGCAGAAAAGTTCATCCTCTTCTACAGCAGCCTTTATGCTTTTGTAGACTCTCTCTCTCTTCGCTATTCTATAGTCCAAAGACCACAAATCTTTTCAGTTTTTCCTCCTCAGGCTTTCTGGACTTCTGGTCACCCTTTCCAAAGCTCTTAAACTCCTCAGACAATTAAGATGAAATCAAACCAACTTCAGGAGCAGCAGAATCTAACTCAGCTTGGTGAGTCCAAAGCCAGATGCTGCTTCTTGCAAGAACCTGGGACACAGCTGGGAGCTTGGCCATCCAGCTTTGTAGTAACCAGAGAGGGCTCCTCAGTGAAGAGTCAGTCTGTCTCAGCCCTCTGCATCAGGGTCCACAGACACAGCAAAAGTCCTTTGGCATCCATGTGTGGATATTCCCCAGGGATTCAATGCCAACAGTAGTGTCAGAAGTGGACGTGGGAAGGGGGAGCTCTCTCTAGGTCACGCAGAGGCTGGTGCTGCTGTGTCACCTGAGCAGTGGATCAGCGCAAATTCTCCAGGACAATACAATACTGGGACTTGTGAATGGAGGCAAACAGGGGTCCTGGAATTATTTCTTGTTAGTAATATGGAGAGAGAGATGAGCAACGCAAGCCTCAATGCTATAAGGAGACTTTGAAGGGAAAGTGATTTTTATAGCCATAAGTGACACTCTGGAAAACTGAGAGATGCAAAGTTGCTGCTTAGGTTTCTCATAAAATCAACCAGTTGCTGGTTAAATTAGGGTCTCAAGCATGTTTTTATTAAAGCCCTTTTCTCCAAGAAAAGCAGTGACTTTAAAGCTGGCCCACCAGTTAATGCTGAATCCCCTCTCAAGTACTTGCTTTGAGATGCCCTTTTTCTAAATCAAGGGCCACTCCTACATTGACTGTATAGCCGTGTACTTCCAGCTTCTTCAGCAAAGTCAGCTGTTGTTTCAATGAGAGGAATTGGTGGATCTGAAGTTGGGCAATGGTTTATTCCAACCCCATCAGAAAAGTGAGGGGAAGAAACAGGCAGTGGAGAAAGGGAGAGCTGCAGACCTTTCAAGCACCTTTATCCGGACACAGACCACACTGCTGCCAGCAATCCTTCCCTGGGGGACACGATGTAGGAAAACAAGCCAGCTTGGGTGAGTAGCTTTTTTAGCAAGGGCTTTGTGATGGCAGTCAGAGGAGTGTTATTTGTGGCAGGGTCTATATATAACTATATTTGTGTGTGTGTAGATTAAATATATATATGTGTAGTGTCTTATCACTGCATTCCAGCTTGACTTTAAAACACAAAGGAAAAATCAACTGTTTTAGAAAAAGTTAAATTTATCTGGGAATGGGAATTATAATAGCAAAGAGGAAATTAATTGGGGGTGTGTGTGGAGATTACAGTAATATTTTACTCCTTCCCTACAAAGACAAAAATAGCAATAGTTTCTCTACCTGCTAGTAATAGCTCTAATTCTCTTCTTTCCATTCACCAACACCACTCTGGAGTGAGCATCTACAGATGAGGTATGTCCAGCTGATGTGAAGAGCGCTCTGGTCCAGCTGATGTGTGTTCCTGTTTTGGGGAGGAAACCCCACTACAGCAGGTAGCCTGTACTTAAGTGTGGCATTGACCCTTGAGTCTGAGTCAGCAATGTGGGCAGAAATGAGGTCTTGGCATTCATGAGCTGATGCCCCTTCTTTCTCACTTCATTTAATTCTGGTTGTCCTCTCACCCTTTGGTGCCGCTCAATCCCAAGCAAAGCACCCACAGATACCTTCATCGTTGATTCACCCCTTAAACTGGACCTGCTCTGCCACCCCAGCCCAGTCCGGTCCTTGCAGAGAGGGCAGGTGCTCAGTCTCTGGTTTGGCCAGGCGTAGTTCCCATTTCAAAACCAATCCCCAGATCTTTTTTGTGCTCTGACAGCCCTGGAAATGCGCCGCTCCCAGCAGAGCTTTCTGTTGCCTGCAGCCTACACCACAGTGCCTTATTCTGAATCAATACTTGCAGATACTGGAGATAACTCAGAGAGAGAAATACATTAACGTAGCTGAAGAAACAAAGATAATGATATCTTTTCTTCCTTGTTATTTCTTACCTCCCTTCTCCCATAGAAGAAAATTTTCTTTTCTCCCCTTCCCCCTGCTCCCTCATCCTCATCTGTATGATCTGCACTTAGCAGGGCTCCAGACGCTTGAATTATTTCCCACTTTTCAATAAAGCCTTAAATCTTTTTTAAAAACTGCTTGTTTTAATTGAAAAATTTCAATCAATCAATTTGCCCCTTCTCTACCCTCTTGCCTTCCTCCCCTCCCCCAAACAGACCCATTTGCAGTAAATAACCTGTAGCCAGACTTTCTGCTCTAAAGAAATAAATAATTCTGAATTTGCTGAATCCCGCCTGATCTCCCAGCTTTAAATCACTGCACTTTGCACTGAGCTCAGCTGAAATGTTGAACACGCTGAAGCGTGGCTATTACTTGGAGACTGCAAGTGTTTTTAAAAGTACAGCCTCTGAGGCCATGGTCCTTTTTCTTAACAAGACAGTCTAAGGGAGGAGCTAAGCCAGTTCCTGAGGATAAGTTGTCTCTTTCCTGTATTTTGCCCACTACAAATGCAGATGTTGCCTTGTCTTGGAGGGACTTACCAAAGCCTGACTGAAGGCAGGAGAAATACAGTGGGTCTTTGAGCAAATCCTGAAGAGTAGGCATCCTGATTGAACTGATCTAATAGCCCCTGGACTAAGTCCTTTTTTCAGATGGGTGATCTAAGGTGGGTTCCAGGAGGTCCTCTGCATCTGTTCACACACTGGAGAGCAAGCGTTCATGCTCCCAAGTACAAATAGTTGCACTTGAACCCAGAAAAGCCTGGGGTATCCCAGCCAGGGGAGGAAGGTCCCCAAAATCATTGTGAGTCTTGCAACCACTGTCAGCATTCTGCAATTCTCTTTATCTTTTCTCACTCAAAAACTTTAAAAACCAGCTATATGCAGGTTTATCTCACAGAGGAACACAATCCTCATATTTCTTAATTCCTTATACTTCTTATTTAATCATCTTTCTTAATTTCTTCTTTTTAGGATTGCTTTTCTCAAAGCTATTGAATACTCCCTGTCCCAAAATGCAAGCTGCAGCTGAAGAGGGAAAATGCAGCACGCAGCAGACTACTGATGCCTAGTTATGATTTATACAACTCGTGAGTTTCCAACAATTTAGAGATGAAAAATGGTTTATCCACACTTTGGTGTGTTGAAACACTCTTTCTACCATTTATCTTGAAACCGATTTTGTTTGGGTGGTGGTGAATGTTACGCACAAAGCCGTGAGTGGAATGTCTAATGGGAACTGTCAGACACGCAACGACGGGTGTTGTCATGCTTCTGGGCTGAGATGTGAGGGACCAAGAGGATCCCCAAAAAGTTCAGGTCATGATTTTCCAGTCTGTTTGGGGGGGTTGTAATTAGAATTGGAAATTTTTTTACTGTTCGTGCATTTCCAACCAAACTGAAAACAAAAACAGTTAAGACTTAAACTTTCATGCTGTATTTCCCTTGTGAGTTTGAGAACATTCATCAGTGATAGGAGCAGATTGTGAATGCTGGATTTTCACTTGGAAATTGCTTCCCCACTCCTCATCCCTTTTCTGTAGATCAGAGGGAATCAGCTCTGTAATTTTCATTGACTGTGTAAAACGCTGAGGTCAGCTAATCCACAAGAGCTCCTTCCGAGATTTGAAAATTGGCCAGAATTAAACAATACAAAAAGATCAGAAACATTAAAGTCACAAGAAGAGACCTGTCCTAGTGTTTTCCTGATATTATAACTAAAGATCCCTCGGACACTAATGTGAGACCAGTAAATGCAGGCCCAAATTCATTTTGGGACAATTTGATAGAGGCTGTTATAATCAGTTTTTAAGTACATAATTTTTAAAGTATACCAACATACAGAGTGGTGATTGATGCAACAGTAGCAGCAATTAAAATATACTGGTGTTGAAATTCACCCTTTCTGGGTTTTGCTTTTTCAGCTTTAAGCTTGATTCTGACCTCTGTCCCTTAGATAACCTCATCAGGAGTCAGCGCTGCCAAGATATTAAATAAACCATTTTCTTTTGCCATTTTATAGTTTAGGCCAGATTACCATTTGCAGGAGAGACCATTTCCATCTCCCACTGGTGTAGAGCGACCGTAAGATGGATAAAATGTAACTTACAGGGAGCAATGTGAAGATGGCATTAGGATAATGGAGCAGCAGCAGCCAGAGGCGCCCCTGCAAAATCATGTTCATAGTGCTCCTAAGTGGCTTGTGGATTCAGAGGTAAAAATGGGCAGTGGCCCTGCTGTGTTTCCAGCTTTACTTCAGCAGTGTCTGAGACATCTCGCTCCTCTCTGTTTCTGTGCTTGCTCTGGACTGCCTGATTTTCCTTTCCCCGTCTGTGTGTCTCAAATCCCATGTTGAATTAAGTGCTCCCTTTTCACGGCCACATGTGGCAGCAGTTCAGTAGAGCATGGAGGTTTTCATCGGCGGCAAAATGTGTTCAGTTGGGTGGCTCCTTCGCCGGTGCTGCTGCATTGCAGGGGGAGAACTGGGGTTCCCAGGCACTCCATCACTTCCCCTCTGCTCCCCTTCAGTCTCTGCTGCTCTTTGATGGCAGCATCCCAGGAGGATCAGGGGTACTTGACTCTATCGTGGCACTGGTTCTTGTGCAGCACCTCCACCTTCTTGCCTTTTCCTTTCTGTCCCCCGAGATCCCTCCGTGCCCCATGTCCAGGTGTTAGCTGGGATCTGCCTGTTTCAGCTTAGTTCATGAGAAGGGCAGAAGCAATTGCTGATATTGAAATGAGTTCAAGGGAAATACAGTGTGGTCCTTGTGGCACAGTCCCTCCGGCAGAGATAAAACAGTGCTCTCCAAGATACCTATTCTCCAACCTCCTCTTTCAGAGGAGGAGGGAAAATTACAGACCTCTGATTACTCAGGGAGAAGAGCGCACAACTTCCATCTTCGTAATTTCTTCCACCACAATCAAGCATTTCAGGAAAAGGGCCTGAAAGCCTGAACCACTCAGTCAGGGATCTTTCCACCTGGTTCCTTCCCTCATAACACACAAGAGGAATAAAAATGAAGACTCGTCATTGCTGTTACATTGCATTTCCAAAAGCATCTGTGGCTCCGGAACTGAGGCTGTTGGGAATGGAAATACTCTCCTTGGGGAAAGTCCCTTTGCTATTTCCAGGCTGGCTGTGTTCACACCCAATTCCGTGAGAGGGTGTCCCCAGTAATTCCCACATGGAGCCTGGGTCTTACCCTGGAGCTATGAAAAGCCCCGTTCCCATTGGAAAAGGCCAACTCTCCCCAGAAATCATGCCCACATGCACCTCTCAGCCTGGCCAAACCAACAACCTTCAGCCTCTAGTGCTCACCTGGCCGCTCTCTCAAAAGTCAGTAGGGAGGACAGGGTAAGTCCTACCCCCTCCCCACACTCCCATTTAGAAGCTTCCTCCTTTGCTAATGATTTTGAAATATGTAACCAGATATACTAGCCATCCTGTATCTCGTTTCCCTGGAGTGACAGTCTCATGGGAAGAAATGCCCAGACCCTGTTCAATGCTGGTAAAAAGCCACAGAAATACCTCCTCCCCCCCTCGCCCCCACCAAGTCTCTATATTGCCCCAACTGCACATTGCTTTAAGTGGGTCCCCCAGTTAGATGTGATATGGGCAGCATCTCTTATTTATTAGAGAATAGTGTCAGCCCTGTGAAAGAAAACAGGTAACTAACTGGTGAAAACAGTTCTGCTAAAATAGAGGACTAGTTCTGATCAGACCGAGCGTGATATGACATGGCGGTTTAAAGCCATGTAATGCCATTTTCCATTATAGCTCTTGTTCGAGTCAGGAAGGGGTTTGATCCATTGATGGAAGCTGTTATAAAGAGACGAGAAAACCTCATCCATATTTCTCCTGAGATTGTACAAAGCTGACAGTATGCTAGCTGACCACAGTCATCTGGGACTCTCCCACACAAAATAACCCTCTTTTCATAAATAACGGGATTGTTTTTGTGGTAGACTGAGATTTGATGTAGAATTCAGTTTTGCCGAACAAAGAGCTGCTTCTGGTTTTTAATTTGAGCTATTAAAAAGATTCATCTTTCTCTTTGTATCTCATTTTCCTTCCCCTCCTTCTCCCTTCCCTATTTTTTTTTTCTTCCCTTCTGTCTGTCTTTAGGATAACTGAAAGCTGTTTGTCTGAAACAAAAGACTTGCGTGGGTCTGGTCAGTGGTACCTCTAGATTGAATGGTCACGATTTCAAATCCTGCTTAGGACTAAACTTGGACGAATTCCACAAGCTAATAACCCAGTGCAGTGTTTCAAATTGATGGAGGTGCTGTCCTCTAGATGAGACATAAAAACAGAGATCCAATCTGCTTGGCAGAGACCCCACAGGACTTATCAAAGATGAGTGGGGGCTGCTAACTGTTTTGCCCTTGTCAAATCCTTACCACCACCACGGCTTCTCTTCCCGGTTCCAAAGCAATGACACCAGACCTTATGAAAATGAGATGGTGAACTTGAAGGAGCCATCCTTTTTCTAATTATTTAAAGCAGTTTGCAGCGTCTGGCAAAAGGGGGAAAGAGAGATAATCCACTCACTTGAAAGTGGAATGACCCTGAATTTCAAAAAGCAAAACAAAAGCGAGCGAATGGTGCCACCATGCTCTGCAGCAGTGACATTATTAAATGATCAGTGAGCTATTAAAGCAGCAACATTTAGTACCTCCCCTAATGACTTGTACTGCTAACTGGTTTCCAAATTGAGATTTTTATTGCCTTCATGCACAGACAGAACAAGGCTGTGTCTGTGCTTCTAGAGGCTCCGGCTTAAGCAGACTGTTCACAATAGGATCGATGAATCTTCTCAGTTGAAAACTAGTAACGGCTTATGAGATTCCCCACTCCTCTGTCCTCTTTTCTTACCAGGGCTGGAAGCTTTGGGGTGTGAGGCATGGCAGGGATGATAAGTATGGGGGATTTTGCAGAGCATCCCACATGATTCTTGAACTTTTTAACACCTGTGAAATTTGGCAGAGTTGTGCATAAACAACTGTTATGAAATCTCCCTGAAACTGCTGATGCCATTCAAAGAGTTAATGCTCTGAGAACAGCATTTCTAGGAGGGGTCTTGGGCATGCTGGTTTCCACTTCCAGGTAGAAATATGGAGCATAGAGGAAGAACAAGTCTATGGAGGATGAAGGGAGAGGAAAGGGAATTGTAGACACTGCTGAAGGTGAAGATACACCCCAAAGTTTCCACTGTGACTCTCCCAAGTTGATTTCTACTGTCTTATATGGGCTAAGCTCCTGGTATGGGAATAGCTGGGACATGGTCTTCTGGCATATGCAGTTCAAGCTAGGTACGGTGTTCCTGTGGGCAAAAGCATGGCATGTGTCATTGCAGAAGGGAAGCTGCTTAAAAAACAAACAAACAAACAAGCAAACCACCCACTCAGCAAAAGTGAGCTCTGGTTCTAGTTGCAGTTATTTATGTGCTCGTGATATATTGCAGGCCAAAGTGGAGTCTGGGTCTTCTGTGCACCTTAAATAAATGCAAATGTTATTGCTTTGATTTGTTTTTCTCCATTGGCTCTGCACATGTGTGCTGCTTGCACTTGCTGAGTGAGTCAGGCCATTTCTTGCCCAAGCTAGGTAGTCACAGGGAGAGACTGTTACTGCTGTTTCTGTTTTTATGTATCAGGTGCCTGATTTCCATGACAGAAACTGCTCATCCTTTGCGGAGGCAGCAGGCAGAGCAGTGGGGGTAGGACAGCCTGGGAGACTATATTAGAACATGCACATTTTTTAATCCCATGCTGGTTCGAGTCTCTCTCCATCAGTGCTGACTGCAAGTTGTTCCCATTTTGTGACTTTTCGGTGGCTGCATGTGGCACAGGTTTGCATTTCCAGCTTCTTCACGGTGTCCATCTACCCATGGGTCCATGCTCTGCAAAATGTCTTTGCCTTTCCTGGTGATCTTAGCAAACAGGAGGTCTGTGTGGGCTGCACATTAAAATTTTCTACATCTTTAAAACTGTAGAAAATTGGGGTGAAGGGCCCTTAAATGCCCTTCCACCCTTCCTTTTCCAAACTTCGTGCAGGACTTCTTGTCTGCTGTGGCTGTAACCATTTCTTGAAGACCTCTAGTCTGGAGGTTTCCAGATGTGCTAAGGCAGGTTATTGCAGTGGTTAACTGTCCTTACGTTTAGAAAGCTATTCCTAAGACCTAAGTTCAGCAACAGAACTGGATTCTTCCAGGTGAGGCAGAGTTCTAAGGCACCACATAGGCGCTTCCTTGGCTGCACCCACTCTTATCTAAGGGCTTCCTCCCCCAGGACAGCAGGTCGGGTGTTTCCCACCGTTCAAACACAAGCAATGTTGAGAGACAAAGAAAAGGGCAGCAGGGCCATTTCTGGCAGAAGAGCCTCCTGAGATTGGCACTGACAAAATGTCCTAGAGACTTTACTGAGTCCAATTACCACTTTATGTCTTTAAAGTGCTGAGTAAATGAAAGGAACTACAAGATCAAGCCATGTTAGTCTTCTTAATCCCTTAAATGTTTGACAGCCCTCTACCCTTCTTTCTCGCTTTCTCAGACGACTTTGAACTCTTAACCTTTGCCGCTGCTTTGAGCTCACATCTGCAGAAACCAAACTACCCCCGGCCACCCCCAAATTCCCGTAACAATCACAAAACGCTTTCAAAGCTGGGCTGCCCTCTCTGGAATTGACAAACTTCAGGCTGCCTCCGACTTTCTGAACTTTCAGGCACGTACGGCTGGTCTGGTCCGTCGGTGCCGGCAGGCTGCAGGGAATCTTGCTGGGATCCTGCAGGAGCCGTGAGAACAGCCGGTGCTGCTTCACACAACCAGCTCTCCCCGTCCATGCAGACGACAGCCCCGAGCACCAGCTGTTCAGGCTGCGCTGTGCTGTCGGGCAGAAGAATATAGATGCCCACAGCACATATGGTGTTAGGATGGACCCTGAAACAGAAGGGGTAGGTCCATGGAAGCATCCCCGAGGCGCAGCAGCGGGAACGGGGAAAGTGGGACCAGATCACAGGAGAGAAAAGCAGTGTCAGGAGTCACCCTCCGCCGCTACAGCAGGGCTCGACTGCAGTGCTAGCAGAGCTGGTGGCTGGTGTTTTGCAGAACTAGAGCTAAAGACTGAGTCATATCAGTTTGATGTCCCCTTTAAATAAATAAATAAATGATAAACGGAGATCTCACATTGATGCCTGAACCTGATGTCTCATACTCACTTGTTTTGATGTGTCTAATGTAAGTGGGCGGGTAATAAAAGCTTCATTTAGACGCTAGCGTCTTCACAGGCACTGCTGGAAGCCCCTGGGACACTGCACTTCTGGAATTTTCCTCTAATGGAAACATCAGCAGATAACTATTGGTAAAGCAGAATGCACGCATGCACACAAAACAATCCAGCAGTGCTTTATTTTCCTGGACTGCTGGGTGTTTTACTGAGTGAGTGGTCAGGCACTGGAACAGCCTGCCCAGGAAGGTGGTGGAGTCGCCATCCCTGGAGGTATTTAAGAAACGTGTAGATGTGGCTCTTCAGGGAATGCTCTAGTGCCCAAGATTATTGGTTTGCGGGCAGGTGTGATGGTGGGGTGTTGAGTGTGTTGTTGTTTTTGGTATGGGGTTTGGTTGGTGGGTGCTTTTTTGTGGTGGTGGTTTTGTTGGTTTGGGGTTTTTTTGTGGTTGGACTCGATGATCTTAGAGGTCCCTTCCAACCATGGAGATTCTGTGATTCTGTGTTGGATGCAGAGGTGTATTTAGATTCCTCAGGTTATGCACCTACCTCAGCTACTGCATCAGCACTCCTGAAACGGCCATTATGATGACCATCTGGGGCAGTGCCCTGGAGAAGTATGTGGTTATTGTAGCGTGGGTAGGCATCATCTCAAAATAGGCAAATAAAGGAGTCCTCAGTCCCCATCATACAGCTGTGGATAATGGCATTGACTGCATTTCTCCCAGTTGGACATCACCCTGTAGATGGCAAGCAGGCATTGCTCTGTAACAGGCAGACCTAGTGCTGACATTTCACATGAGCAGGAGAATCACCCCATGGATATGTTGCCAATGCATTCACAGGTTATTCAGCTTCTTTTTAGGTAACTCAGTCTTCGGGAAGGTCTGGCTCCTGCACTTGAGAGATCTCTGTGGCAGCTCTGATGTGAAGCACCTGCCTGGTGTTGGGCTCAAGGTTAGCTGAAGGAGAAATTGTGGCTATTGAGGAGAGGAGAGCCCCCAGAGTTACTGCTGACCTCCTTGAAGTAATCTACTGTCCTTCCAGTTCGGTGCTAAAATCTCCATTTCAGGTCCTTAATATAACACAAAGAATAGTATATTCTCCCAAGACAGTGTCGGGGTCAGTGCTAAAGGTCTGGAGGGTTTCAGCTTTAATCCCAACTTTGAGTTTGTACACTGGTCCATAGCTGGTTCGTACCATGACATTGTTGACCTTGTTTCCTGGACACAAGCACAGAAATAGTGCCTGTATCCAAGTATTTTTATGCAATTATTTTCCCTGAACGTGGAAATTGCAAGGCCCCTTTGGTTTAGTGTATTACTTCATGACCACCACAGGGATCTGCAGCCAGGCATGGCGAGAAAGGGAAATTGTTTCCTCCTGTCTGTGGTTTTATACAGCATCTGCTGGGGAAAAAAAGAAGCAAACAAGATGACCACCACTTTACCTGCTTGCGTAAGTCACTTTGCCTGAAGCCTGAGCACTGTGGGATGGTTAATATAAAACTTGCTCATGCATCAAATAGCAGTAATTTACCTTTAGACTCTGCTTTTTTATTACTATTATTTTTAATTATTTTAAAAAGAAAATGTTCCTTAATTAAAAACTCACAGATATGAAGCTTGGAAGAAATGTGGCCAGAACGTTCTTGGATTACTACAGGCTCAACTCCTTGGTGGAGAGACCACTAGCACCTACTCCTAAAACTCGGTAGGTCAGAAAGCAATTTCTCTTGCTTTAGCAGGACTGCTTTTTTAATGCTTTTCATGACTAAACTTCAGTGCTACTGCATTATGGCTTTGCAATAGGCGTGCTAGTCTAACTGTGCTTATTTTATTGAAATTCCATTCGGAAATAAAGCATTTATGATCAGGAAAGATACTTGGTTTATGCCTGTAAAAATATTCAGGGGATTTTGGAGATATTGAAATCTTTCCTGAATTCTGCTTGCCTGTACACCAATCTCACACCAGTATCTTTAACGGACTTACCTTTCATTTATCTCCTGAGAGTGGGAGGATAATCAGACCCACTTTATTTTAAAAAGTTTTAATTCTGGAAGTGAAACTTTTTTAGTACTTCAGGAAATTACTGGCAAGCTTACGCTAAAGGCAGCGTTCTCCATCTTGCCTTGGACCTGCCGCAATGCTGGCAGCCAGGTGGCAGGTTCCTTCTGCCAGTCTGACTGGGACCCTTTACCCGGGGATGCCCTTCTCACCATAACCCCTTACTCCAGCTTTGCAACCAGTTTAGTAGGTGTTTGTCCAAAAGGAAGTCTTTTTTGGATGTGAAGTAAGACACCGGTGAGCAATGCACAGAAGTGTGAAGAGAGGGTTTGAAATGCCCAGGCTCTAATCCCTGCAGTGCTGCTCTGTCTGGTGTTGGCCAACTAGTGTCCTTTCAGTGTCTCTCAGCTTGTGTGAGGAGCAAGGGAGATACTACTGAACTGTTTGTTGAGAACCATCATTCCTTGAACAGGCAAAGCTGTGTAATAATGTGAGAGGGAAGCAGGGCAGGAACCAGAGCTCTTGCTTCATGGGAAACACCATATTCAGAACTCGCCTCTGTTCTGAGAAAACAGCTATAATGCCTCCAGACTCAAAATTTCCAATTAAATGCATTTGGGCCAATTGGAATTTTTCATTTGGGGTTCAACTCTTAATAGCACAACCAAATATAATTTATTTTTTGCAGTGGAAAAACCAATTCCAAATTGGCAAGGGAGGCAGCTGAGCCTTGAAATTTGCTCCCTCCTTCTCCCCACTTTTTTCCCCCCTTAAAATAGTACCTGGGTGAACAGTTGCTTGTTTGCAAAAGAACACTTTCCTACTGAAGATTTTCTAGTGATGCCTAAGATGGATGTTACAAATATCAGCCCAGACCATAGAGCAATTGCTGGAGTTTCTTCTGCAGCCTTTAAAAATCCTCTCGGTGCAGCCATTCTGGTAGTTCCTTATATATGTTTAAATGCCCTGCTTTGAGCTTAAATGCCCTGCTTTGAGTCCATCTCCCCTTCTCTGTTCGTGATCTTGACACAACAGTTTAGGCTGGCTCAAGGAGGATTGTCAGCACTGCAGTTCTGAATGCTCTTATCTGCAGAGACCTGCAGGGTTAGCAGAGAAAAGCATCCAGCATCTTCCTCTCCTCCAGAAATTGAATGTATCGTTTCTCTCGGACTCCCAGGGGCCACAGCCTCCAAGGCTAAAAACCCATGACTATTACTGAACCTAATTACCACCTGAGAGCAAAGTGCTTTTCCGTAGCATCATTCAGTTACCTCATCAAAAGGAATGTTTGTTTGCTTTCTTCATTTGAAATTAAAGAACCACTGACAGTGGTAACTGAAGCATTTTAATCTCATCAAATATCTATGTCCATCTCTATAGAGACAGCCACGCCAGCAAGGAAAGATACACGTCTATAATCGGGTTGCACAGAGCAAATTTCTCTCATTCCCCCACCAAAGTCTAATGGGGTGAGGGATCGTTTGTTTTGGGAGTGCTACCTCGCAGTAAAATCCTAAATACAGTAAATGTTCACCCCAAAGCCAACAGATGTTTAAGGAACAGATTTTTAAAGATTCATGTTGTTAATTTCCTGATCGCTTTCAACTACCAGCTTTTCTCTGTAAGTAGACAAATGCCTTCTATTTGTATCCTGAGCTTTGTCACCCGGCATTTGATCAGAGCCTGTGTATGTATAAAATGTACATCAATGAAATGAAATTGTTCTTTGAAGCCGTCGTGTTAACTGCAAACCTGTCCAAGAGAAAATCTTGCAAACTGCTGGGGAGCAGAAGGGAGGTGGCTGTGGCTTTAAATATGCCTTGGCTAGGCAGTGGCACTAGGAAAGGATTGGAGTATGTAAAATGATACTAAATATCTGTGTAATCAGGACTAATTATATGGCATGGTTATTAGCGTGAAACAGGACATGTTGTGCCCACAGTTTATGAAAATGTATTAAAACATTACCAGATCCCATTGAAAGAAAGCTGCAGAGTTAATAAACGTGCAAGGGACAACTAATTGGCTGCTTTGTCCCAGCCTACTACAGTCAGAATGATTTCTGTTCGTGGGAATTAGTGCAGCCAAAATGTGTTATAACGACAGCCCTGGAAATAGCAACAACCTGCAACACTTCCAGAGCACATCTGACTGAAGGATGTTAAAGAAGGAGATGTTTATGTTGGTATTGCCCTGTTGCAGAGGAGGAAACTGAGGCACAGAAAGGGAGGGACCACGCAGAGAGTCAGGAATATGGCTGGCAGCCAAATTCCTGCACCTGTCCACAGTTTAGTCCATGTAGTCAGGCTGTCTGGTAACATCTGTCCTAGAGCATAGGAAATGTGGGCAGTTCAGTGGGAGCTCAATTGGGATCACCTGGAGCAAGAGGCAAGAACTGAGGCAACAGCTCTGGTTACAGAACAAAGATTGCAGCTGGGGCTGGGTTACCCTTTGCTACCCCATGTGCTTATGCAGCTTATTCCAAGAGAGAAAGAGGACCTGTGGAAGGTGCTTAGGTACCTGTAAGCGAATCCAACTGGTCAGTCAGACCTGTGGTTAAATTCCATCTGCCCTTCCCTATAGAAGCCCCTGGAGGCAAGTGTCACCTGTAGATGGGGCCTTCAGTTCCTTGCTGTGGCACTGTGCCCACCACCCTCACAGGAGTCAGGCTCCACCAACTTCCTAAGAGGCTACCATGAAAGTCAGATTAGGGCTGGAGGCCTCAAGTATTTGCTGAACCTGCCCATGGGGGGACAGAAGGGATGCTGTGCTCAGCCCCTGAGTGGCTGGTTGATAGAAGTGAATCTTGCATGCGTTGTTGTGGTGGTGGTCTCTGAAGGGTTGGGGTGAGCTTGGGTGCACCCAACTCTGCCCTGGGCAATCCTGTTCCCTCTCAATGTTTCCTCACCAGTGAGAGGATGTATTCACAGTTGCAGTTTATAGAAATCAAGCTTAGAGGCTTCTGCTCCCTCTGTAACTGGAGGAACCTCTGGGTAAACCTCACAGGGTATTCTCCCGTGCGCCCTCCCTCCCACCACAGCTCATTCAGTCCCTCACAGGACCCTTCAGCCCCTTCCCTCTTGCTGAATTTCCTCCAACCTTCCCCCCAGATCTCCCAGGAGCCCAGCCCAGTGGCCGTGCAGCATTTCCCGCTGCCTGCAAGGGAAGGTCAGGACTTGTTTAAAACAGTAACCCCAACGTGTCCTGCAGTCCTCCTTGTGGGAAGACCCCGTGATCCCAAACAAATGCTTAGTTCAGAAAGAAAACATCCATTGTTATCAGCATACTAAGCAATTATTTTCCTGAAGGTGATGTGTCTGCAGCATGATAGGAAAGCATCGGTGACTCAGCTGGGGAGGGCAGGAAGGTTAGAATAGTTTCCTGTGTGAGCTAATGAACTAAAAGCCTTGCTGAAAATGCTGGACATTTTCTGGAGTGAACAAGCTGGTAGGCCTGTGAATTTCTGACAGTAAAAAAGACCTCTGTGCTGCCTACAGAAGCTGCTGGAGAAGAGAGCCCTGCCACTTAGACATGCTTCAGAGAGGCTCGGGAAGTCCACCCTGGACACAAAGATGTCTCTCCAAGGTTGGGTTAAGTGGGCACAGAGCAGGAGAGCGCAGTGCAGGCAGGGGCTGTCGGGTGGCAACGAAGGTTCATGCCCTTCCTCTCTTCTTGTTACTGGCCTTTTGTAAGCTGCTCGGTGACCAGCAAATTCTGCTCTTGCTGCACTCACTGGAAAGCATTTGAGCGGGGCTCCTGGTGGCATAGGGAGCTCTTCCTCTTACTGAGTCTCTGTCCTGCACTCACCTCTCTCTACTTGTGCCAGAGTAAAGGTTAAGATTTCTTGGGTCGAAAGCGAGAGATGTCCTCCACTGAAATCTTTGGTAAAAGGTGAAAAATTTGTAAGCGATTGGAGAAAGCAGAATACAGCTGCTACAGAGAATGGTCAAGGCAGGAACACGGGATTTTTGCTGAAAAATTTGGAAATGCCAGTCACCTTGCACTGCCTTAAGTCCACCCCTTTGCCCACATTGGTGTTGCTCTTTTCTTTCTCTCCTGGCTCATTGACTGTGCAGCAGAGCCCTGCTCCAGCACAGCATCAGCAGAGGAGCTGTTGCCTCTTTAGCCACTGACATTTTTTCTCTGAGAACCACTGGTTCCATGTTTCTTATTTTCTGGACACACTGGTGTTCAAATTATAGAAGTGCTGAGCGCTTACAGCTCTGGCTGAGGTTGGGGGAGCAAGGCTTTCAACAGATACAGTGTGGGTACCCTGAAAAATCCCACCTGGACCTCCCTAGAGGAGCATTCTGCAGCTCATGCCTGTAGGTAAAACCCAGGCACTCTGCTCACAGGGGTGTTGGAAGATAAATTCCTTCCTGTGTGGGATGCTCTCAGTTGCTGCACGGATATACATGAAAGAAAAGTCCAGGAGAAGATGAATAATTCTGTCTAAGAGCAAGAACGTGATGGCATGCAGCAAATAATGCCTGGGGCCACACACTGAACAGGAAAGGACAGAACAAAATATTGACTGGCCCTTCATTAATTGCCGTCTGTCCATCACGCCCTGAATGAAGCAGCAGTCTTGTTGAAGAAAAAGTAGGCTGTGATGAGGTAATTAAAGCCCCCATCAGAAGGCATATCCGCCAGGAGGTTGAATTAAAATTGCTCTGACAGCCTTTATTCTGGCAATTCCTCCTTTTGCTGCTTGACTTTGCAGCCTTAATGATGATGTATGAGTTCACAGCTGCGTATCCAACAGGCTGGGTAGGCTCCCGGGACTGTCCTGTCATCTTCAGAGGCGATGGGCACCGTTATCTGCATCACACTGGGTAGAGATGGGGAACGTCTTCCTGTGTATGGGCACAGTCTGATGGGGGGCACTTCTTCCAGGACAACTCAGCCTTTCAAGTTTTGAGCCCCATCTTGACACTAAAGAGCTTGTGTCTAGAGATTGTGTGGTCTTAATGGGCTCAGACAGATGCCATCCCAGGGATTTGCTGCCTTGTGGCATGTGCTGTGGGGGGGTCCTTCTGTCCCATAGGCTGCACTTCCCAGTCCACTTCTTGCTGTCTTTCAGAAAAAAATGCCACTTTTAAGATCTTTCTTCAGGATTTTTGAGGTTTCACCTCCGTCTGGTAGTGCTTTCTTTGACCTGGTCATGACTGAGATGACAGCTGAGAGTGAAGAAAGCTGGGACTGATGTGATTTATGTAGATGGCTGCTTTTTGTCATTCTCTAGGGGCTCTGTTTGCTGCCATCCCCAGGGATGCAGTGGTGCACGATCCTACCAGGTAGCAAAAAAATGCCACCTCACAGCCAGAGCCTGGCTCCCTGCATGTTCAAACGGTGCAAACCTCACATGAGTGTCTAAAAAAATCCTTGCTTTATCCTCCCACATTGGCCGGTGCTCCTTTAAAAGGAAAATTTAAAAAAAAACCAAACTGCTGAGGAGTCAAACAACTTCAATGTGATTTCCGGGGCTGTAAATTGCATTAGTAATGGGAGCACTACTATGGTTTAAAGGCAAATTATATGTTTTGCCTCAAAAATTAATTTTTGTTTTTTCCTCCTTCTCCATTGGTAATTATAATCTGTCAGCTCACTCCCACGCACGTCTGCACGTTTTATGCAACTCTTGATACTTGTAGCTGTCGCTAAAGCAAACCTTTCAGGTTTTCAATGGTGACACATTTGCGTGGGTTCAATGAAAAGGATCCATTTGCAGAGCCTGGGGAGATTTGCAGTGCTTGGCCAGCTCCCAGCAGAGGGCTCACCAAAACACCACGTTACAACAATTACTTTGTCAAGCACTTGGGAACCTGAGTGCCGGCTGGAAGGATTTCACCCTGGGTTTAAGCACGCACACGCTAAAGCACATGCAAACAGCCAAATACACCTCTGGCTTGGTCCTGCTTTCAGACAGGCTCTGAACAGAGGGTGTGTAAAAATACTTCAGGACTAGCCTGGGGAGCCAATGTGCCTGATGGGTGGCCCAGCAGGAGAAAATAATCTGCATTACTGCATGAAATAGATTGGGTCCGTGTTAACAATCCCTTTCAAAACGAAGGTGCTGTCAGCTGATTTAATTTAATTTACTCTACCTTAATTTACTTTTGGAAATGAGCTAAATGAATAAACTGAATTATGGCTGCTCTAACTCTGAAGGAACGTACCCACATAGGAGCTTACTGTGGTTTTGCTAATCAGCTTTACATTTACACCCTAAATATATTTGGATTAGCTCTCACAGGCATTCTCATACAGATACGCCTGGAGATACCCACCTGCTTTCCTTTAACTTCTTTGGGCTTGCTGTTCTGAGGAAGCCAGGGCTCAGTAAGCAGATTTACAGCATCTGTGTTATTTCATGCCTCACCCCTGTCTGGATTCTCCCTGTACTTCTGAAGAGCAGGACAGAGCACTCTGCTCTGAAAGCAGAGATGGCTGCTTACAGGGTGTATAGGGTGCATCAACATGGGTGATGGCTGATGTGCGTGGCACGTTAATCCCAATATCATATTGCTAACTTGAACAAGCTCAAGAGATGGTCATTTTTTGCTAGCATCTCATCAGGTAAGCGCAACCTGCTGTTCTCCTGCTGCTCCTTAGGAAACAGGAGGATAGGAGACCAGACAAAACCTATTCCCATCCTCTCTGCAGCTTCCTCCAAGGTTAGTAAAGATATATGATGGCTGGGACTGAGCCACCTGCACTGCTTGTAATTGCGGCTACTTCTCCTTCTGTTGCATGATAATGTGGTTCCAGTTACTAGCTAATTATTCCTGCCTCCGTGCACTGTCTCCTCGGTGAAGCAGGTGTGCCTTGCTGCAGCGAGCTGGGGAAGAAGAGCAGGAACCCAGGGGTGGATGACAAGTGGCAGGATCCCTCCTGTGGCAGAGGGAGAGACATCTGCAAACTCTGCTGGGGACCAGGCTCTAATATGATGCCTTTGCTATAAGTGGCATGGACCAGCCCCAGCATTTAGAAAGGCAGGGCCACAAGGGTAGAGGCCTGATGAAATTTCCAGATAGTGCTGGGATTCTCCATGCACCACATCAGTGGGGTTTGTATGGCCCCAGAAAGCATTATCTGATGTAATAGGTGGGTTGTCGTCTGGCAAGCATGAATTTGTGCTCACTTTCTGGAAACGGGCACTGATGACCGCTTGGGGGAAAAAAAAAAAAATCAAGCCTGTGGTAATGGCTGAGGATTTCTGACCTTTGCTCTAACATTTCAAATTTGTTTTTATCGCTTCTAATTGGCCTTGCTTTGGAGCACGCACATTATCTAACCGCCAGGGCACTGGGTGTCATTATCTGCTGGGCCATTTGATTTGTGTTTTTTTATGTTTGAAACTTGTCAGACATTCCCAGAAAATACTGCGCTCCCCTTGCAGTGTCAAATATGGGCCTGGTTAATTGTGCATCCCTGAGAGTGAAGCATTTGAAGTAATCAGGCATTGATTGTTTAGCTGCAATGGACGCAATGGAAACGTGTCCCCTCTGTGTGGAGGGGAAAAGTGTAAAAATTAGATCAGCAGCTACATGACAGCAGCCAGATTTCTTGGTTTCAGGGATCAGAGGTTAGCCATTTTCCAGCCTTGATGATTCATTTTTGATCCAACTCATGTGGCTTTTATAACTTCATTTTCTCCTCCCTTTGCAATTTAAACACAAATTCTCTTCTGTTTTGGCCCTCTTTAATACACCAACTGCAAAGTCACTAATTCAAATCTATTACTCCCCACCTCAACCTTCTTCACCTGATAGAAGCAAAAGTCAAGAAACGTGCATGTGTGAAAGAGCTCAAAATGCCACACTGGTACACGGGTGCCTATGGCAGTGGCTTTGTAAAGCTCAACTCAGCTAAAACATTAACCCAGTTTGTAAGTCCGCCAATTCATTAGAAGACCTTTAAGGTTTCCTAACAATTAGAAATCTAGATACAGTTATTTTAGATGTGAACACGTACACTACATTTGGAGTAGCTGTATATAGGGCTTGTCTTCCTGCAGATGGGCTGAGAGCATGACAGGAAGCAATAGGAATATCCCCATTTTGCTGAAGAAGAGCATCACTGGAAACACCAAGATATTAGACCTCAATGTGAATTATGCATCTGCTGTATTTAGATAGAAGCAATTTTGCTGTTGAAATCAGAGGTTGGCATTTTTTTCCCAGGGGGTTCTGTAACTCAAAATTGTGTTGAGATCAAGCATGTAGTGGGGTTTTTTTTAGCTGTAAAGGTGAATGTATTCAGATTATTCAAGTGGTGATTTTTTGGATGTACAATTAGTTGACTGAGAGATGTGGTATAAATTTGGTATTGTAATTGCTATGCCTCTGAGATTTTAATTTGCAAAACAGTTTGTGCGGCTGCAAGATTAACTGTTGTGTGTGCGATGAGCATGCAGCAGGGTTGTGGTTTGATCATGACTGTCTCTCAATTGGCTGTACGTCCAGAAAAATCACTTTGTCACAAGTACCTGACGTGAACGGAGCAGTTGACACTCATGATGCTTCAGTTCACTGGGTGCCTGGAGGGCTGCTAAAAAAGGCCGGTGTCAAAAAATCCCACCTGCAAGCGCTGTTGGTTAGACAGGATTTCCTTTTTCTGCGTTACTCAAATCATGGCAAAGGAAGGAGGTTTAAGACCCATTTTTATCCTCTTTGCCTGTTTCCTATTATATTGTTTCCTCCACCCGCAGAGAGGAGGATGGGAAGGATGTTCAGCAGCGCTGCTGTAGCGGAGTGGGCACAGAGAAATCCGTGTCTGCAGGGGAGAGCCAGCCCTGGCATGGCCAGGAGCTGAGCCCTGCCTGCCCCGTCGCCCTGCCTGCCCATCCTGGGAGCGGGCAGACAGGCTGTCAGCAGTGACACGGGCAGTGCTGATGCAGCCCCAGGGCAGGGGATGGACAGACTGGCTGGCTTTCCAATGTTTGGCGTGCTTCTCCATTTGGTCCACAGCTGCTGCTGTGTTTGGCTCTCCAGCGTTGTCTAGGAACATGTCAATGTAATTATACACAGAACCAGAGAAGCTGCTTGTTCTCACTTCAGTCTGCCTCTCAGGTCTCCCTCCCAGCGTCCTAATTTATTTATTTTTGTCTCAGTGTTTATCTCTTCAACATATCACTCTGCCTTAGGTTGGTGCTTGAACTGTGGAGCTGCACTAGATGCTGAACTGGTGGTGACTGTGATGGCAGTGAGGAGAGGAGGCCTGGTGGAGGTAAAGCCCTCTTCGGCCTGTGCCCCGTTGGGCTCTACATTATTTCAATTCTTTTAAAATGTATTTTCAAACCTCCTTCTGCAATTAAAAGCAGAAGCACTGACAAACACACACCCGTGTGGTGGGGAAGGCAGGTTTAGAGGAGCCCAATTCCTCAGGGGTGACTCAGGGTCGAGGGATCAGGAAACCTGGGTTTCCATCTCAGCTCTTTTCCTTTCAGTTCTCCCCAAGGCTGCTGCATGGCCTTTGGTAGGTCACTTCACTTTTGGTGACATGGCTATGTGAATGGATAGGTCCTTCCCTTCCTAGTGTTTGTGTCTCAGCAGGAATTGGTGCAGCACCAACACCAGCTTGGCTTGGGTCTTCAGCTGCTGTAGCAAATACAGATAACTGATATTAGAGGGAGCAGACAGTGCTTAAAGAGTAGATCGGGCACAAGTAGAGGACCCTCTCCATTTTGTGTCCTGTGAATGAATAACATGAATGGCAGGTAGTTGGGGGGAAGAGGAGGGGTATGGCAGGAGCTGTTTGAGTGGGCACCCCAAAGGCTTATCAGGGCCCCTTGGATGATGTGACCATGGCTGAGAACACGGTTTGATTTCCTTCCGTGGGATAGGAACCGATAGTCAGGTTTTGCTGCTTTTACAAAAGAGAAGCCATCAAAAGGTGTATCTGCTTCTACAGCCACAGCACAGCCAGCTCGGTGAGGGGAGGTAATTCCCACTCTGCCAAGGTAAGTGGGAGATGCAGCACCACAGGGCAGGAGCTTGGTACATGCAGGGGATGATGAGGGGCTGCTTGGGGCGAGTGTGGAGGGACCCCCACTCTCTGCCAGCAGCCTGCAGACAGGCTTGTAGGGCTGCTTTGAGTGCCAGCGTGCAGCCAAGAGCTGTTCCTCCAGTTCCTGGTCCCAGTGTTTGGCTCAGAGGCACCTTTGCAGTTCCAGTATGACCTGCTGGTGCTGGTAGAGGGATGTGAGACAAAGCTCCCTGCTTTGCAATGACCTGGTGCTGGCCGAGCCTCCCTTGGCAGGGGACCCACACTCCGTGTCATTCACTCTCTCATCAAAGCCACGTCTCTGGGTACAACGGCGTGAGTTGTGCCACTGTTTTCCCAGGTCTGGCTCTGCCCAGCAGCTCCACAGACCAGGGCTGTGGCCGCCCCCTCCCTGGTGCCCGTCTCGCTGTGAAACACAAGTGTGTCAGGACCCGGAGGGCAGGGAGGCAGCGAGAGGGGTGGGTTATGAGATGGAGGGTTTTCATTAAGGACTCTAAGCAAAGAGGCTCTATAAGTAAATAGAATAGAGATGTTACAGAATTAACTGATAATAACAGACAGAGATTTGCTTTTCCTTAAAGTAGCAAGCATCCATCATGCACACCGTAAACACACAGCCAGCAGCACTTTGTCTGGAAACAAGTAGTGAGTCTTAGTGGGAAGCAAAGCATTACTCAGAAGGCCTGTTCCCCCAGACAAGCTGTGGGAAGCCGAGGAGCCGCTTCTGTGGTCCTGAGTTGTGAGGAGCTCAGTTCTTAGTCTGTGAGCTCCCGGGGCATCACTGCAGAAGCACTTTGTGTTTAGCATAACTCTGCTCCTTTGGAGGTCAGTAGTTAAAACTCCCACTGCTCTGCTGGGATCGTAGCCTGAAAGGTGCACTTGAAGCACCACGCTCCAGACCATAGTGACAACCAAAGTTCTGCGTGACTGTTGGATAATTGGAGTTAATGGGCGCAGTGAAATAGCAGTATCACCTCGGGCTCTTTGAAGGCACTGGTCCGGATGCTGGAAGCACCAGCACCATGTGTCAGGTGATGGGTGCTCCCCGGCCACGCAGCGGGACTCTGTTACTGTAGAGTTTGGTCCCCCCTGGGAACACCCCTGGCAGTGGGGGAAATCCAGTGGTGAGCAGACCCCTGAACCCAGGTGTCCTGTGAATGGTACATGCCCCAGAAGGAAATAATCCCAGTGATGTGAGGGCTGATAATGAGCAGAAATGAAGTGAAACATTTCAGGTGTGTGGGAGCCACAGTGAGGAGAAAACAGTGGTAAGTGCATTACATGAAGGGAAGCAGTGGGGCTGTTCTCCTGGAGAGCTCAGAGATAGCACAAAGCCCTTCAAATCTCCTGGAAGGACTAATGCTGCTCTGGCCAGAGAAGGATGGGACCAGCTGCTCTTTAACCACCTCTAATTTGTCTCGAGCTGCCAAAGCCTTCCTTACAGATGCATTTCACTGTAAGACTTTACACATGGCTTCTCCTCAGAGCTCACCCCATGCATGGCTTACCTGCTGCTGAAATACCACAGTGTTTTACAATACCTCTCCTCTCTCTCTCTCTCTTCCTTTGGTAGAAAGGAAAAACTGCCGCTTTTTAAATGCACTCCCCAGCGGGGCCAAGGGAACAGCCATGCTGGTGGCAAGCCAGAGAAGAGGAGCCAGGCGCATCTGAAGGACCAGTCTCTCTCCACACGATGAGAGGAGAGAAGAGAAGAAGAGGGCTGGTCTGTGGGGCGAGGTGGAGGAGCACGTCAGGGTCTGGAACTGATGATGTTGGGTTTTTTTTTTTCCCCAGACAAGTATTTCTAAGATAACAAATAGCCCACAGGGGAAAGAGGGAGAGGGAAATTAGCTAGAAATTTTACTATTGATTCTTTTTTATTTATAGATGGTAAATCAATTTCAGGGCTTTTTTTTTTTCCTTCCCTTCATCTCTGGGAAAAAAAAAAGTGACCCAATAGGTTTACAAAAATCATTTGCGGGTGCTGAAAAGCTATTTGTTAAAATGAGAAAGCCTCCCCTTCCTCCCACCAGCCTTGCTCTCTTTAAAGGGGTAATCCATACGATGAGCTAATGAGGGAGTCCTGGCTCCCCTGCTGCAGCATGTGATGTCTCCCCTTTTAGTGTCAGGCTCAGAAGCTCTTATGCCAATTGCATGTGCTAGCCCTGTTAGCTTGCATTAAGAGAGCCTGATAAATAGCTTCTGGGAGTCAGGCAGGCGCTCCTCAGTGTGCCGTTTATCATCCGCTGCATGGTTTAGGTTTTTTGCTCTTCTATAAGATCATTTGAGGAAAGGGGTCTTATGAGAAATGTTACTGTCGGGCTGCAGGCATGAAACTCACCGCAAGACCTGTCTAACAGGCAGGAACCACGGTCCTCCTGCGAAACCTAGTTGGGGTCTAGGAAGACTGGACTTCCCAACAGATGTAAAACTCAGGCAGCGTGAGCTTGGGGTAGTGCTGAAGGGGATGAACAAACAGTGTTGTGCCACTACTGTAAGACACCCCAAGAAAAACCTCACCACCTTCCCATTAGGTGGACAGCATGTGAGGTCTCTGCTCGAAGCCACCATCACTAGACGGTATTGTCTCCTGTGTTGTGCGATTAATTGAAACATCCACCAGTGATGTGGATTTGAAGCACGAGGCCAGTGGTTCTCAAACTGGAGAGTAAAAGAGGGTGACCCTGAGGGCAGTCCAAGTGAATGAGGAATGGGAAAGAAGAGTGCACCTAGAAATGCCTCTTGACAACCCATCGGAGGCCTTGGGAAGAGCTTCTTTTCGCTGTCTTCTGCCAGGAGTTGGGCTTTGATGGTCGCTTGGAGGACAGAAGTTGCCAAGACCCAGTGGATAGAGAGAAAGGACAAACCAGACTGAGGGTGAAGAAAGACGTGTGAAACAAGACTGAATGAGCTTCTCTAGCTGTGGGGTAGCTCTGCAGAAGTACTAGTTCCAGACACTCCATTCTCTAATAAAAGAGCTGGGTTAGTTGCTCCTCTCCTCTTTCCCAGGACTCGAGCGCCATGTGATCTAGGAACAGTCAGGCTCAGCTGGGTCCTCACACTGGCCTGTGCATGAGAAGAACACATCCTGGGGATAAATGAAAAGGTACAAGGAAAAACTGAGAATTACAGTCTAAAACAGACTTTCCAGGTAATTGAAATGTACTGTCCCTTGTGAAAGTATTTCCTGATTCTTCAGCAATGGAGACCTGGCTGCAAGGCCTGAGCATGACCAACATGAACCAAGGTACGATCCTAGGAAGAACTGAAAGCAGTTTGGGTTGCATTCATGTAGTCAGGAAGTTAGTGGGCCCTCATGTGTTCCAAGACAGATTAGTCTTTGAATATGGTTCCCATGTCTGTATCTCGATGGATAGAAGGGAGTTCACTGTAAGATCCTTGAGCTCCTTTCCACACAAGTAAACCCAGAGCAAGCAGGGTCAATGCTGGGCTCTGTCTTGGGAACTTGCACGCGCTTCTGGAGCCCCATCACAACAGACCTCGTGGGAGCCACTGGCACATGGTTTCCATCCAGTTAACATTTCTGCAGCCAGAAAGAGTGAGCAGGTACAAGTCAGCATAAAAATTTGGCTTTGCATGCCTCTGAAAAAGGACAAGCTGCTCAGGGTCTCACAAAACTTGAGCTGATTGTGCCTGTGCATTAGCCACCCATTAGGTGGGCTTTCATTAGTTAGTTAGTTTCTCTCTGATAAGGGGAACTTGGTTGAAAACAAGAAAGAGATATCCCACTGGAAGGAAAATTATTTAAAACACCAAGCAAACCTGATATTGTCAGTATTTCAAGGTGAGGGGGTTAAACTGTGCATGATTTTTAGGGAGAATAAAATGCCTTCATATGATGAATTCCAAGGCATCCAAAAGGCACAGTGCTGGCTCTCTGTCTCCAAAAGCAGAGTAATGAATAGCAGTGACAGTGTGATAATTAAAATGACCTCTTGGAGATATGGATTAGAAGGTACGCAAAGGGGGGATAAGTTCTCCTTCGAATTAATCTAGTGCTAATTTATGACTACCGTTGGGTTTTATAGGGGTTTAGTAGGAGACTTTCAAAGTTGGTTTACTGGGGTGATAATGTTCCTTCTGCATATTCATTGGAAAAACACTTGCAGAATTCCTCATTATTTCTTTTTGAATGATTCTATATATACATACATATATATAATGAGAGAGTTTCAGGTATTTGCTTAGCCGCTAAAGAGTCTACTCTAGAAATATGAATAAAGTGATAAAAGCAGCTGTGGAATGACTGTGGTGTTTCATTTTCATTCTTTCCTCCTCACAGGCCCCCAAAGTCATGTCAAAACCAAGACATGGACAAGCGGGTTTCTGGGAAGCCCTTGTGCTGTCCTGCTCTCGGTTGTCAAGAGGCTCCTGCTACCTGACTTGTAAGTCGGGTTTTTAAATTTAGATTTAATAACTGGATATTCCTGGAAATCACTGTCTCTTCTTGCTCATCTCCTGCCTCTTGTATCTGTCCCACAGCCTTCAGGCTTTATTTCCAGGTTTTAGTATAGACCTTATGTAGACTGCTCATCTCTGCCAGAGATGCTTTCTTTCTACTGAGTTATCCCAAGCTTTTAGTTGGATAGAAAGGACAGATTGGAGACAGTTACCCATATGGGAAATGATGACATCCCATTTGTCAACTCCCATGCTGGTAACCTTCTTCCCATCCTCTCCACCTGCCTAGCAGTACCATAACATCCAAATATAAGGTTATCTGCCAAGAGCATCTGCCTTGTTCCTCAGGTGGGCAGTGTGTCCATTCTGGAGCCCACCCTCCCTATTCTTGTTCCAGCACATCATGTTCAAACTCTTTGTTCTTGCCTTCCGTTGCACTCCTGTCTCAGTTTGCCTCTGGCATCTTCTGGTCCATCCACAGCCACAGCTGCCCCTACCCAATTTTTCCACCCTGAACCCTATGGGCAGAGTTGACTCCATAGTGCTTTCTTAAGAGATCCACCTCTGCTTTTGGGGTTCACCAATAAACCATGTTTCTTGAAAGCGCTTCCTGCCCAGCTGGGGATGGGAGCCTGAGCCTTTTGCTGTGGGGACTTTGCAAGCTGAATGGTAAAGGCTTACACTTTGGCGTGGCAGTGTGTGTGATGTGCATACACCATTTCACAAGTTCTATGGAAGACTATCATGGGAGCTGAAATATGAGAGACACTTTGCTCCCAGTCTCTAGTTCACTTTCCTTCTACACAAGTGCTGAAGTTCTTCTCCTCCACCTGAGCGGGCAGATCCTGCTCCAGAAGCACCATGAGCCTCTTCTTCCTGGAGATGAGCTACGTCTCAGACGTAAGTAATGCATGTTGTACACTCAACAGTATTTCTTTACTAGTCACATGTGTCAGGTTCAAGGTAAGGTAACACCAGGGATTTTGAAATGTTCGAAGCCAATAGGGGTCCAAAACTGGGTATCTAATTTGACAGAACGGTATTTACTCTCAAGATCAAAGGATTGTGTTTATCTGAGCACAAGTGGAGGGCTCTTCTTGTGGGGACACCAGAGCCCCGTTGCGTTGCCCTGCCTGTTTCCACTCTCTGCTTGGGGAGCTGGAGGGCCCTCCCTTGGTGCAGTAGCAATGTATTTACCTCCCTTTGTACAGAACTGGGTGATGAATATTAAAATACTAAAATTAACTTGTTTTCTGTGAATTCTGCTCTCCTGACAAGAAAATCCCACTACAAACCCCTGCACAGGCAGTCTAACTCCGCTGAATTGGACCCTCACTGTGAGGGGATTATATATTCTGATTGGGGCTGCGTTTGCAATTATTTTCTCTGCCACACCAAAGACCTTTACTGCAGAGCTGCAAACCAGTTATAGGAACATGAAATGCTTTGACTTCTTCACTAGGGAAACATTAATCCAATCACAGGTTATGTCCATTACAGACTATGGCAATATTGTATACAGGAATTCCCGGGAGAAGGTTCTACAAAAATTGGAATCTCTCTATAACCATGTTATGAGATTTACTGGTGTGGATAAAATGGGCAGAGTTAAAATTACCAGGCTGGCTATCTCTAAAAGACAGGTGAAGTCTGCTGGCTATCATTGCTTCATAATATTACAAATGGAAAAGCCCTGAAGTAATTGAATAACGCATCTGCTGAAAAAAAACCCTTGTGAACTGCTATAACCTAAAGATAGACCGCAAGGAAACAATGTATGTACAGCACCCGGTTAAAAGGAAAAAGATGCTTTCCTTACCTGGTGCAGGAAGATATCGCAAATGCAGATACGGATTCTTTCTTTGCCTCCTAGGTTGTGTGTCTGTGCTTTTTTTATATATGTGTGTGTGTGTTTGTGTCTATCTACCTCTTTTCATACAAAAATAAGTTAAACTGGTTTCCTCAGCAGCTGGAGGCATGGTGCTGGATGGTAACGACTCATAAGCAGAGCTCCCCGCGTTGCCTTTTGTGCTGGAGGTTGCTAAAAACATTTGACGTGGCTTGCAAAGGAGCAGATTTCTGTCCCCCTTAGAGTCTCTCTGTCCTCTTTCAAAGATCTCAAAGCACTTTGCAAGAGTTGATTAAGGTTTTCCCTTTGCTTAGTACCACTATTCAGTGGTCCATAGCCCTGGTTTAGTAGACAGCAACTTCACTGGGTCTCTGCGAGCCCAGGGCTACAAGGAAGACGTGCCCCGGTGCCGGTGCTGCAGCCACGGCCAGGTGCAGTCTGTCCGTGTGAGCAAGCACACCCTGCACACACCGTTCAGAGGGGCAGGATGGCCCACAACCTGCGACTGCCTCAGCACCTGCATGTGATGCAACCAGGTCACCTCCAGAAGAGCCAGGCTTCCTGGAGCCACCCGTTCCAGACCCAGCAGAGCTGACCAACCATCGTCTCATCTCTTCTCTGGAGGTAAGAGCGCTACGGACTAGACTTTTTGTGGTGCGTTGAGAGGGGATTTCAGCTCAGATCAGACACAGTACATCCTTCTGTGGTTCTGTCTGGACGTGGAGAAGCACCTCTCATTACTCATGCCCTTCCCCATCTGGTAGATCTGAGTAGAGATCCCAGGGCACCTGACATGAACTGCATTGCAGCAGCATGGCAGTCAGCGGTTGTCACAGCTGGTCAATACAGGGTGCTGTGATTTATTTCACATTTATTTCACATGCACCTCTCCATGGCAGACCAGCACACACGGAAGGAAGATACGCTTTTGAGAGAGCAAGTCTGGAGAGGTTTGAATCATCCTGTGGAAGGAACAGAGGAGAGGTTGAGAGCATGAGTACTGATGGGCACAGTATGTAAAAGCACTTTGAAATCAGAGTCCTTTTTTTTCTTAATGAAGTTGTTCCTTAAAGAAGTTCTTTATCATAGAAAATGTTAAAAAGATCCCAATTTACAAAATATAAAAATGCTGCTTTTCCAGTAAAGCTTGAAATTTACTGTCTGGAAGCAGTGGGAGCAGAAACCATCCAACTATAACTTAAGCTGCACTATCAATAGCCCGGGTATACGAAGGAAGATTTTCTTACCAGCTAGTGTTTGGAGACAGAATAAAGTACTAGAGCAAGTTTTGCCATTGGGGATGAAGTCTTTCTCACAGTCATAAGGGAGCCAATAACCGCCTGTGATCTCCCGTTACAGACACAAAATTATACCGAGTGTAAAGAGTCCCCTGTTCATTTTGCACATTTAGGGCTGTTACCCCTGGTACTTTCAGCCGAAGCAGCCTCAAAAAATGCTGAGGATTTGTACAGATTTCCCTTCGGTCCTCGGTGAAAGTGTGGGATTATTTTTTTTTTTTTTTTTAGTTTTGTTCCCTGTGCGTATGGCTAAGATTGCTCTGTAGCGTTTACGCCTGATCTTAAGGCTGGCTAAAGAAATTCCCAAAGGTGTAATTTTATATAGGCCCTAAGTGTTACCCGTGTTGGGTGATGTGGTGGCGAGATGCCCCGTTAGAGAGCCGCGCCGCGCTGCCGTAAGCGATGAGGCCACTTGCTGGTGTTTGCGGCGCTGAATGCAGAGCCCAGCCCTGCGAGGAGACTCCGTGGGGAAGCTGTTTTCTGGCAAGTCCCTGTCGTACTTTGCACTTTGATTTCCTTCTCCCCCAAGGCAGATTCCTTTTCCTTCTCGGTCTGTCACAGCCCTGTCACACTCCCAAAGAGTTTGAGCAGCTGATCCTGAGTCACCAACTGGGAAACCTGTAGCGTGTCTGGGGAGACTTGACTAAGAAGGAGGAGGAAGAGGGGAGAAAAAAAGACAGATTTAACCTTAGCTCAGGAAGCTGGTTATAGCACAGAGGTCTAGTGGGAAGTGTCCCTGCCATTGGCAGGGGGGTTGGAACTAGATGATCTTTAAGGTCCCTTCCAACCTCAACCATTCTGTGATTCTAAGATTTAGCATGGCGATGGCTCTTGCAGAGCTTGTGGTTCAGTAATGAGGGCTGGGTGAAACCTTTGGTCCTTTAGGTGAAGAAGAGTTTTGCTATTCTTCTAAACAAAGCCAGGACTTCACCCTGGAAATCCTGAACACAACTCTCAGCTCTTCAATGGATCTGATGTTGCAAGATTTAGGATAAGGTGAGGAATATTTCTTTCTGTGATTCATCTCTACCCCCATGAGAATTCTATCTCTTACTAATATATACCTTTTTTCCATGTGAGGAAACACCCATTTTTCACATGGTGGCCCAAGAGTCAGGCAGATGAAGTGAGCTGAAGGAGGACAGAAGTGGGTCACAGACCCGATGAGGGAAGTGAATGAGATGCCACGGTTAAGCCACAGCAGCCAGCTGAGTGATGGAGGTAGGTACTTGGCTAAATCATCACAGATGCTCCCAAGGCAGTGTTGGCAGAAAGTAAACAGTAATTAATAATGGCTGTTAAATGCAGATATTTCATACCTCTCAACCTTGAAAAAATGGGGAGAAGGATTTTTGCAGAACACTTCCTTTTCTGTCACTCTCACACTACGCGTTTAGTACACCCTCTTCCTGAACCAAAGCGTCACTCAGCCAACTGAGACTTCCCAAACCATTCATCTGAGAATTTCTGAGTGAATTGGCTGTAAACATCACAGTCCCCAGGTTATTAGCTAGTCCCACGCCCACAATACGATCAGAGAATCTGTACATAAACATAAAGCTAAGAAGAACGTACTTCATTAGATGTTGCCATAGGTACAGAGGTGCTTAGCTGGAGTAGTTCTGCCATGAATGCCAACTGTCCTGCCTCCTGATACGGCAGCAGTGCAAGACGTAATAGGGACAGTATGATGGTACAAAAATAAATGGTCACAGCCAATTTCTCCCTTCAACCTCGAGGCATGTGGTATTTGAATGAAACTATTCCCTGGTGCCAATTCCATTTTTAAACAACTTAAACCATACATTTCAAAATTTTAACTGGATTTAGAGTAGTCCATGTATCGGTTGAAAAAAAAAATAATCTCTAATTTTCAGTGATTTAGAAAAATGGTGGCTATCTGCACAGTATGGGGCCAGAGGTGGAAAGCTAAGCCCTGTTTTAAGCGAGGGTGCCATGTAGCATGGGACATGCCAGGTCTCCATTCTGAGAAGAGGAACCTGTGTTTGGAAACCATCAAGGGCCATCAGAGCAACTAGTGATGGCCAAAGTAAATTTGCCTGAATTTTTTCAACCTCCTCACTCTTTCGGTATCCAGATGCCTCCAGTTTGTATAAAAACATGTTCGTACTCTAGGAAGCCACTGCAGGTTCAAAATATTAGACTTGACCAAAGGCACAACTGAGAGGGACAAAGAGATGCCTTTTGCCTTGACATGAGTTTATCAGCATGTTTGTGGTCAGTATCCTGTCTGCATGTGGCCATGATACAGAGTAGGTGCCTGGGGGTAGCAACAACCTTCAGACTTTTTTGTAATCCTTTACCCTTAAATGCATGTAGGCCAAAATCCTCTGTTACTGTGAGTCTTCTAGGTGCACAGCTATAGGTGAGTTAATACGAAGAATAATAATGATCAGAAGCATATATATCAGCAGTTGGAACAGACTAGTCCTGTGTTTCTGCACTTGAGAACGAGAAGCACATCCAACACACTCAGCCCTTGGCTGCCCCAAAGCATTTTCTTGTGCTGTTGGGAAGCTGGGAGTGCTGTGTGTTTCTGGAGAGGGGATCAATCAGTGGAGCTAAACACCATGAACCCCTTCTAACTGCCTGCCACAAACTTAACCAAACCTAACACAAAGGAGCAAGCCCTTGTGTAACCACGGATGGCAGCCTGGTGTAACCCACACGGACCAGGGACAGGGCTGCTCACCGTGGATCAGGTACATCCCAATCCTGCCTGGGCCAGTTCTGGCATCAGAAAAGCATTTCAGTCCCAAACCAAGCCACGAGGATAATCATTCATCAACACAACTGCATTGACACTGGTGCAGAATAGTAGGAAAGACTCTATCCCCATGTACTTTTAAATCATCAAGCTAATAAGTACCCTGGATGATAAGATGTAATCTTTTAAATGCAGTATGGATTTCTTCCCTGAATTATGCATGATAACATCTTTAGGCATGAGCTTTATTTTTTTTACTGAAAGAGCTGTCTTTAGGTGGTGGTGGCAGTAATCGTTGTGTTTTACAATTCGGTGGGCTGGCCCAGAGAAGGCTCCCTGTTGCTAGACAATCTCTGGTAACTTCCTAGGAGTACTGGGCCCTAGGACAGTGCCAGAGCATCTTCAGGAGATGTGAGGTTGTTAACCTACTAGTTCAACAAGCTGATACAGGTATCCAAGCAAAAGTAGCCAAATCTCATGTTGAGAGAGAGCAACAGGGGAACACGGAATCAATACTAGGATTTCAAAGGTTACTGGATGAATTCAGATCAAAGCTGGTTGCATGCAGTCCCCATCTGGGGCTCACTGGTTGCTCAGGGGTGTATGAACACAAAAAAACACTATTCAACTGGGAGGGTGGTCTAACACTGGAACAGGTTGACCAGAGAGGCTGTGGACTCTCCATCCCTGCAGATATTCAAAAGCCAGCTGGACACAGCCCTGGGCGACCTGCTCTAGCTGACCCAGCCTGAGTAGAAAGGATGGACGAGATGATATCAAGATCCTTTCCAACATTCTGTGATTCTTTTTCCTGTTTCTTATACCCATTTCTGACAATGTTACTAGTCACTTTGCAGCAAGCAGTGTAATAATATCAATATTTAGCTCTTTTGCAGCATCGTTCACTCCTTGATCGACAAAGTCTTTAATGAGGTGTGTAGTTCATCATCCCTTTTTAACAGCTAGGGGACCAGGGGCACTCACAAAAGAAGTAATTTGCTTGAAGACATTCAGAAAGGAAGACATTCAGGAAGAGGGGGGCAGAGGGACCAAATTTTCCGAGTGTCACCTCCCCTTCCTGGACCAGCACTGCAACTGCAAGGCCTGCGCAAGTGGTATTTTGAGAGAGATGCCCAAGATGCAGTGACAGCCGAGGCCGAAGATGCTGGATGCAGCCCCCTACCCACGGATGCAGCCCTTGGACTGTAAATCACAGCAAAGGAGAAATGCTTCTGTGCTTTGCCAGGGAGACAAAGGCGCCGGCAGCTCGGCTCCGGTGAGCTCAGCTGAACCACAAACAAACAAGCTGGTGCTTTAATGAAGGCATATTCACAACTGGTAAAAACAGGCTTTACCCACCACTGCTTCAAACTACAGGTCTCGTTTCTGTATATCACATGAGGTTTTTGTTTGTTTTTTTTTCCCAGTGTTTCTATTGTGGTTTTCAGATTTGGCCAAGTCGCAACGCATAACAACGGAAACATTATTTCTTAATAGTACTATTATTACCAGGTCCTTAGAGATTGATGTTTCTAATATCATAAAAATTCCTTAACTAAAGCTCACATTGCTGTGATTTTGCATCTTAATGTATTTTGATCTATCGACAAGTACACCTTTATAAAAAAATTAACGTTCTGATTTTTCTCATGAATATTGAAAATCCGACAGAAGAGCAGATGTGTGTGCGTGTCTACAGACACACAAGCACAGAGCCCCCACTTTAAATACTTGCTTAAATCCCAGATCCTGACAAATAGGAATGATCTGCTTGTTACTGTTTTGGTGAGCTGAATAAATATGTGGACTGTGTTTGTATGGAATATAGAAAGCAGGCAATGGCCATTTATGGACTATTAATCACAGCCATGTATTCTTTATTTCCTATTTATGGGTGATACAGTGGGCTGAATTTTAATCAGCTCTCACTATGGTGGGTTTTCATGTTTCTGCTTTCAGCAGTTAACACTTTAGAGATATCAGAAAAGGAAATGAGTGAAATGGCTATGGACTGGGATCACACTCTGATTTTAGCGATGACTTTGCTTACTGCCTTTAGAGAAGGAATCCAATGTCTCGTGAGAGCAGGCTTCTGAGAAGGTAACTTGGAAATGGGTGCAGTTAATGATAACAGCACATAACAGTAGAACAGTAGAACCAGCAATGTCTCTAGACAGTGCAATTTGCGCTGTCTCTACCTTATACAGTTATTAAAACTAATGCAAAACAGGGAACAAAATGCTACCACTGGCATGCAGGGAACGTTTCTATTTGGAGGTGCTTTACAGCCATTCAAGTGGGATAGTTATAAGCAAGTGGAAAAGGGTCCAGTCTCCTGCCCCTCTGAGTCAGTGATTCCTCCGACAGCAGGAATGTCTACAAATGAACATGGGGGTTTAATGTTTTCTGAACTTGTTATCTGGTAGACAAAGCTGGCTTTTCTTAATGGTCAGAACTGGGAGCTAGCCCTGCCTGGAGGGAGAATGCTGCCCTCCCTGGCCTCTGACTCCGGTAGTTGTAGCTCGAAAGATTGGCAGAGCAAGTGCTGTAAGATTTCAGGTAGAGCTCAGCAAGGCTCATTTAAGGATTATTGCAGGAAGGGCTCCCTCGTTCTTCCTTGTTTTTTAACTTAAATATGCAGTACAGCAGTACGCTTTTCAGCAGAGACACAATCTTCATCCCTTTGTTCAAAGAGTGGAGAGAAGAATAATTAACAGAGCCCTTACCTCTTCTCCTTGGATGATGCTCAGTTTGACCTTTACAGTACTAAAGTGGTATTAAGATAAGAGTCATGTACTGTATCCTGACCTCGGTTACACCATGGCACATCTGAATTTGGAGTCAGACCACTAAAGTAATTAGAATAGACTGGGACAAAGACTGGTGCATGTGGTAGTTGATATTCCTGGCATTTATATTCAAGGTAGTCAGCGGGATCCATTCCATCACCCCACACCTGCCCTATGCATGCCACACACAATGTGTTTATTACGTGTGGTACTAATCGTACAGCAGGCAATTAAAATGGAGAGCATTTTAAAAGTCAAATTGGCCTTTTACATCACGTAATTTGGGATGCGGGCCAGATTGCTCTGGATGATTTAGATACCTAACTCAATCAATGAGTATGAGACATCGAAATGCCTTTGGAAAAAAACCTTCAGTCCCTAATCTTTAAATTTCATCTTTAATTTTGGAGTGAAATTGGTGCTTAGAAAATATAGCTCAGGGAGGGCAGGGAAAGAAGAGTCCAGTGAGCAAAACTGAAATCTCGCTGAGCCAGGGACTGTCGTCAGCCGGAGAGGACATGGGAAATTAGCAGGCAGCTCAGGCTGGCTCGCTCGCAGGCATACATTGGCAAAATTGATGCCGGGGAGATGACGCCATCCAGCCCCTAAAAACCTACAGTCCTTTAAAATGAGGGCTCCTGGGTGACAGATACTTTTCCAGGCATTTAAGACTCTGGCAGCCCAACCAAAGTACAAGATCAAGAAAGTAAATTTGAAGAAGTTACTTTATTACAGATAACGCTGCCTTTTCCAGATAGCCACGGTTCAGTTAAACCCACCGAACCAAATGCCACGTTGCAATTCAGTCGGGAAAAGCAGCTTGGCCTCAGATATGATACAGGACAAGCAAAATTAATAATTTTGAGATGTATCATCATAGGAAGAATGTGAGGATATTTTTTTCTTCTTTTTATTGGGACTCTTGAGATTCTCCTCCTGGGTTACTACTTAAAGCTTAACTTTGTTCGTGCTACTTGGATCCAGTTTTCATACCCTAGTATAAATACAGACCTTGGAAAAGAATGCAGCATTATATTCTGCTATATATTTGCCCATATGCAGTGGCCCAAGTGGAGAAGAGCGACTTCACCAAAGAGGGTTACTCAACAATGGGAAGAATTTAAGTGATTTTTGTGAAATGAGGATTTAGCCCACAAAGGGGCTTGGGGACACGGAGACCTTAGAGATTTGGAGGCAAAATGATAGATCCTTGCTTTGAAGTCAGCCTGAGAATGCAGGAAACCACTCTGATGTTATCTGCTAGCTTCAGGTTATCCTTGATATTGTGATGGGGATGCTTCAGCTTTTCTGGGGCTAGTGAAAGATCTGTCTTCAGAGTTGCCAATATTCCAGCACTGCAGGTGTGTACAAGTTGTGGCAAATAAGACAGGATTTGAAGAAATGCTGTGCAAGTACAGTGATGGAGATAATAAGAGTTTCCTCCTGGACGCACAAATGCTTTTGAAGTTTCTCAGGGTCCTACTTGTAAGGCCAGTTTGAGAAGAGAAGAACATTGCTTGTTTGGGCACGTATACAAAAGCACTCACACATGTGCATGGGCTGTCTGGTGTCAACAGAAGATTTCTGTTGATCCCCAAGCATGGCCAGTTTGTCCTCTGCTACACCTAGAGAGTGTGAACAGCATGGAAATGAAGTTCCACTTCTCATGAGAAATAATAAAGCTCTTTTATGTAACATGCTGTAATGAAGATTATCAAAGCTGCCTTCACAATTTCCAAGTCCAATTCTTTTATATTTTATTAGGAATTAAACATTCAGATCCCACTTGTGGCTCTGAAAATCTCAGGTTTTAGGTCAGAAACACCAGAGAGATTTGTAACAACTTACTCCTTGCCACAGGCTTTGTCCGCAAACAGACACAGATTGATGGAGTGGGACTCAAACGATGGATGCAGGCCAATGACCAACGCTTTGTACCTTCCAAGCCCTGGGACCACAACACAATGTATGTGGGAACCACAGCAGAGGATCCAGCTGGCAGAAGATGCACAGTCCAGCCTTACTGTAAGGAAGCTTCATGCAGTTGCTCTTGTTACCTTGTGGCTTCCAGGGAATAGCATATTAGAGCAGTGGTTTGATCTTCAAGGGTCAGACCATGCAAGATGCAAAGCAAGCCCGCACAATTCCTCTTCAACACTCAAGCAAATGAACATTAAATTCAGGGGTGTATTTGATTGCTCAGCGTGAGGGGAAGCGGGCTCAACAATGGGGCATGTTGGAGACATTACGTTACAGCATCAGCCTGGGTTGTGAGGGTCCTTATACTAATTTTCTTCTCTGACCTGTAAAGTAAATCCTTTTTTTTTTTTTTTTCCAGTTTCTATCTAGATCAGTGTTCAAATACACCAAAACCAGACTAAAATTTGTGCTAGAGTCCAAGCCAACAGGTCAATGGAGCCATAGTTCAAGATGGCAGCATCATTCAATCAACTATGCTGAGGTGTCAGCTGAAAAGGAGTCAGAGAAGGATTATGCCTTCAGTCTGATGGTTTTTGTCCTCCACCGGGCCTTTGCAAGTCACGGCAGTAAGCGTGGTCCCCAAATCCCAACGCTTTAGAAGAGAAAGCTACTCCCAGGGCGTCTTTTTGGAAGCAGCGAAGTTGCAGCTTTAGATTGATGCTCATTTTTATTTTGTGATCATAGCTAATTAAAAGAAATTAATAGAAACATAGCCAGATCCAAAAGTTTATTAGAAAAGAAGCATTGTAGTTTAATTATGCCACTATGTTGTATATGACACAAAGCCCACTGAAATCTGAATACTTGATGATCTCTGGAATTTGACTAAGAGCTCTTCGGCCTTAGGGAGAAACTTGACAATTACTAATCTACATATGCTGACAATCTCTACATATCAGGGGCCCCATGAGGGTCTTTAATTGCTCTGTAAACTTCAAACTGGAGTGTTCTTCAGCAGGAAAAAAACAAGATGCTGCGTTGAAGCTAAAAAAGAGTGGTAGTTGACATGTTTATTAAATACCCCCAGGCCCCGAAGGATTGCAGGGTGGAAGGTTCTCTGGGTAGAAGTTATAAATGCAGCATCAGATTTATTCAAGACAGAACAATTATGCCTGAATGCCCAGGTGCAACTACGTCACGACGGATCCAGGAAAACTTTCCACAATTCCAAGCTGTGTTTCTATTCTCCCACTTGCACAGCCCTTTTTGCCACGTTTGCTTCAGTTTTACGACTGCGCACACAAAATGGCTGCATGCTTTGAATGGGAGTGGGCAGTGGGTTTTATAAGGTGCAGAACTGAGCTTTTTCAGAAGTAAAATCGGTGATGTTTTGTCCCTGTATCTGGCAGGGGAGGGACTTCTATCCCCAGGATACCTTCAGCACTGGACCTGAATTTATACCAGAAACGTTAGCAGATGTGGCTGCAGGAAAACTGATAATTTCATAGGAGAACTGATAGCTTCGTAATCCTTCCCCTTAATTTACTGTTTGACACGGGCCTACACGTTGATGGTTAAGGTTATTTGTGTGTTATGGACAGGAGAGGAGGTTATTCTGGCTCATTCTCCTGCTGCTGTATTAGCTTGATGATGTCGGCTTTGATGTTTACCTTGTATGTTGTCAACATAATCGCCAAGCAAATTCTGATTGCTTCATTTCTCATTTTATTTCTTTGTATTTCAGGAATGTCCAAGTTATCCCCCTACTGCCGCGACTGTTCGCTCCCCTGACTAAACTGGCCACAGCGCACAGAGAAAGAAGTAACACTAACCCCTCCAGAAGCCACAGCAGCATCGGCCTCATCGAGGGGTTTTACAAAGGGCCTTATCATTTCTGGGAAGCAGAAGGAACAGGCTGAGTTTGGGCTGCACCCCGACGGGACACACAGCACCCACCGCGAGGGGAACACCTCGCCTTGCAAGGAAGTTGATCAGCAAATAATTGGAGGGAGTAAATCTGGAAACTCCCAGTGCCAGCTTCATTCTGGGCCCTAACGACACATCCCAAACCTTTGAATTTGGGGAGGGAGAGCGTTATCGACGCAACACGTTAAACAACCTTAACTCCAGTGAGCAATGGCACCACTGTAACACTTGTTTATTAGCAAAATGCATCTGATCTCAAAGGCCTGCATGACAAGTTCATTACATATCAATTTAATTAGCTGATTTACATTTAATTTACATTTCAATTAATGTCTTTAGCAACAAAACGTTGCCTTAATAGGGTAATTGCCTGTTAGGCAATATGTAAAAGAATAAATAGTCACATTCTGAGGAAGAATTCCTATTTTCAATTTTTTATTACCATAAATAACCTAAATAATTATTGCTCTTAAGGGGCCATGTCCCAGTTCCCTTCTGGGCCTAATTATAAAGACTTAGTACCTCATTAAGCAAAATGGTTTCAGAGTCACAGAAAAGCATTACTCTAATCGTGACTCATTAGTTTCAACAAAAGAGGGGAAAACTGCAAAAGTCGGCACATTTCGACATATTATTCTTGTGGTTCATAAGCAGCAGCGCATTTGAGAAGTGGCTGTTACAGCTGTGTAGGTGTTTCTGTCACGAAGCCCTATTTTCAGAGGGGTTTTTTTGTGTGTAACTTTGGTCATTAAAACAGAATCATGTCCGACTGGAAAAGGAGGCACGTGCAGCCCTGGCACGGAGCAAGAAGCTTGAGCAAACTTTTGGTTTAACTTTTTAGGACCCATCTTCTTCTACCACGTCAGAAGGGTTGCCTTCATCACTGTAATATATCGCAGTGCATAGAAAATGGACATGTCTTTTAGGATTTGCTTGAATTCAATGATGCTTTATCACAGTGCTCCTTCCTTGTAACTAGCGAGCAAAAATTGACTGCGGGCTTGGGTGCAACCAGACTGCAGCTCTAAGGCTCTTAGTGTCGCATTCACACCACCGTGGCAACATGATGTGAAACGCTGATCTCATATACGCTCGCTCTGCTGGTTTAAATTTGTTCAAAAATTTGTGGAAGGTTTGGCACGGTGCTGGTGGGTTTTGTACTCCAGTAGGCATGGACTCTCTGTGCTAGTCTAACATTACACAGGATCCAGCAGTCAAGGCAAAGCCAACGTTAAAGCACGAGGCTGGCACAAGCTCCATGTCAGGAGCTCTGGCTGATACCATGTACCTGTCTATACTTTGTTCAGATGAAGTTTCTTCTGCTGGAGAGCCAGCAGTGCAGAGATCCAGAACCGATGGCTGAAACTAAGGCATTGGTTGTATTTCCTTAAAATGCTGTCATGTAAGAGAATAAAAGAGGGACCGAGTAAGATATTGTTTAGTAAATAACAAATTAATAACGTTCTAGGAATATAGAGAGCTTTTAAACAGAAAGCGTTTAACTAATGAGAAAACAACTTTTTCATACAGTGTTAGTTTCCTCATTAACCTTTAATGATGATTCATATGTAAAAGAAACATAAACTAAACACCATGCTATTCTTTCTGATGTTGTAGATAAATATAAAGCTAGAAATAGGCTTTCTTAATGATAGTATTGTGCAGCTGGTAAGAATACATAATCGGGGTATGGGGGGGGTTGTTGCTTTTTTTTCTTTTCTTTTTTTTTTTTGTGTGATTAAGTGTTGTCCTCTTTTTACAGGCAGCACAGAAATGTTAAATGGCATGTCGTATCTCAGAGCTGCAAGCAGAACCCCTACCCTCACAGTCCAGCCATCCTGCTCTAATGTCTGCTGAGGTCAGGGGGGGTTTTAGTGGATTTTGGAATTCATCTTCAACCCCAAGGTCTTCAGAGAATTCCAGACTGCTGTGCAAACACTGCACAATACTGTGCCAGATCACCTGGTGTAACTCACCCAACTCCAGAGGCTATTCATCTGGACTGTGTGCCTGGGCAAATTTAATGCCAGAGATCGGAGAAGTTCTAGTTCTTTCGTGCTTCATTTTCCTTTAACAGGGTGCTGTATGTATATATCATTAGGACAGTGAAAAAGAAATCAGGTGGGAGTCACTTTATTCTAATACTAAATGCACCCTTTCGCTAGGATAAGGAAATCTGCTGTTCTTGGGAGAGAAAAAGAGAGAAGCTTATGCTTCCAAAAAATGTCTTATTACCTTCAGAAGTTAATTGCTTAGGACTCAGATGTATCTCTTCATAGCCTGTGTTTTATTTTTGCTCCTACACTTGATGGATCTGGAATTCTCTTCCAAGCTGCTAACTCAATTTTTGCTTTTTAAAGCTCATTTAAAACCTTTCCTACTTTCCTGCGCCTGTGATTAACACTAATCCACTCTACCCTTTCTTTTCCTACAGCTTCTTATATTCGCCCCTTGCTGCAGCCTGCAAGAATTCTAATTGGCACCTGCTCTTCCTTTTGGGTTCGCATTTTTTTCTTTCTTCCTGCTCCATTTTCTCTCTGTTGCTATCTGGGCTGCTCTATGCCGTCCTGTTATACTTTCTAGCCCAGATCTGCCTAGTGCTGTAAAGGATTTGATGATTTTCTGTAGGAAGGACTCTAATAATAGCCACAATCCTGCCCCTTTACAAATCTTCCTTACAATGAAAAAAAAAAAAAAAGTGTTCTGCCCTCCAGAGTGAATTCCATTGAAAACCAAAAGTTCTTGTTAAAAAAAAAAAAATTCCTCTCTGTTCCTGGTGGAATGGAGAAATTTTAAAGGAGCAATATTATAATTCATGGAGAATTTGAGCATAGATCTCAGAGCTCCCTATTAGACAGGGTAACTTCAGCTATTATTTCAAGAAAGCGTTTCAGTCTTCTTCTCTGATACAACACAAAGATACAATTTTATAAGAGGAAAACAAGCCAGCCAGAAAGTCCTTGAGGTTCTCTGGTGACTTCGCTGTTGTCAATCAAATTAACATGGAAGAGTTTCAAACACGGCTACTTTAATGGGCAGAGGGACAAAACTCCTGACACACTGCAGAGAGGCTTTGGAAAAACAAGCAACTAGATGCCATCTGAGCTGGATGAGGCTGACAGAAGCCAGAGCCTAGGACTGTCATGGGATGTGATGGATTTTGAGCTTAAACTGCCATTTCAGGTGGCCAATGCCAAAACTGTGATTCCTTAGACCCCTGTTCAGCTGCTGCCTCGGCCCAGCTGCCCAGAGGTGAAGCTTTTCCCCCTGAAGACCGGTGTCTGACGCTCCTGGCCGTGCTCAGGAGCAGCTCAGATAAGAAACTCTGACAAACCTGGAGCCACATTGTGCCTTTGCCCTCAGGACTTCAGAAGCCAATGTTCCTGGCTGCCCTCCCAGCATCTCCCTTGGCAATGCCAGGTGCTGCAATCACCGAGCTCCAAAGCCACTTGTTCAGATCCCTCTCTTCTGGTCTCTGCTCAGCAAGCACTGCTTTTTAACGTGCTTTAAAGAGTCACAATGTTTACAGACACAACATACTCTTAGACCATTAGGGCAGCCTCCTGTACATCACGGACCATCAAATACTGCTGTCATTCTTCTTTTTGTTTGACTATAATCTGTTTTGTTTTGACAAAAGCATTTTTTTAGTCAGCTACTCATTTTCTTTGGTATTGTCAGAAAATGGAGAATTCTTTTTCTCTTTGATAGCTTGCTCCAGTGGTTACTCACTTTCTCTGTTACGGTGTAATGCCCAATATCTAACTCAACTTTTTCTAGCTTCAGCTTCTAGGAACTGCCTCTTGCTATGCCTTTCCCAGTTATATTAAAGATCCATATAGTATCTTGCATTTTTCAACACAAAGGTACTATCCACTATAATTAAGCCACAGCTTTTGGCTTTCTGCTCAGCCCCTGTGCTATCGCTGCCCCAGCTGGAGCCACCAGAGCTAACTTATTTTCCATTAGCTCTGGGTCTTCAATGCAGAATCCAGGCAGCGTTTTGTACACTTCCAAGCCAGCTGGTTTGAATCGCTGTGGGACCAAAGTCCTTGTCTCTGGGACAGCAGAAGAATGGACAAGAATAGTTGGTAATTTCTGCTTCCTCCATGACCATCATCTTGAGTTGCTTTGCCAACCCAACATTGTTCTTTTCTTTGCTTTTTAAATATAGAGCTGTACATACAGAAGGAATAAAGAGCTCTAATTTATTCTGCAAAAGTGTTCATCAAGTGAGAGACAGGACTCTGGGAAAAGATTAAGAGCTTACATTTTTCATTTGACTTATTTCACATAAAATTTCATAGAGGATAAAATGATGGGAGGCAAAGAAGCAATGATATTTCTGTTTTATCTCTGTCTAAGGACCATAAATCTTTCTGAAGTATCATTAATTATAGCAGCGCCATTCACAACGCCATTGTTAAGGGTCTATCAGCACTCCCATTATAAACCCCTATTTTCAGGGGTTTATAACTTGGTTAGAAGAATTTTGTTTCAGGCAAGAACTTTGCTGTGGCAATGTCTCCATCTAAGACAACTTTTCAAAAATGTAAAACACAGAGGAAAATGTTACCTCTTTTGAACTGAGGAAGGGAGAGCCCAGGAACTTTCTAGGGGTACAAAGCTAGTGCAGCCGTGGCTGGTTCTATCTTTACCATTTCTGAATTCTTAAGACTGTATTCAGAGAAGTTATCTCAGATGAATTTAGATCATTCCTTTAAAATGCAACTTTCCAATTACTACAGCTGAATTCAAGATCTGGAATATTCCTCTAGTGGCTGTAATCAAATCAGATTTGCTTTCTTCTTTGGCTGCAGCCAGTCAAGAAAGAATTTATCAGACTTGGAAAACAGCTTACACGTTAAGAAAACCTCAGTGTCTTTAGGTAGCTTGCTTTTTTTTTTGCTTTTTGTTGCAGGCATGACTTGCATCAAGAATCAGTGAAGTTAATGGTCACATCCACCAAAGGGAGTATTGGCTTAGCAGTGGTACAGAGGAATTGCTCTGTCACGGCTGAGCCATGGTGAAATGCTGGAGAGGCGTTGAGTTTCTCCAGATGTGTAGTGTAAAATGCTCTTCAATAGGCATCTCTTGCCTGGGAGAGCACAGGGATGAAAGGTGGCTGTTTTGCCTACATAACACCACAACCAGGTGGCCTTTTGCCTGTAGCAACTTGTAGGTTCATCGAGGAAGCCTGAGAGCTCTGCTCAGTTGTGTCCTTGCATGTTAGGAAAGAGCAAGACGCTCAATAAGATGGGATCGACAAAATCATTGTGGCCTTTTTCTAAAGCAATGGATATTAATGAATGCTAACTTCTGGACAACTTTTTTTCCTGCTTTAAAGTAGAAAGATTAGATGAAAATGTATTTTGCGAAGAGTGTGCTGACACCCTCAGGTAATCTCCATCCTCTGTCCTCATCAATAATCTAACACTCTACCTTCCCTGTTACATTACTGTCTGCAGTAATGCAATTCACTTTGGTCCCCTTAGATCCTATTAGAATCTCTCACATTACAAAATTCTTCCAGCTCTGCTCCAGAGCGTACTGGGATTGTTTAGCCTTAACTTCTGCTGGCTGTTTTCCTCGACTACCATTCTTTGCACAGGAATTGACTTCTGTGAATTGCACATTTAACCTAGCAGTGAGTGAGAAGATCAAAATAAGTAATGCATGTGGGTATTGTCCTATGAGGTCCCTGAAGCGCTCTGATTCTGCTTTGAACGCTGTCGAATGTATCTTGTGATAATGAGTCCCACTATCTAAAGTACTTTCTTCTATCAGTTTTGATTGTGTTGTCTTTTAATTTCATTGCATGTGTCCTTTGAAAGGATAAATAGGCACGGGTAAACAGAAGAACCCATTTCTACATATTATTCAGTCCCTGATGTACCTCTTTTGTATTACATCTTATTTTCCTCCTCTCCAAAGTAAAACAGTCCTAATGTTTTGTTTGTTTGCCTTTTCTAATATGGAAATCTTTCCATATCTCGTAATTTGTTGCTGTTATTTGAGCAGGTGTCTTCCTGGAATTCTCCGCAGTTATTAATGACAAGACAGCCGTACTCAGGGATGATATCTAAATACAGGGCTCGAAGTACAGTAAGACAGAGATCTCTTCTGGCTGCTCCATCAACATCAGGGGCTTAAAGCAGGCAAAAACCAGCTCTCTGACAACACTTATAAGAACTGCAGTAGAAGGTGGGAAAATGTGGAAATCTCCTTTATTTCCTTCATTGTTATTGCCAGAATGTCTGTGCTATGCCACTTTGCACCCAACGTAATGCCTCCTAAGTTTAAGGAGAAAACCATTCTTGGTTTCTAAGCCAAAAGTGTATCTCTGACAAACTCAGTCATCTTAGACCTGCTCTCTGATCTCCAGTCTTATCTGATCTAATTCTGTCTAATCCACAATAGTTTTTTTAGATTCTGAATTTTAGAATATTCACTGTTTGCAAACCTGACTCTTCCCATTTTTCCCACTTTACCTATTTTGTAGCATATTTCAATACCTTGAAACTCCTGAAGCCTGACCCTCAGGAACACTGCAACAATATGGTATAAATCTTTGGATAATTATCGTAAACCGGTGCAACCTCACTCTTTTGAGTTACTCCTGGTTTGCAATGACAGAAATAAGAGCAGAATTGAATATTTTGATTATACCAGGGTTCTTCCATAGCAAGTATGTCAGAGGGGCTGGAGGAGAGAAAAAGATGAAGCTTTTAAATGGAGGAGATTGCAAAACTCTTAACATAATGCACAGCTGTCATCCAGGCTCTTTATTGCATGGAACCTAAGTATAAGTAGCGTTACAAGAAGATTTACTTTTGTCAAAGCAAAGGAATTCATGCGCTTTCACAGCAGGGAAACTTTATAGCAGTTAAAACCTCAGGTCTATTAAAATAGCATGCACTTTTTGTGGTTTTGCTTATCAGCTTTGCTTATTAGCAAATGGATTTGTGCTGAAAGTCAGGGTTTCCCTTCGTTGTCCCCCAAATCCCTGCATCATTGTTCCTGCAGTGCGAATTTAAGACTAAATTATGCTCTTCATCATAACGAGAAGGTCCAGATGGATCTCACACTGCTGCAGAAGGGGCTGGACAGGAAAAACACTGCAGTAGCAGCCTGTCTTTCCAAGGCCCAGCAGGGCAAAGTGGCAGAAACTCTGCAGACCAGAGGGACAGAGAAGCATCTCTGTGCACAGTACATAACCCTCCAGTCTAACCCCGATTTTCCCTGGCTTACCAGGGAAAAGCACTGAAATTCATTGCTGCCTTATCACTTCTGAGAAGCTTTCTGTCCTGCCTTGTGCTCCTTTTTCAAGGGTTATAAAGTACTTCTGTTCCAGGGCACTGCACATGGATATTAAATTTTCACCACAAACATAATGCCATTTTTGATTTCAGCATTTATCTATCTTCTGTTCTTATATGGCCACACTTACCATAATATCTCATACTTCACAATCCTTAACACATTATTTATCCCTCCAAAAAGCATGTATGTGAAAGGTACCTGAAAGTAAACAATAAACCACTTTAATACTGTTACCATCTGAGGCTATGGATCTTTGAGAATTTTCTTCTTATTAACTCTGGAATGCTAGTCATAACCTTGAGACTGATAATGCATAGAAAATTATTTTATCCAAGCGTAAACCCCTCCTTAATATAAGTATTAGAGGTTTGCAATTCAAAAATGAGTCTTTTCCAGGCCCTAAGTACAGAATCCTGTCTTTTACTCAGACCATAAAAAAAAAAAAAGACAAAAAGACTTAGAGCTGTTACAGAAGTCACATTACTGAATTAGGCCTGCATATCCAGTCATTTATTGGTGTCAAGTATTAGTAGTGATATTTAATTCATTTGTAGATTTTACTTTTGTCTGCACTGGCATATTATGTTGTTTGCATAGTTTTCTTTAAAAAAAAAAAAACACAAATTAAAACCCAAAGCATCTTGAGAACGCTGATTCTTTCCAGATCACTTAGTACTAGCTTTCTAGATCGCTCTGCATGATTTTTCTATGAAATTGTCAAAATAAAATAAAGCAAGTGATGGGATGTATGTGAGCCACTGCTCTCTTTTGGACACAATTATAATTTACCCACTGTGTTTTCTCCCGTCTACATCTGCACTTGTGAATTTGGAAAGAATATTTAAAGGCTTAAAACTCATCACAGTCTGTGGCTGAAATAAATTGCAGTTGCCACAACAGTCTATTTTGGTGTTATACATGACTGTAAATATACTGAGAACAACTTAACAGCAAAGCAGTTGGGGAATATCATTTATTTGGTTGTAACGGCGATCAAGATCAGTAACATACATTTTAATTTGCCCTGTAATGCAAGCTGAAAGGGAGGCCTGAAAAAGCAGTTTCAGATGCGAGTGTGCTGATGAGTCTCTGGAAATGGGACCTGCCAGAATATACCACATCCTCTCTCTGTCTTACCCACCAACAGAAGTTGGTTGATATCCCCCCTTTTTCTGAAGGGCAGGCTCTCCTGGCACCTTTCCACAGGAGGCCCAAAAAGCTACAGGGATACTGCCATGTCCCGAGCTTCGTGCTCCTTTTAGATGCCTCAGAGCCGCTCTCTGCTCTTGTGTGGCCTGTCGGGTTCCCTGCCCTACGCTGGGACACTTTCGCTTTGGGCCAGCATTCATCTTTCAACACAGCACCCATCATTGTGACCGTCTGCCCCTCGGGAGGCTGAGGGGCTGGAAAATTATTCCACCTTTGACACACCCCAGCAGCACCACAGGCCACTACTGGAAACGGGGCCCGCCATTGCGGGAAGAGCTAACGGTCCTTGGCGCAGGGCATTGTGGGAAGGGGCCGGGGCGCTGCTTGGCGCGGGGCCCTGTGGGAGTGATGGTGCCCGTGAGCCGGCCGGCCGGAGAGCGCAGGGCGTTGCGGGAAGGAGAGGAAGCCGCGCCGCAACGGGGACCCGCAACCGCCGGGGCAGTGCGAGGCCGGAGCCGCCGGGAGGTCCCCCCTCGCCGCTCAGCCCCGCCGCCGCCCGCCCTCCCGTGAGGAACAGTGCGCATGCGCAGCGCGGCGGGGGCCGGAAGTGCTCTTCCGGTTGCCGTGACAACGGCGTCTGCCCCGCGGCGCGGCTGAGCCGGAGCGGGCCGGCAGCCGGCGGGCCCTCGCCCCGGCCCGCCCGTCCATGCCGCGGAAAGCCCTGCTCTGCGTCCTGCAGCTGGACATCCGCTCGGTGAGTGCCCAGGCCGCGCACCCCGCCGTTCTAGGCCGGGCCGCAGGCTTGGAAGAGAAGCCGCCGTTTCCCCTTCCGGCACCGCTTCCCCCTCTCGGCCGCCGCCCTGCTCTCCCGGCCCGGCGGTTCTTTTGGAAGGCGGGTTCGGGTCCTGCTGCCCAGCGGGCGGCCGCCCTCCGTCAGGAACTCCGGCTCAGGCTGGCTCCTGGGCAACTTGTGCCCCTTCTGTGTGTGTATTCTCTGGCAGCTGGTCCCTGTGCCCCCCGGCTGGTGTTAGCAGCCGCCGTGCTCCCTCAGAGCTCTGGCTTGCCTGAGGAAAAGCCCTTTTTTAGGAGATGCTAAGTCTTGGGAAGCTGTATGCTGTAGAAAAAGCACCCTTGAAAAAAACGGAGCAAAAGAAATCCTGGGAGACAGCAGTTTGTACCTGGTGTGTGTACCCCTGATAGTGATGAGGTCCCAGCAAGGGGACCTCCCCGCCCCTGCACTGGGCAGCTCTCAAGTACCTGAGTGTTATGTGGATGATGAGGTCAATACATGTGAAAGTGGAAAGTTTTTCTATTAATCACATTAGGACTGTTCCTTGTGCACTTTGCAAAGTTTTCCACTTATGTACAAGGTGGGAGTAAAGTATGAGTCTGTATCATGCTCCTGTTAACTTTTAAGTATCTGCAGTAGAAAGTGCTTTTACTCTGTAGTTGTTGGCTTCATAGGTCCTGGTTGCTGTAATCCAGAAGTTTGGCCTCCTCACAGGGCAAGTGCTGCCAGAACACTTGCTGCTGAAAGGAAAACCTGAGGTGTCATCCAAAAAATTCAAGTGCAGATCCAGAAAGTACATACTGGGAAACCACCTTTGTTCCCAAATTTGTGTGGCTGTTCTGAAACAGAGCTGTGAATTTCTACACGTAGGTGGTGAGGACATCACTCTAATTGTATTGCTCTGCTGTCTCAACAGCTAGTGTTTATCTTAATAATTATATATATAATACAATGCAAAAGCCTGCTTGGTTCCTGGAAAGGAGCAGATGTGCTTTCCTCTTGTGTTCCTACTGCCATGAGCTATTTGCTTGTCAGGAGGGAGTACAGGAAAGGCATTGCCCCAGGGTCAGGCTTCTTCAGTTGTGGGATGTTTGTTACTCACCCTGCTCCCAAGGCTACAAATAATAGTGGAAATAGAGAGAACAGGAAGTCTCCAACACAGATCTGAGTACCCCTTTCAGCACTTATGGGTGTTCAGTTACATCCTTGCATAATTCCTGTCAGATAACCCTTTTAAAAAGTGTATTTAGTCTGGTTTTGAACCACTTGTTTTGCCTTTTTTTGCCCCACTGGAGCCTACTTTGGCATTTCATTCCTGTGATGGTTTGAAAACTTTCCAGCCTAAATTTCCTTCTGTCTGGTTGATGCCCTGCTCTTACACAAATGTCAACATTGGCCTTTCACTTAAATAATTTTTTTTCCTTCCTTGGTGTTTGCTCTCTTGATGTATTTTTGGGGCAGCAGTTCTGTCATTTCACAAATTATCTTTGTCAGCTAAAGCGACCTGGTTCTTTTGGTAGTATTTTGTGGGATAGGCTCACCAGTCTTCTGATCATCTCAGGGATGGATGCTACTCTTCCAGTTTGAATTTGCACTGATCAGGACCAGAATTGAATTCAGCATTCCAGATGGGGTCTCACTGTTGCCTTTGGTGATGTCAGGGGAAAAAAGGTCCAGCATTCATCCTATGTGTCTTAATATTAGTCTCTTCACAGCTGCATTGCAGTTATGCTATCATTTATTAACACACTCATCATCTTCCCCTCAGCCAGTTTTGAAGGTTACCTCCCCCGGTGAAAGCAGAAGCTGTTGTTAATACACAGTAGGTGCATCTCATTTGTGTTACTGCGGTCCCACAAAGAGGATCTTCTATATCTTTCTGTTGACCTCTGATGATTTCTGAATTTTAATTGGAAAAATTTCATGAGAACACTCTGACTTCCTGTGTCAGGGTCATTAAAAATATTAAAAGGCACGGATCCCAGGATATATAGAGGAACATTTTTAATAGTAACCCTCAGCTTGATGCCTCCCAGTTTTGCACATTATTGATGCTGTCCTTTGACTGGTTCTGTACAACCTTAGACTTTCTTCCTAGCTCCCAACTTCTGCCTCATAAGTAATAATTTCTCGTGTGGCACCATATGATGTTACTGCTGTCCAGATAAATTAGATATCCTTTGTCCAGAAAATAGGCCTTCAAGAAAATGCCAGGTTTTGCTTGACTGATCTATTTTTATGAAACACAGGCAGCTGGGCTTTTTTTCTAGTAATGTTTTACTCAATATCCTTTATTCTTGCCTATTTAAATATTCTGATTAGTGGGATTATAATTTTTCAGATCTCTTTTTCTGTCTCATGTGACCTTGTGTTTGTTATTTTTTCAGCAGATGCTACTATCCTTGTTTTCGTAAGATAGGTTTTAGTAGTATACAGATCCAGCAAGAAAAATTACATTATTTCAGAACCTGGTCTGAAGATGATTCATCCTCCCTGTGACTCCTCCGTCCAGGCCTAGTGCACAGGCATATTGAGTAACTTCAGTTTCCATCATTTCCTTCTTTAAGGTGTTTTTTTTTTTTTTTCTCCTGTGTTCAGTATCACAAAACCAAGACAAAATACTCAGTTTTGTTTGGGACGTAGATTTGTTAGTTTTTCACATCCTGGTTGATTTATACTGCCTCCACTTGTTTTCTCCTTGTTTGCTTTATTTGTGACTGAAGTCTTGTCCAGATTTCTGATTGCTTTTCCTGTTCTTTTAAAATGCTTTGTATATTTCTCAACTCTCTTGAAACCTGACCACTTGTGTCAGAAGTTCTGTCCTCTTTGTTTTTTCCCTTGCTTTAGGATACAGATGGGTTTTGCTTCTTTGGACTTAATGAAATTCCAAGGTCTTTTCCTGTTAGACTCCACAAGCTCTTTGGTTTATTTCACTGCTAGTTTTCTTCATTTCTGAAAGGTTGCTCTTCTGAAATGGAAAGCCTTAGTTAAAGACCTTATTTGGTTTATCCTGCCGTTAATTTAAATTGAATAATTCATGATTCCTCAGACTGAGATTTCATTGTTATTTGTTTTTTGAGACTAATTTTGGTACTTACATCTGCTGCTGGCATTTAGATTGCTCGTGTAGCAACAGAATGAAATGCACATTATTCTTCATGTCACTGCTACATTGAGAATTCACAAATGCAGCACTGACAGTAGGTAAAGCTTTAAGCACTAAGATGAATTAATAGCATTTTGGATTGCTGCCAGGTAAGGAGACTAAAATTTTCTCTTCACATTGAGAAGATTATTTTTGCAACTCTTAAGTCCAAAATGCTATTCTATCTAGAAGCTTGCACTCAGCTGAAGTTAATAGTGTCTATTGCCCTTAATAGGGAACTAAAGAAATAGGCAAATATTGGTTGCCTTCTCTAAGGTGAAAGGAACGAGAACTCAGATAAAAATTATTGTAAATTCTACAAAAACCTCAAAAAGAAAAGTGAGAAGTAAGCTAATATGACTTGTTGTATGTAGTTTGGTGGATCTTGCCTTGTATGAATGAAACCTGTCTCTTTCCCTCACTCCTATTCACACTTGTAACTGCAGGAGTGTCATACAAGCTGTTTAATACTTGACAGTCTGTTTCAATTGGGATATCTATTATTCTGGCACTTTTCTTGCAGATTTGAAGCCTTCATTTACATGGAAAGAAACTTTTTTTTTTTCCCTCCTTGGATATTTATGAGTGGAAGCACTATTTTTTAGCTTATACAGTATCTATAATAATCTATCACCCATTGGTTTCTGTTACTTCTTTCACCTGAGGCTGTTTTTCTGCTGTTCATATACTTTTCTTTTAGATCCGGGGAGGATTTCTAAAGTAAAACGTTCATTTGGGAGTAGGAGACTGTAACCAAAGCACTTATTTTAATTCCTGTCACTCTCCTCCTTTGTCTTTCTACCTGGTAATTGAAAGTCTGAACACTTTCTCCAGCAAACCTTATGTTGGAAGACACAACCTCATATTTATTATACTGCGATAAAAAGTGAGCAGTAGAACTGAAACGAAAGGTGACAATTCTCTGGCTGGGTAATAGAATAAAACTATGTGGCTTGGAGAAAATAGCAAATAGTTTTGCAAGGAGTTGTGTACATCCTTGCAGTGAAAACACAAGTAAGAACATCTGATGTTCATCAGATCTTTAAAAACTTCTTACTTAAAGAATAAGAATTTTGCAGAGAAAGTTGAGAGATTAGTGGCAGTATCTGGCACCTAAGGAGGAGCCTTCTCTGCCTTGAAAACCCTCCAAGGTGGGCAGACTTCTCAGATAGAGCTGTGCGTGATGTGTGTCTGTAGTAATGGAAAAACAGTTGCTTTTTTTTCATTTACATATTAGAAGGCAAAATTAATATTTGCAAATAACCTTGCCCTTTTTTGTGGCTGGACAGAGTAGTATGGATATCTAAGTATGTACATTTACCAGCTTCATTCTCTTTGAGAGTAGGCTAAAATTTGGATGGGGTTTTGTGTTTTGGCATCATGTAGACTTCATTGTACATGACTCTTCATATAGAACCTGATGTGGCCCTTGATGATTACCTCTTTTACAGTTAGTGCGTGCCTTTAACTTTATTAATCTGGGATTGGGATACCAGGTTTCAGTTTTGGTTGAAGACAGTGGAGTATTTTTACTTACAGGATTTGGTCCTCATTATTTTTAAATGGTGACTATTTTTCCTGGTCAGTTTGTACAAACAGAATTGCTTTAGAAAAGAAATTTTTTCATCCTAATCATTTATAATCTGTCTCTCAGAAATCAACCATTTCAGCCTTGGCCATTTCATTTTTATCTTGAAAACAGACATTAACTTCTATAACTAAAGTTCAGTTTGTTTAATGAATGTGTTACTCTTACAGATAACTTGCCCCGGAGTGCTGTTGAAAGACAAAGAGGAGCTTTATCTCAGTGTCACTGTACTTGGACAATACAGAAAAACTCAATGTGTCCCTGCAGCATTTCCACTCTTCTTTCAAGAAAAACTAGTATTTGAAAAGGTAAGATAATGTCAAGAGCTAATACAAGCCAAATAAAACCCATCCCAAGCTCTGCAGAAACTCACTGCAAAACCCCTGAGCCCAAGTAATCACATTGAGGATGGCATAGCATTATAACTCCTGCTTCTCTTCAGCTCAAAGTATGTTGTGTACCTATATTACCCACAGGGTGACTCAAGAATTGCACATACTGAAGATTATAATGTATGATGAGGCTTTTGAGGTGTTTGTTCATTCTTTTGTGAACTGTCCTTTTTCAGTGTCTGTTTTCCTGGTTTGGAAAGAACTGAATGTTGTTGTTCTAAAAATTATAGCAAGGTGAAGAACAAAGACTATAAGATATAGGAGAGTCAACTTAATTTAGTAGAAAGATAGAATAGCAGCTCAAGCCTTTTTGGTGACATCTTTCTCCCTTTGAGATACTTTTTTCATGGTTTGTCACCAGAATTCCCAGGTTGGTACTCTGGCTTTATAATTTATAGTTGTTTATCACATATTCTGAGTCCCTGCTAGCTTCATTATTAGTACCACAGGGATAATGAAACAAAGTATCGTACAGATATGATCTGGCTTCTTGACTACCTATGAATAATAATACTTTGCCCTTTCTAGTTCTTTTCCTTTAAGCATCCCACAGCACTTTGAAAACCAGACTGAGTAAACATCAGTGATGCTCTAGTGATGTGGGTAAGATACAAAAGTGATAATTTCAGCAGCTACTGAACAGTAAAAAAAAAAAAAGTAGTTCTTTAAAGGCAAACATACCACAAACTACTTAATGGAAATGTACTGAATACTGTTTTCATTTAATTTAGGGGGAACTCCGAGGCACCAAGATCTATCTGCTAACAAAAGAGGTGAACAAGAGAGCTGAGAATAATACCTGTCTTCTTACAAATAGCTATTGGATAGGTCTAGATACTTGTGGAGCCACCGGTACTTTGGTATTTTTTAGTGTTTGGTACCTTGAACAGCAAAGTGATCTACACCACTCTACTTAGACTTTTGTACAGAATGAGGGGGAAGTCTATAAGCTGCTGAATACCCAGCGCAACATCTTCCCCTATTCCTTGCCATCTATTCACATGGGATTCAGGTTAAAAAAAAACAAACTCTGAAAAGTACTCTGTACATGAATAGTCACTACCATGAAAATTAACCTTAAAGCATTACTAATATATTAAAGAACGTATTCTTCATCTATCAAAATTCTAGTACATTAAGCAATTTATCTTTCCCTTGAATTTTCTCAGACAATACTTATCTCTACGTGTTCAACTCTTCACAATACCTCCTAATTTAAATATGGAGAGGTAACCCTTAATGACGAGAAAGCATATGACAAGAACTGCTAGCGCTCAATGAATTTGATCATGTGCCAAATGATAATTTCAGTTTCCTTTCTTTTTCCAGTGGGGATAAGACTCTTGGCAACCATCTGAAGGAAGGAATAATATTGATTTTTTTTATATTTTTTTTCTCCCTTCTCTTTCCCCAGAGGTCCATCTGATGACTTTGACCGTGCTATTCTTATTATTTATTAATTTCTTTTCCAGGCATTTGCTGATATAGTTGATCCTGGAGACCTTGTGGAGTTACTGGAACGTAGGTTTTGCTTTTATGTATATGATGTTGTATGTGTTAATGCCATGCATGTATGGGCTCTGAAGACTTTTTGGAGGTTTAAAGTATGTGATAATTTTTCTACCAGGAGCCTGTTCTCTGAAAAACTAGTGCGTTACCAATGTAGCATATCACGTACTAGATAAGCAGGACCCTAGCACTAGTGGGTTTTTAGAATAGAATATTCGTTGTCAGTGCAGGCAGATGTTTTTTGGCTGTCTTTTGGTTACTAGTAACTTACCCAAAATATGTTTAACAAAATGCCTCTAGAAATGTATGCTAGAAGCTTAAGAACAGGAAAAGGGTGAAAATCCAGCTGGTTATCCAGATAGGTAATGGATTCTTTTACCTTATAATTTATTTGATTAATTTTCAAATAATATAAGCACAAGCCTTTGATTTTTGTAAAATTATTCTTTTCACTTTTTAAGAAAATTGTATGTCTTGCCACGTGTGGAGCATAATCAATTGCAGTGAGACCACACTGACCCTAAACTCAAGCTCCAGCAATATGCTGCCTCATTCTGGCAGTTATCTGAAAAAGTGGCAAAGCTTGTGTTTTCTTCTTTAAAAGTTGTCTTCAAAGGACAGACGTGGCAGCAGATCAAACTTCCCAAGTTCTAAGTCAAACTTAGAGTTATCATTTTTATGCTGCTAATGCTGTTGGGTTTATCAGTGGTAGTTATGCAAGCTGTTCTTAATTTTCTCTTATTGTTGGTGTAGTGGAAATAGTGTAGCTATGTACAATGCTCCAAAGCTTAAATCAGTGAACCTTTTTTTTGGTGGTTTGACTATTAGAATTACTTTCCATTTTAGTTTTTTTTAACTCATGAAAAAACTTTTTTCCTTTCTAGTTGACACAGCAGTACTTGAACTAATACAGCTCGTTCCTCCAGGTATTGTATCAGTCTCTTCATAAATTATGCAGTTTAATAGGTGAATTTCCATTAAGACATTGCCCATTACAGCACAATCACTTTTTCCAACACACAAACAACATAGAAAGCTCTTCAACAAATAGTCCTCTAAATATAAAATGTTAATAGATCAAGAGGATCTTATTCTTGAAAGAGAGTAATAACTGAATATTGAAATGTACCATACTCAGGCTTAGGAAAGTGATAATATTTTAAAAATGGAAAATAAACTGAAATCATCCAGTGCACACTTATTAACTGCATCACAATTCACTTGCGAAGTGGCTGTCTGTGAAATTTCAGAGTGCATAATCTTGTTCTCAGAATGACACTTTTTTTCCTTCCATTTTAATGGTGACCACTGGGAAAACTGTTATCCTCACTATAAGTATTACAGGCCTCTTGGGATATGTGGAGATAATAAATAGCGATTTGTCATACTTCTGTTATTGGTTTGTGTGATTATAAAAATCTATTTTAATGAAATTCAAGTGTTCCCATGAATAATGTAAATCTGCATTTTACTGGAAATAAAGTCAAGTTTTAAAGAGGACTCGTTTGGAAACTGTGGTATTAAAAGCACTCTGTCACTTGTCCTTAGTACTTTCAAGGAAACGATTGCTCCTCTGAGGTGACTCGCCAGACTGTTTACTTAAAGAAATCTATTGAACATGGATTTTTGTTGTAGGAGGGTAAAAGATCTTCGATAAGGAATTAAATTTCAGGGTCAGAGATGGGTGTGATACAGCCCAACATAAGCTGACAAGATGACTGCAGTAGCACAATTTAAATTTTTTAATAATATATATTTAAGGTTTTCCCCTGAAGAATTTTTTTTTAAGGTACCAAATGGTAGGATAGTGGGAAAATCTTGAGATAATGATTTGGATGTTGCTATGTGTCTTTCTTACTACTATGCCTACTATTACTACCACTATTACTATTCTGTAATATAGAATGATACAGTTTTTCATAAGTGATTGGCTGCCATTAAGAAAAATACTCATTTCTTCTGTGGCATGGAAGGGAAAGAGGAAAACTACTGAAGACTTACCTACAAAAAAATTCTCATTTGTCTCTTAAAGATTGTGTTAACTGTTCTATAATTTTTTTACAGTAACAGTCAAACATACTTTCAGAGTAGATTCTGCATATTTCTGCTGCTGATTTAACTTGATGAGGTTATTTCCTAGTGTGATACGAGTTTTAGAGCCATGCTGGTAATTTTTAAAGAACAAAATTTATCTTAGTTTCAATAGGGTCTTTTGTGGTGTCTGTAGTATATAGCTTTGCCTATTTTCCAATTAAATAATATATTTTCTTTTTAGTAGGAAAAATTCTAGCTACATATGAAGAAAATACAAGAGATTTCCTGTTTCCTGACCCTAAGCTTACCTCTGGGCACCATGGTTTAGATCGTGAGATTTTAATGAAGAGGTCCTCTTCTTTTACAGTGAGTGAATATCTGTGAATTGTATTTATGAAACAGTGTGTTTCACTGAAGAAACCCCTTGAACTTCTTCAAATGAAAAGCGATTACTTCTGACAGATTTTGCCATTTCAGGTGTTGAATGTACAATTCCACAGTTGAACTTTGGTGAAGGTATAATCTTTTTTTCAAAGTGCTTCAAGAAATTATTTAATGTGAAAAAGTTAGTTTCCACTTGGTTTGCAACATGGCACCATGACATCTTCCGTTCAATTTAATCTGTGGTGCAATTGGAAGTTAAGGGGATGCAAGAGAAGATGATGTCATATAAACTTCACAGTTCTGAGCAGATAAACCGTGTAACACTCCCACCTCACTCTCTCTTTGTAGCATTTTGTTTCAGACCATTTTTTGGTACTATTTAGGACAATTACAGTCAGTACAAATTTATAGTGCTATGCCACCTGACCTGTGGGCCTCCCTGAGGTGCAAGATCACCACTAAAACTGAAATTTAGCTTAGTACTGCATGATTGTTTTTCAGTTCCAAGGCCTGTTTCTTAAGGTCTGTTCAGGCCTTTCACACTCATTTAGTAACTTGCCTTTTCTACAATTTCAAAAAAGCTATGATAAATGACAACTAATTGGCAGAATGAGTGCAGTGAATGAATGTTAATTTTCTGGAGATAAGGGCTCAAGTACATAGTAAATGAAAATGAATTTATCTCACACTTCCCTTTCATAGAGTTTGACTGTTGAGCCTTAGGTGTCAGTGGAATAACTCAGGAAGGCACTTTGAGGATGGTTGGGATGATGTGGGAGGTGAGGTTTGTGGGTTTTTTTGTTTGTCTTATCTTGATTAAATTTTACTAGAGGAGTGGCAAGTGATTCAGATTGAGAAGACAGGGACTCAGTTGCCCTGTCCGTTGAGATTAAAAACACAAGGCAGGAAGGAAATGCTGATTAAAGGTCATTGGTATCTTTTAGCTGGTATAATCTTTCCCCTGCAAGGGCAACCTGGAAATTGCCCAGTCACTTGCAATTAGAAGTGCTAATTCAGTGTCTAATGCTGTGTTACATTGGAATGAATTAAAGCTGTGATTTTGTGATACAAAATGTATGATTCTGCAGCTGCTTAAACTGTCCCTACAAAAATAGCCATTATTTTTTGCTCTTGGCATCTCTCTGATACGGCTTTTCCTATGTGTGTTGATGGTGGCTCAAGAGAGGGCTTGGGACTGTATTGCTTTCATATTACTTACAGAATAGGTACTTTTCTGGTGTTGAGAAAGAATAGATAGGGAGGTAGTAATAATTAAGGTGGTATTAGCAAAATGGTTTCTGATTTTTTTGTAAAGACAATATAATGAATCTTTGTAGAAGCAAAGCCACTAGAGAAGTTTGAGGTATTTTGTTGGACTGAGTTCTTTAATACAAAAATTATGTGTTTTCTAATAAAAAGAAGGTGGCATAATTTTTGAGTTGTGAGAAGATGTGATCAGAGTCATTTGGATATGTAGCTGAATGACGGCACTGTAGGAGCTTTAAAAAATTGACTGATGCAAGACAGAAATATATTTCCATGTCTTTGGGAGCAGTATAAATTAAATCCATCTTTGCCCTGGACTGAGAGCTGCAGAGGCATCTCTTGCTCCGTTCCATCTCCATTGCAGAAAGAGCAGTTTAGGAAGGGATTTTGGCATGCTGACCCCTTTTTCAGGAATAATAAAGAAGCCGTGTTTGATGGAAGTGGAGGGAGGCTCCTAAAAAGAACTTGTGGTTCCTCTCCTTGCTTGCCAAATGACATAGCTGGGAGAAGATTTTTAGCTCCAGTAGAGGTGCAATCTCAAATGCCTCCATCTTCCAGTGTTCCCTAAGCTTTACTGGAAAGTATCTGCTGCTTACTCTGTCAGCACAAGCACCAAATGTGAATGCTAAGCAAAAGGAAAGTATTAAATAAGGTCGTGACAACCCTCACATTATTCCTATGCTAGTCAAGCCATATTCTTCCCACTTGAAAAGTTATTTATAGCTAGCTGAGATGTTGAGTATTTTTGACTGACAGCTGTGCTTCAGTGGCACTTTGATTCCAAATAAATTTGTCTTTTATTATAAAAATAAAGGTAGCAACAGCAAGGTTACGGTTGTGGAGTTCAGATAGGCAGTGACAAGCAGTGTCTGATTAACACTGCTAATCTGCCAGTTGGAAGGAATCCTAAATTGAGAGGATCAGAACTCCTCCAGAAATCTGGCACTTGGCTGATAATGTCTCTGGCTAAATGTCTTATGAGGCTTACAAACAGCATACGCACACAAGACGTGCCTCGAGTTATCTCTCCTGGTCCAGTGTTGCCCAGCTGAGGCTTTTGCTGGCTCTTCTGTATTTCTCTGCAACCCTTGCCTTTCAGAATATATTTAAGCCTTGACTGGTGGTGACTTTTTACAGACGTTCTTATCTCAGTTCCCCAACCTCCTGCAGTATTTGCCATGTTACTTAAAACAGTTTCTTTTTAGTTATGCTATCTTTCATTAGCATACCAATACAAGACCTTCTATTATATTCTAACATACTTTTTTAAGTTACAGACTTGTACTTATGCTCCTTACAGTCAAAAGCACATATTAGACTTGTTTTCTAACTTGGGTTCTACAAAATATGAACCACCTTTACAATTTTTCTATGATCAATTAGTGTTCTGTCCAGATCACTCCTGTTTAGTGGCTGGTACAGAAGAACTTAACAAGGCCACTCAGGGCTGCAGACACCACTAAGTTTTTGGGATGAATTCTTCTGCCTCCAGCTTTTCCTTTCCATACACGTTCTCGGCTATACAACAGTCTTTATGTAATACTACATTGAATATCCTTCATCAATTGCTAGTTTGGGAACTGCAGAAAACACATGAACTCTGATTGCTTTTGGCCTATAAGTTACTTTTAACATATCCATGCCTGTGTATGCGAGTGCCAACCCATATTCTCTCTCCAAGAACCATTTTTCTGAAGAAACCATGGGTTTCTGTGATTATTTTTTTTTTGCAATAAGCATTTAACAATTCTGTAATCATTCTGTCTCTGCAACAGCAGTAGGTGCTCTGTTGTTACTTTTTATAGAAGACCTACTAATTTTGATGTGTCCTTTTAAATTGTTGATAGCACTTGACAATTCATTAGTAATAAAAATGAGTTGATTAAAGACGGTCAGCTTTAAAATCTCCTTTTATGTGCCATAACTTGACTTGATTGAATCCTGGACTCTGTTAATTGCTACGACTGAGCTTTCTTGGCGTTTTTGTCATTTCATTTCCATAGTCTAACCTGGGGCCAGATCACATTCCCTTATGGGAAATCAGTTTGTGTTTAGGCAGGTGGTAGAGGATAGGTTGGTTCAGCAGTAGACATCACCCATGAAGTTACTGCTAATTCTTAAGAATGTGGGGCAGAGTCACAAACAGACCAGCTCCTTTTCATTTCTCCATGATTCTGTGTATTCCATGCCAAAGTGCCCATGCACACAGATGCCTCCGGGCAGCAAACTCAGTCGTTTTTGAAAGAAGAGAGGGTAGAAAGTTCGAAAGACACTTGATTCTCTCTTTGCTTTTACAGGGCTGTGTGAGATGCACATATATTATTCCCATTTTTTTTTATAGAATATGAGTCCGTTAGTTGTTTTATGCCTTTTGTGTGTCATAATCCCTGCCATTTACACCCACTAGATTTTGTGTATGTTGGCCAATTTTAGCTAAATTTAACAGGAAGTATATCTCTCAGTTTTGTGTTTCTAGACAGGGCTGAAGTAAAAAAAGATGAGTTGCAAAGGAACTGTTAGTCATGTAAAGGTGCTGCTGCTGGCCATTAGTACATGTGTGCTGGTTGACCAGGATGACCGGTTGGACCCCACTGCCTCCAAACTGGTCAAACTAGAACTGCCTCTTGCCAGCCATGTGTGTAACAGGGAATTGAGAGGAAGTGGAACATTGTTATGGAACATAGGAGACAATCCACAGAAATCAGACTTTGCCACAATGGTTACAGAATAAAGGGGATTCTTACTTGTACTATTACAAATGAATAGTTATTTGCAGTGTAATTGACTAATTTTCAAAATATTTTTACACAAAATATTGCACAATTGAGACTATTTATAAATAAGTTTCCAAAGTTAGCATTAATGAAACTTCTAGGGCATGACTGAATTTTTTTATTGATGCTATATAGCATGGCATGAAAAATCTTTAGAAGTGCTTTTGACAAAGAAACGTATTGAAATAAAAGTCAGACCTTAATTGTTGTACGAAAGCAATATAATCATCTGTAATTGAATTGTCAGAAATGCAAATGTTAGCATCTTGACATTTACCATTGCTGTTCTGTCTTTTCTAATTATCTTTATTAAAGGCTGAAATTAACAAAGGAAATGGCTGAAAATTAGGAATGGTTTGTTACATTAGGTGACATTTACTTCTTTGATACCCTTTATCTTGAGTTGGAGCTTGATGTTCAATTATTGTCTCTCTTCTAGGGAATTGCACCAAAATTGAGATTTTCTACAAGCTCCCTTATTACAGAAAGAGTGTTAAGCTCAGGAAGGAGTCACATACAGGTTAGCATAATTTAATTGTTTGCAATTTAATTTCTAGATTTAATATTGATAGCCTTGCTTCCAATTTTTGCATGTGCTGCTCACTTCAAACTTTTCTCATTCTTTTGTTGTGGTTAAAGCAGTTGTCATGGGTGCTTGACAACTTGATTAAATTTTTAATCAAGTATGAGTAAAGAGTGGGTTTGGTGCATGACAGTAAATGCTGAGAGTTCCTTGAATCTGAAACAATTATCAGCTGCTGTGTTCTATGATCAGCTGAAGTGTCAATCCCTGGTGTATTTGTAGGTGGGAAGATGCCTTCTCGCCATTTCTTAGTGACACTTAAAATTAAGGTGGGACAATGAAAGCTAGGTCAAGTCAGAGAAGGTACTTTATCAAAAACAAACCAATTAATTTAATTGTTTTCCATAACAATATCAGTAACAGTAATGGAAATGAAGATTTTTTTTGAAAAGGCTGTCACAAGTATTAATCTGGAAATGCTGTTTCTGCAATGAGCAAAGTTAAAGGTGAAATAGACGAAGAGACTGTGTGAAGGAAAAAAAAAACACCTCTCTGCTGTGTTTGTTTACTTGGTAGCACTCTTCTCTGGTCTCATGGGTTGGAATTTTGCTTATGGTGCAGCATTGTTAAAACAGAATGGTTCTCTAGAAGGCTGGCATACAAAGAGGGCTAGGTGACTTTGACCTGTTTGTGGCATTGCTAATTAGTTCATGGAGAAGTTTCTTTAAAATTTAGCAAATGAAATGTTTGGAAACACTTAGACAAAGAGTAAAAAAAAAAAAATCAGTGAAAATTGTCATTGTCAGAAAACTAACTTCACTGAAGATGACTTCAGTAAGGGAAGTTTGATTTAAAATGCCCTTAGAAGTATTTCATATGCTATGAATGGCGTATCAAATTTGCATCTGTTGCAGGGAAGGTCTAGTTTCACGATTGGTGTAAGCCCGAAGCAGCACAGCCTACTTCTGGTGAAACTGAAATTAACCTTAGAGATTAAGGTCTGGTTTTTCTGGGGCCAGTTCCGTACTCTGGCTCGCTCCTGGCTGCACAAGTGCTAGTACAGGCGTGAGAAAGACAGTGGCATGAAGAGTCTGTGTGATGCCAGATTCAAACTATGTTGATGCAGAACAAACACACAACCTCAGCCTCGTTCGTTGCTGGGTGTAGAGGGAAAGGCTTGAAGGCAAGCTGGAGATTTCATTTCTGGGTTCCTCTGAAGTAGTGCATGCAACATTCAGATTTAAGACTAATGTCAACTTCGTCAAGCTTGAAAAAGCATTTCTAACAGGAAGAAAAGTCTTGATACACCATTATTTTTTATAACCTGTGAATTTGGGCCAAATTTGACCAAACAGCCTAACTATCTATACTATGGTATTCAAAGTTAAAACATGCTGCTGACCTAGTAGCCTGATAAGAGTTGTGTAATCTACAATGCCTTCACCTATAAAGCTTGTAGAGTAATTGAATGCTCATTTAATGCCAGGAATTACAAAGGATTGATAATCTATTTCAAACAAAGCTTCAGTGTTGGAGTTTCCCAGAATTTGAAATCAGTCACTGAAGAAGTTAATAGTTCACTGAAGAAGTTAATAGTTATTTGAATAATCCTGATTGCTAGATAGGCTTTGCTGGTAACAACAAAATTACAGTACCACCCCCCATCCTATGTTGTGGGAAGGGAGGTGGTGAGGTTAGTTGTTCCTCCACTTTCCTGTCAAAGAATCATAGAATCATTTAGGTTGGAAAAGACCTTTAAGATCATTCAGTCCAACTGTAATAGCCTTGGTTCCATATCTAGGTACAGCAGAATTAGTAGTCTTTATTCTGCTGTACATAGATATTTTAAAAGCAATATCAACTTGGAGATAAACTTCTAAGGCGATATTTGATAATGGTCTGATTTTTACAAGTTTCAGCTACAAAATCAATATTTCAGATGTCAAGTGCCAGTTTTACAAATAAACAGCTGCTTTTCCTCTTATTTTGCAAAAGTAGTCACATGATTTCAGAGGATCTTTGGAAGGTGGTCTTTAAAGTTTTTTGTTGGCTTTTTTTGGCGGGGGAATGTTGGCGTTTTTAACTAAGCATAGATTCTTGATTAGAAGTGTATAAAGAACTAATAAATTTAGCATGATCACAGAAAATACAAATATTAGAGAACGTAATTACACTTCTTGTGAGGCTTTAAGCAGCTCTAAATGAATGTAATTTAAACTATTAAACAGGCTTCTGGTTTATGTATTTTCTTTTAAACGATAAGAATATTTAAAAGTTAAAAAAAGTTTAAACAGATTTAAAAATGCTTCAAATCTGTGTATGTCCAATCCAGGTAAAGTTTGTGTTAAATGAACTTGTGACAAAATTCAATTTAATTTTTTACAGTCTGTGTACACTAACTGTGTAAGAAAGCTAATTGGGTAAGTATGAGACACTTAACCTTAAAATCTAACATGTAGTAATGTGTGTTTTGACCTTCTTTTGGTTTCAAGGAAAATGGTAAATATGTTGTTGTTTTTTAAATTGCTGTTTGATTATAGTTTTGTGAGGGGAACTTCAGCTGACGTGGCCTCTATTTCTGTTAAAAATATTAGTTCCCCGTTTGCTTTATTTTCAGTGATCTTTGTTCTTCATGCTGTCAAACCAGATAATTTCTCTTTTTCACTTTAGGGCGATTTGAATCGGGTGCATCACTCAACCCCAAATGGAAAATTGCAAACAAAGTTACCAAAGAAAATTACTCTTTCACCTGAGAAAAGCAGGCACAGCATAGCAACAAAGAGCTACGAGCAGCCTACAATAGCTTCTAAATCACGTTCTCCATCTCCATACACAAAAAGACGAATGTGTGAGCTATCAGAAGATGCCAGGCAACGACTGGCCCATTTAAGCCTTGGTCCTTATGAATTCAGAAGAGAAACTGATAAACCTCCATTTGTAGTTAGACGGGTTTGTATTCTCTCCAAAGTGCTTCCAGCTTAAGCTCAGATCAAATATTGTTCTTTCACTAAATACTGCTCCAAAAATTCATTCAGCTCTTAGTTTAGATGAATAATTTTTCTCTCCTTAACAGTCTGTCACATAGTGATTTAAATGTAAAATTAACTAAAATAAAATTTCTTTTGTCCGTGTTACTAGCAGACAAAGATCAAATTCTTTCATGAATATCTTGGTTAAATTCTCTGAGGCCCCATTTCTTTTCTTCTAGCGCACTAGACAGGATAATAGGTGTATAAATTCAGCTTGGAAGTAATTGATATTAGTATTAAAAATTCCTGAATAAGACTTTAAAGAAAGAGTGTCTAGTCGCATTAGGAACACTTACACTTCCTCTCTTTCAACTTTTTTTTATGTCGGCATCCTATGATCTTTGAAACACTTCCTTTGCTCAGAGCTACATCTCTAACACTTTGACTTAGAGTTCATAACCAACCTGACTTCAGCACCCGCATAAGGACTTTTTGCTAACTGTATATGAAAAATCGTTCTGAAGTTAGGTACTTATTTAAAGAAACTGTGTTTAAGTGCTTTAATGCGAAGGGGGCAGATTTCCCAGCCTCTTGGAAGATCATATTTTCTTTTTTTTTTTTCTCTTAATTTTCGTTAGGATTGCAACCATCTTTTATTTTCAGAATACCAATATGTAGGGGCAGAGATGGGATTATCCTGATTCTGTACTATGATGTTATGATTTGTGTACAATTTTGGACACTTGTTACAGCCATTGAGATAATTTAGTGTTTAATTAGTTCGCATCTCACTTTATTTATTTTTTTCTAGTTTATGTACAAATGAATTAATAACATCCTGTCAAATTTTTGAATTCTTTTCCAAGTTTTATTCTACATATAGGTACCTTTTAGAAATTCAGATTAACCTTAATAAGCCATTAATTATTCATCAATCTACTGTTTATCTTTTCTCTCACATATTTTTCTTTTAACTCTTTTTAATCAATTGCTCTGTTTTTTGATCTATAGGTGAAGTTCACAGTTTAATTATAGTATCTTTCAACACTGATCATTGATTTTGATTGCTTGATTATGCTTGTACAAAAAAAGGAAAAAGCTTGTCTCTTAATGTACCCATATCCTGACTGTCATGGCCTTTCTAGATTGAGAAAGCTCTTTTTAGGGCATCTTTACTGCTGAGGACTTTTTTGGTCTGGAGATTTTGTGTTACATGAGGACTAAAATTAGATTATGTTAAATGTAACTTTTTTAATTAGGAAGAGATTCAGATCTCTCTTGGTGAGAGCTGAACTGTTTGGAATAAATATGAGGTACCAAGAATTGTTTAAAAAGATTGCAGACATTATAGATGAAGCAGAAACTATCTGTATTTTTTTTTTAACAATATGATATTTGGAGATTTCTAGACCTTTCTACACTGTTTTTGTTTATGTGCAGTAATGCTAATAATATGCATAATATGAGCAAAGTGTTGTGAAAATAGTTTTAAATTGTATTTAAATAAGAATAAAATATTTAAGAATGGACTAGATGTGATTTTATGAATAAAACCAGAAAAAAAAATTAATTGATACATTTGATACTGAGCATTTTAACAGTGTTTTTGCTTTAGGTTGAACAACCAAGTCCTGCTATTAAACTTCATACCTGGTGTCCCACACGAGAAAGCACAGCAGAAGCCTGGACCAAGGTAGACTATGGTCAGTATTTTCTACTATAGATCTGATTAATGCTTTTGTTTTCTGCAGTAGTGTAGTGAGGTTATTTTGTTTGGGTTTTTTTTTTTTTTTGTTTGGTTTCTAATTTATTTTTAAGAAGTCAGTCTATAATATAGACATTCTTCTTTCTTCCTAGGAATAGGAAGAATACTGAGTAAGCTTCTGCTGCAAAAGGTGTTTTTTGATAGTTCTTTGACTCATGAAACTTGGAACATAGTTCTACATGGTAGGAAAGTAGGCGTAGAAAATACCAAAGCCCAGGCGAGTGCTCTGTTTCACTTCGCTTGCTTTGATGAGTTGCATAGTGGAGCAGATCTGCCCCACAGTCTGTGGGTGTGTTGATCAGGCTTGGAGTACTGATGATTTTGAAGTTCAAGGGCTCTGTTGCTTCAAAAATGAGTAACGTTTATTTCAACAGTATTTGTGAGTAGTGGATCAGTGACTTACCATTATTAATCAGCATCAAGGATGCGCTTGAATATCTGCTTCGGCACTCATTGGTATAAGTAAATAAGGGTTTTATAAAAGGTATGGGACCAGAAATTTAAGGAAGTACCCTAAAACTCGATTTTATTGCACGTGTCTGGCAATTTGAGGATTTTAATGAGTCTCACCAGTACTTGTTTGTTATGTGTGCTCTGCCTCATTTTTATTGAGCCTCCTCACTAAGTATAAATCGTTATATAGCAAATCATTATGAAATTGTTATTTTACCTTTGTTATTTGTATTAGCACTGGGTGCAGGATTTTAAAAGTTTCACATTCCCATTGGGGTCATACTTACTGATCTGTAGTAGCTGGATAATGTAACAGACCTATTATCACCTGATACCATTACATACTTAGGAACTGACCTAAGTGATTAAGAGACCAAAATCTACCCCACTATTAATATCCAGAGGATGCACTGGTCACCTACCTGTGTCTTGAAGCCTAACTGTAACTTCTGAAAAAAACAGATTCCTAGAAATTTAATACTGACAGTACAGTTGAGTTATTTGTGCAGGTAGCTGATAGAGGGGTGTCTTTTACATTGCAGTACAGCATAGAAGTACCTCTTCGGCCTTGGGTCACAGTGTGAGCGTTTCTCAGTACAGACTGATATAACAGATCAAGAAGCCAGATATAATTTAATGTCAGTCCCTCAGGAATGAGGTGCCTATTGACATTGGTGGAACATCCTAACCTGGTATGGAGTTAGTATTTTCCCCACGTGTGTTTCCATGGGCTTCATACTCACGATGGTGGGTTAGTGGTGAGGGAAGGAATGAAGAGGTGATAAAAACAGGGAGAGGTGATTCCAGAGAAGCTTGTTCAGAAAAGGTAGCGTAATGTATATGAATATTTTTGTGAATGGTAGAGCTTGATTTTATCTTGATTTAGGCAGTTAATAGCTTAACAAAATGTGCCTCTTCCATCTATGCAGAAGACAGCGTGTACACTGATTCGTTATGGTAAGCATTGTATTCCATTAAATGGGAGGTCATAGTTTTCAGCTAAAGAAAGTGATTTCCTGAAATGTTCTGAGGAGACTGTTTAGAATTTCACAACATATAATAACAATAATAAATTGCTTTAGTACTCTTTGGGAGGAGTGGTAAGCTATTTTGTAAAAGATCTCATAAAATTTAGGACATTTGGATTTTCTTTTGAATTTCTTCTGGGATGCACCTTTTTTCTTTCTCCAGATCCTTCTCTTCTCGGCAGCTACAGACCCAAGAAAGCCAAAGTGAGTACTCTAAAGTGGTATTATTTACAAATTGTTTTTTGGGAAGCTCTGAGTGAGAAGGATTGTTCTGCATAACTATTTTTGAAACTTTATCTACTATAGTATCAAAAGCAAGAAAAGGGATATTTTAAATCTGATCTAACCTGGTTTAGGTCTGCTGACAGATTATTTATAAATAGAAATGTGAAACTTAACACTCTATAAGATATTCATACCTGAAGGTACAGAAATTGGTTCTCTTTGGCATTAAGGCTTTTGACAAGGCTGTAAAAAAGCCTTTAAAGGCAGTTTTCTCTTGCCTTCCCACTCATTCTGAGGGCACACTTTGTTCTGGAATGGTATGTAAAGGTAGCAGTGGTACAACTGACAAGCCACCGTTCTGTTATTTCACATCCTTGCTTTTTCAGATTTTAGTTGCTTTGTGTGTTAAATGGATCTGAAGATTAATGTCAGAGTTCCTTTTTTTTTGGTGTTTTTTATTCTTTCCATCTTCATTTAATTGTTTTTGTCGGTGTTCCTGAAGTAGTGCAGAAATTGTGGGTTTAGGCATTTAATTATGTACGCCCTCTTAGACTTCCTAATGGCAGGGAAAACTGATGATAATAGGGAAGAGGATAGAAAGGGAATTAAAAGGATAAACCTTGATATATGTTAAGCACACTTTTGTCAGATTCTAAACTTTTATTATCAAGATTGCAGTTTTGCATATATTGTGCCACTTCAGGATTGTTCCATGGCTGTAAATGAAAAACTGTAAAGAAAATACATAATTTCTACTATATATGCTAAATACATTGTTGGGTTTTGTTGGGTTTTTTATGATGGCTATTTTACGATTGTGTTGCCCCTCCCCATCTCTCTTTTCCCAATGGGAAAGTAGATTTTAGGAGCAGACATTGTTTGGAGAATGCAGATAGCTGAGCTACAGGTTAATTCATCATGTTCTTGATGCCTTTAATTACTTGTGATTCTCACCAAATCAGGGCTGAAGAGAGTGTATCTTTTTCCTGCATGTGTGTGCAATATTTAACCTTTTTGTTTGAAAAATGAAAACATGAGAACTGTTTGTCTTGATATTCATAATTAATTTTAGCAAGGTTTGGTGGGTTTTTTTACAGGCAAAATCTGCTCATGGAAAATGCGTTTGCAATGAGGATAGGATCTCAGATTCACCCAACAAACAGTCTCGTTCTGCTGGTTTTTCAGAACATTCAGCATCTCCAACATCTCAGAAGCATTCTCCAAGTTCTGTTCTAAATCGATCTTCTCTAAGGGAAAGGTAATGAATGACTTGGCTTTGTGAAATTCTGGGAGTGTTAACATGAGCAAATAACAGTACTTGCATGATTATAGTTTGCATGTTTGGAGGTGTGCAGGCTGAAGAGACTGAAAAATCATTCGCCAACAGCTATATTGTTGTTTGACTTTTCCTCAGGTGCTGTGTTTGCTATCACCTCTCTGCCTAATGAACGCAATCTTAATAATATGGCAATGAAAAGGATCTTTGACAACTCTGAAACACTTTGAAACAATGAAGCCCAAGATTTCAGGCTACCAATGTCCGTCTAAAACAAAGAATATTTAGATAAATAAATAATCACTGTTTCAGAGGCGATTAGAATCTCAGGAATGTAAATATAGATACGTGTCAAGTAGGCTTTACGGGAGGTACTTGGAAACCTGCAGCCTAGTGTTTGTAAGCACACGCTTGTGGCTGCTCTGTAGTCAGGTGTGTGACTGGTGTGTGCATAACATGCTTGGGCTGGCTTGCATCTAGTTGGTATATTATTTTCCAATCTTTCTGCTATAGTGACATCCTAAGATTTTTTGTTTAGGTTGAAATGTGGGCCTCTGCAGCAATTGTGTGGATATTAATTGCTATATTTAATGAGTTTTCTTAGTAGTCTCCACTGACCCCAGTGGGGTTGGGGTAGAGACAGTTCCTAAGAGCCCTTAGTTCAGTGGATTTCAATCCTGGGGTTAATAATTTTGTACTTGGTGCACAATGCTTCTACTGTACATTCATTTTAGTAAGTTACTAGATGACTTTCTAGGAGCAGAAAAACTATATACAAAGCTGGGCCTGAATAAACAAATACATAAAATAATTGGGAGAAGCTGAGGATCAAACTTATGTCATGTCCTAAATGCTGCAGTGTTTACTGAGGCCCTTTTTGGAGATGTACTTTGGTGGCTAGTTCTCACTCATCCCAGACTGTTCCAGGTACTGTTGGTACCTCAGTTAGTTCATGTTCACAGGGTGCATTTGGTAGCCTACACACAGCCTAATGCCTTTTTTTAAAATAGAAAAATTGTCTCAGTTTTTGTCTTTAAAAAGAAAAATGACAGATGGCAGGTGGGGATTGAATTTTTAATAGTTATAAAGATCAAGTTGATGTTTTAACATCTTCCTCTGCTTGAAAACTTGCTTGTTTGTTGTTCTGCGTAATAGCGTTTCTTAAGAACTGTTATACAGAGATTAGGATATATCTGGGGTTTGGAGGAGGTTTCTTTGTCATCTTGTCTACCTCCCCACTCTCTTCTGACATTGTTCGTGCATTAGTTAGCCATGTCTGGGGAAGAGGTACTGTAATGGTGACTTTTTTATCCTTCTTTTTTCAAGTGGACTCCTTTGGGGGGAGTGTTAAATTTTAAAATAGATTATATTTAAAGCTGACAGAGTCCCTTGTATTGATACCAGGAAAGTCTCATATGTTGTGAGCTGCTGTCACATGCATAGTAATTCAGTCATCTGCCAGTTAATCTTGAAATTATCTGAATATTCTTGCTTTTTCTTTTTATGAGTCCCTCTCCAGAAGAGATTTGTGATCTTGTGAAATTATGTTTTTTCTTCTTATTAGAACAAATTTTCTCAGCTCTTTAGAGATGTAACATCTCTTTATGTTAAAAGATGTAAGCATTTACTTTTATCATCAGAAAAAATTCAGAATTATAAGGTAAAGGGCATGGTCTAAAAAATTTGATCTCTATTTCATGCTGCTGAGATAACAATGGCTTTAGCTGACTGTATACTGAGAGCTATAGTTGGAATGACAAACATGGATCAGAGGTCAATGTTTGGAAATGCATGCAAACGCTGCTGCTCAGATCACAGAAATACAGAGAAAATCAGTACTACTGAAAGTGTACCAGGGTTAGTGTATTTGCAAGCATACAGTCTTATCTCCCAGCATTTTTTTATTTCCTTCTTCTTTTTGTTTTTTTTTTTTCTGAATTACAAAGGCTAAGAGCTTAGCATAACCAGGCTATTTTTTTTAATGCTAGTCAACCCACAGTCAATATAAAACTTGACTCCCCACCTCAACCTTTAGTTCCTTTTTTTTTTCCTTCTTTTAAAAAAATGTAGTGTGAAGTGAACGTCTGCCTTCTTGGGAGTACTTCCCAGAGAATTGCTGAATAGTTGTAAAGCCACTGCAATGCTTTTCAGTGATAAAGAAATTGGGGTCTTGCGTAAGGTCCTCTGAGCCCTTTTTCTAGCAGTTTCCAGTCCCTTTCTGTGAGCCTACTAGAAAGACCAGAAATCAATCCTCTCCCCTTTTCCACTGGGTTTGAGCCAGAAGCAGAACTGTAAACAGATTTACTGCTGAACAAGTCAGTAAAGTTTTGAATATTTATTTTTCATACTTTTACATTTTTAATTATTTACGTCTCCCAAGGAAACCATTTGCTAGTGTTGCAGACTGATGGGGCTCTTCAACTCTACTTCTTGTTTTGCTTCTAGCTCCTGCACGGAGTGATGCTAAATGCACACTCTTCAGTTCCTGCCCACAAGGTGTGGCCACCTTCAGTCAATGCAGTTGACTTGCCCCCACAGACTGGTTGGTTGTGTGTAGATGTGTCCTTTTGTGCACAGATAAGCATCCTGTGTGCTTTCTGAAAGAGCGTTAGCACTATACGCTCCCAGTGCTGCTGCAGGAAAGCAAAGCTCAGGTCTAGTCCTTGCTTTCATAGTGCATGTACAGCCTCGTGCACACTTATTAAACGGTGTTTTTCTTGGGGACTTGCAAGGTAAAGCAGCAAAGGTACTCGCAGCAAAGAACCTTTCATAAAGAAAAGGAGAAATGGTGAGGTGAGTTCTGTAAGGGAATGACAGAAGTCCTCTAAATCAAGCTATCTGCTGGCACAACAAAAATTCTTTTTTCAAGAGACTGCAGAAATCATAGGAGTATTTGACCATTTCTGTTATGTTGAGAGGCAAAGCTACTTCTCATGCATTTGGGATCAAAGGATTCTTTTTTCCTACTCTGAACATGGCAGGGTTTTGCTTTTTTTTTTTTTTTTTAAAAAAAATCATTGATCTGAAAAATAATCATCTCCAGAGTGAAGTCCAGCTCGTTTTTTTTTTTTTATGTTCTCCTGGTTATACTGCTGATATGTGATCTTACCTACTATAAAATTTAACAAAAATCTAAGTTCTGTTTGAAGTAAGACAGAGATTAACTGTGTGGATCAGATGCCCTTCTGTAATATTCCTCTATTGTTTTACTACCATCTTTTCACATTCTCTTTTTCCAAGTAATAGGGAAATACCAGCGTGAAGTTAGCATTACTAATGATAGATATAATAATACATACTAGTAGTTAGATGCTAATGAAAGACTAGATCTTATGTGAAGTCCTTGAAAATTTCAGTTATCAGAGGCTTTGGCTTCAGTGATCTTGAAATGTCAGCCCAGGATCTTGAGTACTAATCTTGTTGCATAGCAAAATCCAGACCACAGGTAGTTCACCTAATATTCTAGAGAGTGACCTGTATCCTAAGACAGGATTTACTTCTATGAGAGTGTGTTTAAGTTCTGAGAACTTTCTGCTATAAAGTGGAAAGTGGAACGTTGAAAAATTTAACAGACTTTTTAGAAAAAAAGCTTGCTCTAGGGAGAGGCAGCAACTAGGCTTCCTGTCTAATTCTAGCTATTTAAAAATCCCTATTTCTGATTTTTTTTTTAATTTACTTTGGTAGTAAGGTTGTTCTTGAATCTTTTGGGGTTATCAGTCTTAACTCTTGGGGAAGTTTCCTTATTTTGCATTCTTTAAGTCAACCTCAGGAAGTTAGCACTTGAAGATCAATTATTTTATACTATATTCTGCAAAACTGAGCAGTACCTCAGCTTTGTTTCATATTTTTGGCCAACATCTGTACTATCTGTCATCTTCGTTGGTTGATTTTGCTGCAGCCGTAGGTAAATTTGAAATTGATTGCTGTCAAAGCTGTTTTGTATATAAATAAATAGATTCAGAGAAGATAAAAAGGTAAAAATGGAAAAGCTTCCAAAGAGGATAAGGAGGTGCAGCCCATTCGTTTAGGACCAGAATAACTTCAACCTTTTTGGAGCGACTGTTCAGTCTAGAGTATTGGGCTGTCAAGCTGTTTGTCACTTGGGATTCACTTTGTACATCAGGATGATTGTATCTTGCCCAGTTTTAAGGACTAGATATGAAGCTTAGGAGGGAAAAGAAAGCATTTACTAATTTAAAAACTCAGCGCTGAATGTACCTCTAGCACTTAAAGGCCTAACTCTGAACAGGGCTTTTGAAAGTAAGAGAAACTATTTAGAAAGGATGAGAAATTTTTACCTTTTAAAAATTTCTTACTGAAGAAGGAGACCAAATGGGTACACAACTAAGCTGTCAGCTTCTGCTTCCAAATATGTAGGCTGCTGTGCTTTGATTTAAGGCCTTGTCAGTGTGTAATTGTTTATGCTTCATAGTAGTATCCTGGCATTGTGAAAGCAGCGTACTTTCTCCACTTAAAAATCCTCATGTTCTTACTGTATTTGTATGTTGGTATGTTTTCATTACAATTCAGGAACTGGTATGTACCAATATATAGTCTCTAAACCACTTTTGCACTGGAGTAGCTGCATCTACACTAAGGTTTCATAGCCATCAGTCATTTTAAGAAAAGCAAAACAAAATTGCATCCTTTAGTAAGCAGATCAGTAAAACTCTTAAGCATAGCCCAGCCTTTCTATTGTGCCTCTGTATAGACCAGTATACACTGAGAACCAAGTTCATTGTACTGAATTACCACTTCATGGCCTCTTAAATGAGAATAAAGCAACGTCTCCGCTTACTGTGAATGCTGCATAAATGCCTACTTGGATGTAAAATATGTTTTTTTCCTATTTCAGAATTAAATATATTTGGTTTTCTTGAGAATCTCTCTTGTTCCCTGTATAAGTTCTTGCAGATTATGGTTTTTCAGGTTATACTTAGCTTTAAGAGTTCTTTCTCCCTCTTCTCCCCAATTACAGTAGCGTTTTCTCCAATTGTGAAGCTGGTACTACAGTACTTCATTGATTTCTGTCCTCTGATAGTTTGTCCTTGTATGTGGTTTTGCTCAGCATGAAGCCTGTGTCTTTGAAGCTGATGAATTCTTCATGGAGGCCACATGCACCGAGTTGTTCACAAGGCCAGGAGGTGTGATGGTGGGGGACTGGTTCACGATAGGCATTGCAAATATTCTGCAGTAGGCTTTTGCATTAATTCTATTGATATGAAATGTATTAGTATCTCCTGCTGAAATCTGACATTAACATTTTTGCTGTGTGCAAGCGGATGATTGGATTGTCTGACATTTGAAAATTCCTATTTATTACAACTCTCAAGTTTGCAAGCTGCTGTTTGACTAGAGTACATGGGTGGATATATCCTGTTTGCATTTCTAATGGAGTGTTTCATCCTAATGGATAAAATTATACATGAAAATAGCTTTAAACTTTAGCACAATCTTTAGGCTTCTTTTCGCTTCATCAAAGTAGATGTTGTCTGTATGACCTTAAAAAAAAAAATATAATCCTTATCTCATAAAAGAAAATAAATGCCTTTAGTCACATTACAAGGGAAAATGGTTCTGTTTCCTTGATCATACTCGACACAACATCTTTGAAATTAATCTTGAGAAGTTCTCTGATTGATCTGGCTTTTTCTAGGTCACTGAGCTATATTTCCAAAGTGTTTATACAATCTATTGGAATCAATAAACAATTTAAACTGATGTAACTGCAGAATGTTTGCAAGTCCCAGGGAAAATTGAAAGTATGACAAAGAATACAGCTGTAGAAGTTTATTTCATTTAGCAGGACAAACAGTCATTGAAATGAAATGACTTTCCTTTCAACATTGCAATATGATAGTGACACCTTAATCACATAAATAAGCAGCTAGTCATTTTAAAAAGTCATTGTTGGTGATTTTCGGCAAATGGAATCCCTTTATTTATACTTTAAGAAGCTGTGCTCTAAAGCCTGTTTTATAAAATATTTCCAATAGGAGAGTTAGAGTGTCATAGAAAGGTTTTACTTCAGATTACGGTTGTTACTTTTCAGGTTTGATTTTGTTATAGTTTGGGTTTTGGCTGATGTAAGAATCACAGAATCACTTTAAATCTGGATTAGACTCTATAGTTGTTACTAAAATTAGACAATAACAATACTAGAAAAACTAATTAAAAAGAAGCTGATACTGTTTTTAATCAAACTTAAGGTTTTGAAAGTTTTTTCCTTTTTTTTTTTGGTTGTAAATTAAATTTGGGCTATCTGTGAATGGGTAACATTTCTTATACCACAGCGCACACTAGTGGATTGATCAATAAAATCACCTGAAGAAAGAAATCTAATAGTTCTTGAATTAAGTACTTAAATCTTCTTCTTCTTGCAGACATAGCCACGTATTGTCTAAATGAATACAATAGCAAGCTGGGTTTTCTTTTTTCCAAAAGTAAATACATTTATCTCCAAGGATATTTGTAAATTTAAGATTAATAACAATGATCTGAGGTCTTACATACGAATTTCATAAAATTTATTTCCCAAAGGCAATCTATTCCAACTTCTCTGTGCCAGCAACCTGGATGTTGGAAGAAGAGCAGCTGCTGTATAAATAAGAGAAAATGCCATGACTTCATGAGTCTATCTTTTATTTGTCAAATGGGAAATGACTCACTCTTACTGCAACTAGGATGCAGATTTTAAACATGCATTTTGAAGGTTTTTAATATTAGTAAATGTTTGTAAATGCTAATGGGAAGTCATAAGATGATAGTACCATTCCAGGCCCTTTCCTTTACCTCTCTTCTTTTTTTAAAAAAAAAAAAAAGTTTATTTTCAAAACACCACTAGTGGTAGAGTACATGCATTGTAATGCAGTAAATCAAATTGGGTTTGACTGTATTAGGGAAATGAATGTTCCTGCCTGCTTAAGGGACTTAGACTTCTATTTCTTTAAAGGCAATTCTTTCCTCCTCTAACAAAATTCACAAACGGTTTTGCTTTCTTTTAGGAAAAGTTATGTGAGATTTTTTTAGCGCAACAGATCATTAGATTCTAGTATGCAAAAGAATTAAACAGGATCAATTTGCCATACATGCTGCTGGGTTTGATGTTAATTGTAAATGTTCGGGATGGTAATACGAATGTTATAGCCAGCTTTGTGAAAATTTTTGCCTGTAACGTTCCAAAGGTAAACAATGTTAAATGTTGAAATATGAATAATACATCCCCCCTAGATTACATGATTCATCCTTCCAATATTGTGTCATTTCTTGGCACTCTTTCTTGAAGAAAAATAGAATTACTCAGAGGTAGACGGTTTGATTTAAAAAACTCATAAATAGGCTGAAAATATTGAGGGTCTTTAGAACAGAGAGAAGTATTTCAGAAAGGTAAGCAATAAGGAGTAAGTCCAAATAAGTTGATTAGATACAAGAAAATAGAAGGAAGTTACTCAAAAGCAGAGAACTGGTCACTTTCTACTTATATTTCTATATCTCTCTCTTATTAGAAGGAATGATCCAAAAGATTGCAAAGTACTCCCAGCCCTGCCTATAACCGCCAAGGCAGCCTGGCACTTCCCATGTTCAGGATCCTGCTTCCATTAATTTTAACATTGCTAGGTTACTTGTTTTGGACTGAGGCTTTCTGTGTACTTGGTTTCTTCTTTTTGAAAGGAGCTTTACAGTTCTTTAGCTGTATTGAAATTTCTCAAAGTTTGGTGAAGGAAAGCTAAGCCAGGCATGATCAGATTGGAGATTTCAGAGATTGCACAACGCCAGGAATATGATAAATTGGAGAGAAGAGGGCAGAAGGGCTCGCAGCCTCAGTCCCACAAACCCATTCAGAGGCCAGTGTAAAATCTCAGGGTTCAAAGTCATGATGTTTCTCCACAGCATCAAACTTCTGAAGCCAGGTATCAAAGCATGTCACAGTATCTTGTGCTTCTAATCCACACAGAGTATGACAGCCCAGTACTGCTATGGGCTGTCCTTCCATTAACTCAAGTTGCACAGTATGGCTTGCCGCTTGCCTGGTGACCCGTATTCATATTAGCATGGTACCATGAGTTTTTATTTTCTTGGTGCAAAGTCAGGTTCTCAGAGGTTAGGAAACATTGAAATGAATATGCACATTCTTGATTTGGTGCCCTGTTTTAATCCACTTTGATGAGATTGTGTAAGTCAACATTTCATAACTTTTCCCCAATAATTCTTTCTTTATATTGATTTTTTTTTTTTTAATAAATGATAAATTTTTGAGTGTACTAACTTGAACATGTGGAGGCTGCTGTGTAAATGATCCTATTCTTAAAATCTTAGTTGGCTCCCTTAACAGTTTGAGAATAACGATACGAAATTTCTGCCAGCTTCTGAATGAGTGTGAGGTTTGGCTTTTATTTTTTTTTTAGTAAAGTGAAAACAAATGTGCTGCAAAACATAAAAGGGTAAAATCCAAAAGTAGCTGTTGGTTGTAAGTCACTCATATCAAGCAAGCTACCTGTTTTAATGTAAAAAAGCAACTTAAAATGCAGTTCTGTCTTGTTAAATAAAGTTGGTGAATTTGCAGTTTTTAACTCCATGGGCTTTCCAAATTGCACGCATTGGGGTTATCTTTCTGGTGATTTATTCCAGTGAAAAGAATTTCATGTGTGTAATACTTCCTTTAAAAAGAAGAAAATGAAACCTGATCACTGGGAATAGAGTAACTGTATAGCTTTTCTATTCTGTAGGGATAATACAGACATTACGGATATATTACTGAAGTTGCAAAATCATCAACATTTTCTGCGTTTCACATCTTCTGTTGGTGTTGTGGATGCATACCAGTTATGCATTGCTTTGAAATGTTTCTTTACTTGTACCCCAGAGGAGAAAAAGAATCAAATCTAAACATTGTGTATGTTTCAAAGAGAAGGAAGTAATGCATGCTTCATAATTTAAAAAAAAAAATAAAAAATCTGAGTCAAAAGCATGTTTTAGCTTTTCAACAAGAAAATATTTCTTCTGTTTGGTTTTTCTCTTCCTCCTGCAGATTTAGCTCTGGTTGGCCTTCACCAGCAAATGGAGATGAGATCCATAAAAGAGTGAAAAATATTTTAAGGACACACAGTGCTAGACAGCGCCTCGCATTTGTAAGTTTGACTGCAAACTAAACCCTTTTTTTTCTCCAAGATGGATGAGGAAAAGAACTATGCCTATGGTCCTGGATTTATTATAATATTGTCCGTTGAGGCGACATTGACTGTAGATATACGAATTCAGTATGTAAGCTGAACTGTTTAACACTGATTACAGTAGCCTCCTTATGTGTAGCCTTTATGGACAGCTGGTATAGGTAACCCTCTCGTGGGATATTGAGGACAACCATGGGATTTTTTTATACCTGGTTCTCCGCTTCCAATTTAAGCAAAAAAAAATATGTTACAGATCTGTAGAACATCAAGGCTTAACATGTTGTGCACCTGCACATCAGCAGCTGCTTGTGTCCAGCTGTTTGTAGAGCTAATATTATTCTACAGATGTGTGCTTCTTTCCCTTAATTACCTGGCTTTCAATGAACAGAGCTCTTTATCTAATGAGATTATGCCAGGATCAGAGTATTTTGCCATTGAGCCTGATGGAATTTTGAAGTGTGGTTTTAGACAGATAAAACTCAGTTGTGGCACAGGATCTCCCTGGCCAGAGCGTTTTACAAACTGAATAACAAGGTTGTTCATCTATAAAGAATTTAGTAAGTGTGTGGTGAGCTAAAAGTGTAAGGTCAGCTAAAAGAAAGGTAAGGTAAAAGGATGTAAGGATGAGAGGTAGGTAAGATTAAGATTGGGAGCTCTGATGGAATTATTTTTGTCTGACAATCTGATACAAATGTTATTGATCAGTTAGAAGACATGAGTCTCTCAAAGTGGAGAAAGACATCTTCTTTTCCTTCAGTTTCTCCTCTTAGAAAAAGGAGTGTTGCCAGAAATCTGCTTTTGAATGTTGCTGCAGTTTTAATTTCCTACTGTTCCCAACTGTCCACCTTTCCCCTCTGACATAGTTTACTGTTATCAGTGGGAAGGGTGATAAAGTGTGTGAGAGCCCTGGCCTCCCCACCTCACGCCTCAGCACAGACACAGCAGGCTTAACGCCAGTACGCTGCCATGGGGGGTGTGCTGGCTGCGATGCCGTGACTCCACTGACTACAGTAAATCCATGGCAGAGGGCTGGGGCAGAAGTGAAGGTTGTTGTCTCAGTCCATTGCTGCAAGATATACTGAAGAACATCCGTCTCAATTCATTGATTTATGTATTTATTTCCTCAAATTTAGCCATCCTGGGCAGATCCTTGTGTTGCCTCCTTGCTCTCTTAATAGGATTATTTTTTCATTTCTATTCAATCTTCATTTTGAGCTCAGTTGTTGTGCTTTTTTTGTTTTAAACTCTGAAAAACATTTTCTCTTGCATGCTAAGACTGTTTGATCTAGTGCATGCTGAACTAGTCCATGAGTTTTGTATATGAACGTTATGATCTTGGGACCTGCTGCTTCTCACATAGAAGATGCCCATCACATTTTTCTGTGTTTCAGCCCTTCCAAAATAGGAACAAATCATGTCAAATGACTCTCTGATGTTTCAATGAAGTTGAGATAACAAATTGAATTTCATAACGGTCCAGCACCTACATGTAATGAAAGTTTGCACAGGCTGAACTATCTCCAGTGGTCCTTGACTACTTTCCTGGAACAGCAGACCATGACTTTACGATAAAAGATTTGCTAGTTTGTTAGGAGAGCTGGATGGCTGGTTACATGATCTCTCCAAACAGTCATAAAGACTATTAAACATAGTAATGGGTAAAGGAGAATTTGATCATTTTCTTCCTATTTACTTATTTTACTTATATAATTTAAAACATTCTACTCTAGAATGACTTACACATATGCCAGTATTCACTTGTTTCTGCAATATTGCACAAATGTGCAAAAATTTGCAAGCATGGTGTTAGATTCTTGAAGCATGGTGCTTTCTGTTAGCACACCTCGTCACTTCCAGTATCAAACACTTGCTGAATACTCACAGGGATTAATAATCAGAGATGATGCTTTTCTGTTTCCTCCCCTGCTGGAAAACCTCATGTTTTTACCCCGAAAAAATTCAGATGTCAGGATATTGGGTAAGATTTTTGAGTCCTGAATTACCTGCCTGGTCAGAACAATGCTGGAAAAGGACCGTTTTTCTCATTTCATTTTCTTCCGCTGAGCAAAAGGAACGGGAAGATGTTACAGAGAAGTCTCAGGATGTTTGATAATTGTGTGCAGCTAACTTGTGAAAGCTGTGCTTTTTAAGCAGCTGACCTCCTTAAAAAATAAAATAAAATCAGGTCTACTTGCCATGAGTACTGTAAAATCCACCAAGATTCATTGTGCTTCCCCAGATGGCCCAAAATCTAGGCTGCTTTGTTAGGCAGTGGACAGAGGAGGTAAAGGAGTCTTCTTGAAAGTGAGGGAATAGTAAAGCAAGTGCACTGGTGAGTAGATTTTGGCTCCAGTCTGGGTCCTCTCTCAAACTTCGAAAGGTTAAAAAAGTATCTCTTATTTTGTTTCCCTCCAAAGAGCCTGATGCTAAATAACCATTCCCAGAAGCATCCAGCTGTGTTTTCCAAAATTTCGTTTCCATAGCGCTCTGTAAAAATAGTGTGACTGGAGCTCTGCTGCAGATTCCTTAGGGTGTCCACTGTAGCTTTCTGCTGTGACATTCTGACAGTATCGTAATGTTTCCATCTTTTTTTTCCTTTCCAGAACATAATTTGCCTCTGGCAATTGCTGCAGAATTTTATTTACCACTGTACCCCATTTCCTTTTCAGTGCTTTGTAGCCTGTGACTGCTGAAGGAAGAGAGTTTTCCTGTTTACAAACACACTTTTTACCTTGTATTTCACCACAATAAATTGTGTTATGTTTTTTCCTCATCCATACGCCTGCCGTTCAGCTTGCTCTGCATCTTATTGCTATCTACTGCTATATTTACTGCCTTTTCTCCCTGATTTCTGTTACCAGCAAGCATGATTATTTTTACTGCACAGTCTTTTTTTCCCAGTTACTCCTTCTATAGCATGAAAGATTATTTTGTTTACTAATCCTTACAGCAATTGGCTTCTGCTAAAAGCATTGCTTAATATCACCTCTTAAGTGGTGCCTTTGCTCTTCAGAGCAGAGTGAACGTGATTGTGTGTGGTGGAATTTCTACCATCCTGCCCCAGGTGAGCAACTGGCTCCCTTCACATTAGGTGTTTTGTTTCTTACTTACCTAAGAGGACAAATATGGGTTAATTAATGTCTAGATAGCATTTGGAAGGTAAGACTGCTTTCTAGTGACTCCTAAGAATACCACTGAGGGGTCATTAAGTGTATCATAGATATTTTTTAAAGTTGGGTAAGCATGTTCTCAGCTCTGTGTATGGAATCGAAGTGTTCAGATGTGTAGAATGCTTCGGTCTAGTAAAACACCTTAAACAGGTAACAGTAGCTCATCATAAAAGCTAATAAATAATAAGTTTTAGGTTCTTTTTCCTTTCTTCTGCAAGAAACAAAAGTAAGGCAGTGAGCAGTAGGTTTCATAGCATTTAACCAGCGTGTTTGTTGGGATTAGTGAAGCTTGTGCTGTCTGCATAGTTCTTTAGATCTACACTGTCTTGAAATTCTTTCCATTTTATTACCTGAAAATTATTAGCTGAGTTGTACTGAATTTAATTAAAAGTGTTCATAAATGGCTTTTGGCTCATTACACTTTGTCCCTTTCTCCCCCAAGAAATGTAAGCACTTTAATAGTCTTCTACTAAACGGAAGGAAAGTATTTTTGAAATGAGATCATTGTAATCAGAAACCAAGGTAATGAGAATTTGATTTCTGTTTTTTTTTTCAGGATGAGAGTAACTCATCAAAAGGAAACTTGACTAAGACAAGAGAATCTTCGCGTAAAGAGCCCTTATCCATGAATGAACTGCAGAGCAGGTATGGAGTTTTTCTCTGACCAAGACAGAACATAGTCATGATAGTGCCCTTTAAATTTAGCTAAAAATTTCTCTTCCTATTTTGAGCTCTGTAGTATATTGTGCTGGGAAAGGGCTTCTGTAGGAGTTAGTCCTATGAAGCATTTTCACCTAAAAGCAAAATACAGTTCACTATCTTTATGCCTTTCATGCAGCTTGGAACTGTTTCAGTATAGTCTTCACAAAACACTGATTTTGGAACTGGACTTGATCATAAAAATGATCCTTGGGCAGTAATTTTTGGATTTTATCAATCAGAGAGCAAATGTCACTTTAAAAATAACCAATATCAGTTATTTTTTTCTTAAAAGTATAGGAGTGCTAAAAGAAATTGAAGATTGTTTAGTAATATGGTTTTGGCCTGGTTTGGCTTTTTTTCCAAAACACATATTTGCAAAAGAGAAGCATCTTAAAAAAGACAGCGAATGTATATGCTGGTTTAGTGACTCAGCATGCCATAGTTCAGAATATGTCTTGAAAATCTGGTTTCTGTAGGTTACTTATTCTGTGTACTCTTCACATGTATGACACGTGTTTCATTTGATTTTTTTTACTTAAAGACAATTCAATTGAATTGATTTTGACACCTTCTGTAGTGGAAGTTATCAATATTGATGTTCTCTATGTGTGCACACAGTATTTTGTAGAACATTTTGGATACTTGTTGGAGGAAAGATACTAAATAATATAAAACATTTTTTGCGTTGTGTGGCTTTTCCATTTTGCTTTATATGAAGAGAGAAGTCATAGAATGGTGATGCTAAATTTGAGAGGTCCTGACATTAGGAAAAAAGGGGTTTATTTTGATAATTAAATGCAATACAGTATTTTGTAACAAATGCTTCCCGAATCACCACTGTATACCACTGAAAGGAGGGTAAGTCAATATAGGTGTCATAGTGAGTTAGTACTTGCAATTAATAAGCTCTAAAAACTTAATTTATGAGTTGTTGACTTTTTTTTTTTTTTAACTCCTGTAATTATAGTGACCTCTGCACAAGGGATCTAGTTAGTCTTAGATTTTCACATGTATGAGAAGTTGCTGCTGAAGCTGTTAGTATTTCTATACCTGTGCTCGCTCCAGCATTCTGCGTGTAGCCTTTTGCTCCCTTATCCTTTGTCCTGACAGCTGCTGCAATTAAATTGTGTAGGATGTGTTTGTGAGAGAGAAAGTGCAAGTTTTTGTTTTGAGGCAGCTTTGGGACTTTGAGATTGATGCTGAAACTGCAGACCATGAAAACAGAAAAAACAAATCCTGCTACTACAGAATCAAGAAGTGATGAGATATGAAATGTGGCACTGCGGTTGGGAAAGGACTACTCCTTGGGTTTAGAGGCCGGCAGCACTGGTCCCATTCGCTGAAGGGCAGGACATAAAAGGGCTCGAGGACAGTCTGATTGCTGAGTGTTTGCCACACTGCTCATAAACAGGATACAAGGACAGAGACAGAGTTCATAGAAGGACATGGTACTGTCGACCAAATGTTGGCAGTAAAGTAGATGATTGAAAACCACTGGGAGTAAGGAAAAGGTCCATGTTTTGTGAAATATTTAGTATATGATTCACTCAGAAAAGAACTTCTGGGACTCTTAAAGGAGATGTATGAGGGAACAAAAGCATATGACGGGTATTTCAGAGCAGGGAGTTGCGTGCAGAAATCCTGCTGTTAATATGATTTGTGAGTGTAATTCCCAGGTTGCTTAGCTCAGGTTGTCAGCTGGGTTCCAGTTTAGACAGGAGAGGGACTCTTCCCTACCTTCGCTGTGTCATTGTCCACACCAGTGCTAAGTATTTCATGTGCAAGGACTGGCTAATGGAAATACACACATCCTCAGCAAAAAAAGAAGAGAAAATGAGGCTTATGTTGGTTTGCTTTTGTTGGTTTTTTTTTTTTAAGTCTTTGTCAGTACCAGAATAAGGAATTTGTGAAAGTTAACTATTGGTGTTTAAGTCTTTACTTCAGTTGAAGTGGTTGGATTTTAAGTGTCTCTATGTAGATTAAGCTTTAGTAGAAAAAAAGGCAAGCACAAGGTTGACTGCAGGAAGTGGATTCCAAGGAAAAGAGTGTCAGATCTGTTTGTTGTATAGTTACAAGCGCTGCTCCTAGTGCTGTGCTGATTTGTTGGCCTGAGAAATCTCCATCAGAAGTGAGGTAACACAAACTTCAGTTGTTGATGGATCCCCAGGGTATTGACTTGTCTACATTTAACATAGGCCTGTATAACTTTTCTATTGATTTTGTTGTTCGATAGGTTGGTTTCTTTGTGTCCAAACTGTGAAGCACAGTTCACCCTTTCCAGGATGATAAACAGGTTGAAATTTGCTTCATGCTGTTGACTGACTTTAAATGGTTGAGCTTTTTTGAAGAAGTGTGAAAGTAGCCTTCCTCCTTTTCTAGTATTAGAGCCACATACAGATCATCTTCTTGTTGTTTTATGTAGTGTAGATTGGCATCACCATAATATTTGAATGTAAGAAATCTAAAAGCAAAAGCTATTCTTTCTGTTGTTTTCCATGGGACAGTGGAAGCTTAGGAATGTGAATTTAGAAAATGGACCCTACATATTCCTCCTCTACCCTCATCATTTTCCTTTCTTAAAGTGAAAACCCTGTGTATTGATGCAGCTAGCTAGAAGTGTGAGTCCTTTGACATAAGGTTTCTTTCAGTTTTGTCACAGGTGTTGACTGATATTAACTTGAGGCCAAAATTGTAAGTACAGGTTTGACTATAGTAGACTAATAAATGATATGTATATAAGAAAATGTCAAGTTTCCTGGTGAAATGTAGTCCATTTCCTAAGTGGTGGTCGCTGTAACTTCATGTTTCCAGTTTAATTTCCAAGACTGAGAACATTCACAAAATTTGAAGATAACTCAGTCCTAATTTTAAGTGTCTTAGTGCCTAAGTCTCTAAGCAGATGTGAAAAATGTCACCCCAGTAGTCATTGTTTGCTTATTATTTTTGAGCTACTTGTTCCATGCTTTATTACAGGAAAAAGGCTCATTTCATTATATGACACAAGCCTTTGTTTTGAAAGTTTCAAGAGAAGGCAAATAGTCATGAAGTTTAGATACACATACTTCAGATTTGTCAGCATTTCATAATGATTTTCAGAGAATAAATTTCACTTCATAGATCTAGAAAATAATTTCTCAAAGCAACTGAAATATGAGACTGTATTTGTGTTTAGTATTGAAACAGTGACACAGAAGATGGGGTGGGGAAAGAACACTCAATTGCCACTATATCATAATGTATTTGGTAGAATACTTAATCCAAGATGCTTCCGATAGAGCACTTTACAGCTGCAACCACAGTAATTTAATATACCTCTGATAGATTGTCTTCATATTGAAATAGCTGCTTGTGGTTACATTTTGACCTTCAAAGGACACAAAATTCCTACTGTGTTGCTCTTGCATAGGCTTAGTGCCTAGTCACACTGCCTATCAAAATGCAGCAAAATTACTGCATGCTCTTTGAAAATTAATTCGCTTTCTATTTGGGAGGTATTATCAAGTGCACTCAGATAAGAGGGGGACATTTTGTGTGATTGAATAATGTGGGGCTCCTATTTCTTAGAAGTAGCTGCAGTGCAGTGTTTGTTTCAATTTGTGAACGGTAATCTCTGTTTAGCAGCTCTACGCTTGGATTTCTGCTCGTTTTGTGCTTCTAATTCCTCTTCGGTATCTTGATTTCATCATTATTTATCTTCTTTCTGTTGACAGTTCACCAGTGCAGCAGGACACTGTTGTTCACTTGGATAATGGTGAATATTGGTCTAGACGTGCAGCTGTATACAAAGGGAAGCCTCACAGAGCGATCTTTGAAGAGAGCCTGGAGAAAATATACAGAAACATGTACCAAAAAGCTACTGGCAGTGTTTCAGACCAAAAAACACACTCCTGATAGCAATTCACCTGGAAATACACAGTACACAGTGTTCATATTTGTGATGAAACCTATTTTTATGTAACAAATATTTGTACTCTATTTTAAGGTATAATTATGGTTGGGCAGGGTTTGGGAGAAATGGGGTTTTTGCCTGGCTTGCTAAAAGGAAACTATTAACATCCCCCTGTGCCTTCCCCTAGCCCCCCCCCCTCCCC